>CM017574.2:25211764-25290920 GCA_007844105.2 Rhamnella rubrinervis | reverse complement strand
TGGGTTGATGAAGGATCAAAACAAATATATGTAAGACAATTAACGTTTTGTATTGTGTAGATGTATAAATCAATTGATGAATATAGCTAATTGGTAACAAGTGATATGTTCTAAAATTTTGTAGGAGCGACTTGTAGAGTTGCGACAGTCAACTTCACTTACTGTTGATGAAATATTCTCTGAGGTCCTACCTGCGAAATCTGCAACTTTCCGAGGGATAGGTGTAATTCCTAAACCCAACAAATTGCAAGCAAGCCTAGAATTTGCAGGATTGAAAAATGAACTTGAGGAATACAAGAGGAGAGAGAAGGAAAACAACGCTACTTATTCTGAATCGCTGAAAAAAAATCAACAGTTGGAAGTTAGGCTTGCTGAAATGGAAAAGAAAGTAAAAATTTTACTGGAGTTACATGAGAGGCAATTTAACTCATTTGATAGGATGGTGGCTACTATGGAAGGTGACAATGACACAGCAAATGGAGATACTTCCAACCAAGGTAAAGTTATTATGCAAATTGTGATTATGGTGTATTATTTACTTTGTTCATTGAAGAAAAGTAGTACAACAACCAATTACTATGGTTACTCGTAGTAACACTCTAAACATTAGTAGGTGAAAAATATATGATAATATGATGTGTTTAATGTATGCAGGTGGATTTGGAAAAAACTGAATTGGAAGGCTGTTTGGTTAGACATGGAACCTACTCTTTGTAGGTATATAAAGGCGTCAGTGTATTATTGAACTATTATTCAGCATTATTTGTGTCCATCTAAAATTCGACACTGATATTATCTGTGACAATTACTTTTGTAACTAAATGTTATTGTCATAAACATTACCAATGTCACATATACTTTCAGTATCGAGAAATATTGTCACTGTTACATATTGTGGTATCGAGAAATATTGTCACTGTTACATATTGTGGTAATTGTACAGACTGTCACAAATACATTGTGACAAGTACGTATGTCACACAAAATAAAAGTGACAAACATATAGTTTGTCAGTAATTATATCAGTGACATAATATTTTTGACACAGTATTAATCCGTGTCAATGGTATAAGTTGTCATTGAAAACTATATTGTCATAGAAAGTTGAAGTTTGACTGGACTTTCCAATGCAATCAGTGACAAACATTGTCCTTTTAGTGACAAAATTTATGCATTATTGTGATGAACAATTGTGTCACAGAATGTCAAACATTGAGTGACGGTAATAAAGTTGTCACAGTATAGTGGGTATCAGTGACGATTTCGTTTTTTATCAGGAAAGTAGAATTAGCGTCTACTTTTTTGTGTCAAGACAGTGACAATCGATTTTTGTCATAGAGGTAAACATAGTGACAAAAATTAGGGTTCAGTGACAAATTTGCGTTGCCACAGTAGATAAGAATTGTTGTAGTGCCTCTCCGGCAACTGCTTTAACAAGTGTGGTTTTGCCTATACCAGCAATGCCATACACTCCTATGCTTCTAATCTCATTGTTGCCAAGTGCTTCAATAATTCCATTCTTAATTGAACTTCTTGTGTTAAACTCCATATAAACGCCCTTAATTTCAATAATGTTTTGCTGAATGGGGATGTAAGAAACGTCATTATTGGAATTGCAGGGAACTTTGATTTCAGAAAAAGATTGTGTCATCTTCTTTGCTTCTCTACTCAACCTATGATACGACAACATATTCGGAAAGTAGTAGTTATCACTTCAACGCCTTTTTTTTGCTAAATGACATTCATCATTGTTTAAAAATTTGTTCACCTTGTCAGAGATCTTATCCGCATCAGCCAACCAATTAGTGACAAGTTCCTTGATGTCTTCACCTCTTCTTGTTGCCTATTAATTGGTGCTCTGGTAGCCTCCAAATCACGAATTTGTAATCTTAGACTGTTGACACTGGAAACCGTAGAAAATAAGATAACCCAATTGGCAGCCAACTTGTGCAACAGTGTACTCCCCAATTTGCGAAACAATTGAGGTACCAATTGCCAAATTTGCGAAACAATTGAAGTACAAAGTGGGAATCATATCCAAATTATTAATTGAAATAAGTAAAACAAAAGGTGAGGTTAGCAAAAACATTTACGAAATTTTCTGCGGTGCTAGTTTCAAATTTTATTCCTAAATTAATTTATCAAATGTCTTAAACTTTTTTAATTAGTTATCAATAATGTTGTTACTGTTTGTTAAATATTAAGACCATAAAATATTTTACCCGCACACACACACACAAAAGAAGAAGAAAAGAACCAAAATAAATTATGGATATCTATTTTCATTCCAGAACAAGTATTAAAACTCCCAACGATTGACTAATATTATATGTTCTTAAAACAAATTTGAAGATGATAGCAAAACACAAAATTTATAGTCATATATGTGAAAAATAAGAGGTTAAAATAATGCTTACACTAATAGATGTTAATCACAAAGTTAACAAGATTTGTCAAATTTTCAATAGTTCTAATTAACAAATAAAATGATATTGAGTTAATTGGTATATAAATCTTTTAAAATTTTGATGAGTTAATTATTTACTATAACCGAAAGCTAATAACGGAAGAAAAAAGAAAAACGATCCATAGTAAATGAATGTATAAGAAACACACGCACAAGAACATAAAAGCAAATTAATCAAACTCTAAATGATTAAGCAAAAGAAAGCAAGGAAATGAAGATAAGAAAGCAAAGCACATACCCAATCTTGAATATGTGATAGCCTTATTGGTGATGATCACTACGCAAATCTGGAAAAAAGTAAAGCAAAATTATATTAATGAAAATAAAAGAAATGCATTTAGTTTCCAAAATCAACAGCAGGGTATTAGAGGTGGCCTTAATCTATGCACCTCTTTGGCCTGCCTGAATCACTAGTATACTCATTATGTCAGTAAAAAAGCAACAATTTTGTGGAATTAAGAGAAGATAAACAGGGCAAATTATCAAATGCCTAAATTAATTAATATATAATTGAATAATTAATCAGAGGTCCACAAGTTTTCCATATATTTATGTCTAATAAGTTGTCAATCACTAGCCTTTAAATTATACTCAATTAAGTTAGTACTTAATTTATTCAATTCAACCTTTCTTTTCCTTAACTTTTTATGTTTTTGGTTTGCTAATTACTTAAAAAAGATAAAAGAAAGGATTATATAAATTCAAAGATCAGCATATCCAAAACCCATGGTGGATAAGGATTTATAAGTTCAAATTTAATATACTATCAGCACCGGCCGTCTAAACGCATTACATACTTGTAAGTAATTTTCTTCTTATTTGTAGTTTGTAATTTTTCAGCAGCTTTAATTAATTTCTTACATACCATGATCAGTCATCAATGTATTTTACCTAAAAAATATTGTTCATATGTGTGTGCAACTATTATTTGGTACGTACACACACGTCAAGTCAATATCTAATACCAAATTATTCTTTTTGGGCAGTTGCACAAACATTTATATATAGAACTGCTCTTCTACATAGCTTATATACGGCAAGTGATAGTGGGATAATAATTGACCAATTCACATGCAACCCAATAAAAAGTGAAAACAAAAATTAATAAATAGCATGGAGTTACTTTCTTACTTATATTTAATAAGATGACATATTTATATCGCTCACCATATATAAGCAATGTAGTGCATCAAAATATTTTTGTATGTCTATATATATATATATATATATATCAAATACCAGCTGATACAAATATTACCATAATAGGAGATAGCTAGGATACTGTGCATTACCTAGAATTACTGTATTATTGTTATTATTATTTTTTGTACAAGAAGACAAATATAATTATTTGTGATCAAATAATCATAAAATTAATTTGCTTATCCATAGAGTGAAGTATACTAGAATAAATATCATTCAATGCTGAGGTATAAATTGTGAATTTGATTTATAAATAACTATATATGAATTGGAAACAAGAAGGTACTCAATTCCAGAAAAAAGAAAATGGAAAACCCGTTGAAAAATTGAAAAAAGAAAAAGAAAAATCACACAGAAACAAACCATTAAATCATAGGAAATTAATTAGGAAGAGAAATATGCAATTAATCACTTGCATGCATCAGAAGAGAAGCCTCACATTCACAAGCATGCTTCATGTTCACTGTGAAGTTTAATTTATTCTAAAAACTTCCAATGATTGTTCTAATATACTATCTACTGTTTATGACAGAATTTTCTCTGCCACAAACAGTCGTGCACTCCGCCATTAACCTGCAAAACAAAGAGAGCATGAAGCTTTTGGAGGGCACCGGTGTGGTACAGGCCAAAGGGACTCTGATGTTCAAGTTAGTTATGTTATATGAGAATCGGCTTTGGGCTTTAAATGCTAAATAGCGTTAGAGTGCGTACCTTTGCTATGGTGTGATAGGGGAATATTTATAACTTAGCTTTGCCTTTCTCGCAAAGGTAGGAAACCCTAGTCACCTTGGTTTAAGGCAAGTTCTCAAGTTGGCTCATCCCAGATTTGGAAAGTAGAATATAGGAAAGGATCTAGCATTAATTGCTGAATGAACTTTTTTAACACCCTCTTACCCAAGTCTTGGTTCCCAAGCAAAGTGTGTTAACCATATAATTTTTTTTTTTAAATTTGATTTGCTGAAAACATTTTTGGACAAAACCAAAACATTCCTTTACTCTTTGAGATCATTTTACAAACCATACCATAGATAGTATTACTTTAAAATAAATTCAAAGTACACACTCATACTGTAAAGGAAAATAATATTAAAAAATACATAATATCATAGCCCAAAAACAACAAACCAAAATGTGGAAGAACATCGTACCACACTGCGCCCTTCAGTCCGTACCCCGCCAAGTCCTACTGCTTAGCCTTGGAATTACCTGTCATACAAGATAGACAACAAAGGTGAGTGAAAAGCACTCAATAGACAACCATATGCATATGTCAATGCCATGTCATGAAGTGTAGCACTGTACACCTAAAATCATCATTTTTTCCAATTTATTTAAAACCGAACAACCTACTATCTTTCCGCGTTTCATGCACAAAACACCACACCTTTGTGGTATGTAAATGAACCACTGTTCCGGACGACCGCTAGGTGTGGTTAGTGATTCACAAAGCGACTATAAACCAGGGTTTGAAATCATCCACCCCGTCGCACAAACCATTTTGAAAACACAAACCTCTAGGGAAAAATCATTCATTTCACATAAAACAATAAATCACCAGAATTACTCTATGCAAATGAATGCTCATGCTACAATACACAAGTAAAACTTGACAACACAGTAAAACTGTAATTATCGAAATGCCCCTGCTCAGTCAATGATTACAAATTGCTCAACCACACCGATATAATTACCGAAATACCATTGGCCATCTCAGGAATTACCAAGATACCCCTCGAATCATAAAAAATTACTAAAATACCCCTCAATAGGTAAATGGCTTATTACATTCTACCATCGGTAAAACAACAGAAATAATAATTTCCAATCAAATACGCACGTACAATCATTTATAAACACATATACACATACACATAAATAAATATACAAAATATGCACATATAAATACATACTCACATACACATATATTTACCCACTTATATATGTATACAAGTATATATACACATATATATGCATACAAATACAATTTATACATACACATAATTATATATATACATACCCCCATATATAAAAATATTCACAAATATATATATATATATATTAACTTAGTACTCAAATTAATACGTACTGCATTATTTTTATACATAAACCTTTACAAAACACACTCAAGTATACGTAATAAATACGTACATAAAATATATCTATATTTATTATTACACAAACACATGTGTAATTAATTATATTTATGGAAATATAAATAATAGTAATTGAAAATGGATATATAGATATTAATTAACAAATAGCAATTTAATATATATATATATATATATATATATGTATTAAAATAATTTAAAAATTAGAAAAGACCTCAATAACGGTTCAATTTCAATTATTTTCAACTCTACCCCTCATGAAAAATGATAAAAATACTCCTAACAATTTCAAAAATTTCATTTACATCCCTACATGTCAAATGACCAAAATGCCCTTTACCTTTTTTAAAATTCCATCTATATCCCTTACATGTAAAATGCCAAAATGTCCTTCAACAATTTCAAAAATACCATTTGTGTCCCCAACATGCAAGTTTACTATTTTACCCTTGGAATTTTCAAAAATTTACAATATACCTTTTTTATGCGAAATGACTAAAATACCCCTACAAAATAAAAATTTTCACATAAATACCCTACTATGGCCAGCCCCATATGCATGCAAAATTTCATTGATTTCTTCATCAAATCATCAAATTAAGCATGCTAAACATCAAATCCACCAATTAATTTCAACAATTCAAGCTTAAATCCAACAAATTCAAGCTTTAACCACTAATTCCATCAAAACTTATGCTCACCAATTGGGGATTTAACCAACCAGCTCAATACACAATAAATTAAGCACAATCAACAATCAATTCTATGATTCCAAGCAAGAATTCACGAATTTAATCAACCAAAACATATAGAGTTGCAAGAAAATAAAATGGGTATAATTGCCTACCTCTCTTCCCAAACTAGAACTCCTCCTTCCAAGCTAAGAAAAATCAAAAGAACCTTGCCAATGAGACTCCCCAAGCAGCCAGCCACTAACCTCCAAGTTTCAAATGAAATTTCTTTAAATTTTTGCCAAAATCCTTTCTCTCTCTAAAAATGTTTCTCTCTCTCTAAATGCAATGGAAGCATGATGAAATGGTGAAAATGAAAGAGGAGTGTCGGCCAAGAAGTAGCAAATTAGCAATTGAACACATTAAAATAATATTAAAGTAAAGTAAAAGTAAAAAAAAAGAAAAGGAAAAAGATATTTAACTTTAATATTATTATAATGAATAGTAAAAGTCAAATTGGATAAACTTTGACCAAGGACAAAATGGGTAGAAAAATTTTTTCAACTCCCTACGGGGTACTCTTAGCCCTTAAAAAATGCCCGAGGAGTTCAAAAGCGGCTTGTTTCAGTAGAAAAAATGAAACCGTGATAAAACCGAAAACGCATCCGAAAATCGACAGTTTTAGAAAAATAGTTTGGTTATTACAACTTTTTTATTTGGAACTTTCCTCAACTCGTACCACATTCAAGTCAAGGATGACCATTCCGAGCTACGTCACTGCTCGGTTCTCTTCATGTTAGAGCCAAGCCTCCAAGTTTAATATTGAAGCTCCTTCCAGAACACTTCCTATTCGCCTGAGCCGAGCCACCGTTAAGGTTGGTTCGACTCTGACAGGCCAGTCCAATGATTTTGATCAATCTTTTACTATAGGCCCCGATGGCCTAGCTCGGTCTTCCACTTTAGGCCCGGTCAGCCTAGCCAGTGGGAATTTTGTGCATACATCTACTATGTGAAATTCGGTCCAAATATGAGATTTAAAAAAATAATAATTAATTATAAATAAAAACACTTGAATTATGTAGAAGAAGCAATTAATTTAATAGTTGTGATGCTTTGCGATACTATCAAAGTGAAAACTTAGAATTAATTAATAAATTTCAACCACAAAATTAATAAACATATATAGAAGCAGATGTATTGAAAAAGAAAACACACACATGAATATCATCACCCAATAAATAAATTAAATTCAGCGGAAATTAATGAAAGCAAGGAAGGTGGTAATTAGCTAGAGGAGTGAAGAACATAAATACCCTTCTTTTATGGGTTGAGCCTTTTTCTTTGATATTCTTGGAGTTGCTTCTTGCTAGAGGTGTAAAATAGATCGGGTTGACACAAATACACAACGGACCGCCGGCATGTGTGTATGATAAAATGTGGACGCGACACGGACCCAACCGCGACATGAATCTATGGCAATGTTAGGCCCCTGACATTGGGCTTGACATGCCACCGGAAGAAGGCTCTAGCCCATGTCGTGGTGAAAGTCAAGCGGGGCATGAGAGTTTGTGCAAGTCGCTTTGAAAAACTTGAAGTAGTGGCGAACTAAAAAAGCTACTACCTAAAAAGTATAGTGATGGGCATTTTAAATAATGAGTGGGTATTTTAGAACAAATTAGTGTCTATGTTTGATATATGGCAAAATTATTTTCAGTGGATTAGAATTACGTTGAATCATAAAAACCAATAATTAGATTAGGTTTAATATGATATCAAAAATTTTGCAATTAGAAGTGTCACTAAAAGATAACATCTTTAGTTTTGTAAATATATAATACATTTACTTATAAAAAATGTTGTTACTAATTAACGATTTTTTTCATGACTGAATAGCCATTTCGTAACTAATTTGGACCCAAAATATTGATCAAATTGGCATTTAATTACGAAATCATTCTATTCGTTATGACCACTCTTTTGTTGTTATTTGATTAATTATTACCAAAATCACAATTCATAACTACATTAGTTACAATTTTATATTCGTGTGTAAATTCTAGCTATGGTTATGAATTTCATAACTATCTATTTAGTTACAGAAATGTAATTTGTAACTCTTGTATCTTTAATAACGATTCTTTTTTATCATTGAAATATAAAAGTTACAATTACGATAAACATGTCATTTGTTACAAACGCTTAATATTGTCAGTATTTGTATTATAGTTACAACAAAAATATGTAAGTGCTTAATAATAGTTACACTTGTCTTTGTAACTATTCTTCTAAAAATTGTACAATATCCAATTTAATTTATTAAATTAATTTTTAATAAATTAATATTGGTATACCTGTCAACTACATATAATATGACACTAGATACTATAAATTAATCACACAATGCATAATATATAGACTAGTTAGATTAATAAACCAAAATATTGTCATCATCTACATTGTCTGCTAACATCATGGATCGTACAACACTTAGCTTAATATATTTAAGCATCAAACATGCCTAATCAGCCTAATTGAGCGTTCAATTCACAGTACAAAGGCCTAATATTAATGATACCTTAAACTGACTTGATAAATGATCCGAACACTTACATTTGGGCATATATTCATATATAAGCAGATCTGGATCCTCTCTCATCATCCTCGGCACAATAGCCTAGTAGTTTGACAAGATTTGGATGTTCAACAACTCCTAAAACATTAACTTCTATCACCCACTCTTTGTGGCCTGTAAAGAGGAGATGATGTAAAACAAGTGTTAAAATGATGAGAAGAAGTTACGCATACAAGGCAAATGAGAGTAAAAGTTAAAATTATCGAGCATCCTTTCTTTCCCTTGAAACTTTGATGACCTCGCTGGTCAATAATGCTATCTTGCTTTCAAATTTAATATAGTAGCCGAAACAACCATTTACATTTTAAACATACCAGACGCATGCAACATTAGAAGGAACTTTTAAAATGTAACAATGCATGCAATGATTACAAGGGTGATGATATACTTTCCAAGTTTCGGACAACTTACAAGTTTATCAATCTCTTCACAATATATATTCCACTCACCTAGCTTTCACCGCTTAAACCACAACTCAGTTTTCAAATTTATTCATATTGTTGTCTTTTAGTAATTTGTTATTCCAAACACTAGCTTTTCTATGTAAATCATTTATCATCACTACTTTTTCCCTTTTCAGTTCAAAGCTTATGAGTATCGCAAGAAGCAAAGTAAAGAAAGGGGAAGCGATTGCCACTTTTGTTTATTAATACCATACACATACACGACATACATACATGAGTTATCCACCATTTGAGGGTCTAAGGAAACATAAAATATATTAAAAGGCAAAAATCAAATAACAATATTTAACCAACTACAAAATAAATTGTGGTTTTCTTTTTCTTTCCTAGACACGGATGAAACAACTTCAACCCAAAGTGACAATGTTATCAACCAAATCTCTACTTTAACCTCACAATAATTGTTCTAAGTTTCTCTTTGACACTAGTAAAAGCAATCCTCTTTTCTCTTTACCAAGTTCTCAACTATATGCAAGTACACAACAAAGAGGTCTTAAAAGAATCAGCAATGGAATATTTGTTATGAACATTAAAACATTTGAAGATACGCACAAAAACTAAATTTAAAGGTAAAAGGTAATAAAAGTAAATGGCCATACTCAATAGAGCATTCTTACTCATTGTTCTAAATCAAAATTAAATATTTTTACTCTTGCTCGTTGTTCTAAATCAAAATTAAATATTTTTACAATTGTTTAGTAAAAAAATCCACATTATGATCACTCAAAGCTGATACACAAACATCAAATTTTGAGGTGTACTTACTCTGTAGAGCTCTGTCCAAACAGCTGCCATGGAAAATCATAGATATCTTCAGAACATCATCAAGCAATCAAAACTTCATAACCAGCTTACAAAATATTACTGAAACAGTAATATAAATTGTTCAAGTCTGGCAGCTAGAAGAAGTTAATCTAAATGTAAAAATAGTAAGAAAAAACAAGACTCATTTCATATATTGTAATAAAACACATATTTTAAATATTTTCTACATGTGAACATGCTTGTGTCAAACTGCCACTTAATGAACTACAAAATTTCTGATGCATGAAGTTCAGTTGCATCCATTTGATGCATCATCTTACCCTTATTAACAAATAAACAAACTAACAAAAAACCTATAAACTATGCATTCCTTTGCCTGAACACCAGCGGCATTCTAAAGCAACCTGATAGAGTAAATAAATTTTAATTCCTCTTGTTAACTTAAATATGTTTTGTCAAGTATATATATGTAGGCGAAAGTGGTACATATTGCTGCTGTAAATTTGAAATAACTATGTCCATGTAGGTCATTCATACCTTGTAAGTAATTGGCAAATTTTTGGCCTATGCCCATCTCAACGGCAAGTTGTTTTCCTCATTAAATTTACGAATCTCCCTCTGCTCAACCTGCAAATTAAACAATATTTGTCACAAATTGATGTAAATATTGGAATATTTATCTTAATGTAGAAATAAAAAGACAAAAGAAAATAAAAATTGGAGGGATTTTGTTCTAGAAACCACGGATGATAGGACCAAGCGAGAAACAATAGTTGGACATAATATAATATTACCTTGACAGCCTCTAGAAGTTTTGGGTCGTGTGAAGGTACTTGACAATCCAGGTCATGACACTGGCCGTAGTGTCTTGAGTAGTAAAAAGCACTCCAATTATGTTATCCGCCATCCGTTCATCGCTCAAGACTTGACCTTTTTCATCCTTTGAGTTAAGTAGGCAACCTAACAGATCCTTTTCAAGTAACCTCTTCTCCTTCTTCTCCCATGTTATATCATTCAGAATCTTACTCAGCCTTTTTCTTGCCTACATATTTAGATTGATTTTAATTAAAACCAACCAAATTGGAATCCATTTGATTATTTATTATAATATATCCAACACTTACCAATAGCGCCTTCCTGTGTAGAGTTCCTGGTATATTTGTAGGGAAGGAATTGTAGCCCTTCAACCACTATGTCGTAGTTCTTGTTGAGCTCTTCTCTGTAATAGGCTTCCAAATGGTCAAAAACTACTAGTATATCAACTTCAAAAGAATACTGTAATGGTTCCAACGGAGGACATGTCAGTGGGAAACAAGAAGAAGAACCAATTGATAATGTGATTACTACAACTTTAATTTAGATACCCTATTTGTTTATATCTGGGAATATAAATTTGTGGGATGATGTTTTCATGAATAACCACATTTAGAAAATAATATTACTAAAAAATAAACCAAGTCAAAAGGAGTTTTGAGAGAGCTAGCACAGAGCAATCATTTTCTTATATAAAATTGATCCAATCATTTGTGTATTACTCTAGAGCAATTTAACAGTAATTTACTCTAGAGTAAACTCTAGGAAGCAATTTGCTTTTCTAAAATGTTTTTCTGTCCTTGGTAATCACATCAATTTGCTGTGATTCAACAACAATTTACTCTAGAGTAAACTCTAAAAAGAAATTTGCCTTTCTAAAAAGAAGAAAAAAAAAACAGACATTTTGATTGACTCATATAATGTAATACCAACTTTTTCACTGAATAATTGAAATTTATCTACATGTTCGAGACAGTATGATCAAGCTAACAGGAATACATAAGAAAAGCGTTGGAAAGCATGAACTTGCAGTCAACTAAAATGGCGAATTCAATTTTAGGAGAAGCAAAAGCTACTCACAGTTAAAAAGAAAGAAAATTTCATTTCATATTAGAGTCCGGGAGAGGTGCAGCAGAGTGTACCTATGAGATCACTCGGCAACTCCTCGAGGTTGTGCTCAGGCACGACATCATTCTCGCCGCTGCAACCGCGCTGTGGAGTGGCAAAAGCGACTGCACACATCCCAATTCCGCCGAAGACCTACCAATCACATGTCCAAAAAACCTAAACCCTAACAGAAATAAGCAAGACCCAAAAATTATATAAAAATTAAAGCCACAAAAATTGGTAGATAGAGAGAGAGACTTGGAGAGTGAGAAGCAGCGAAGAGCGTTAGAACTAGATTTGGTAGGGAAAGGGAAGGATAAGGAGGAAGAGGAAGGTGGAGGCTTGACGGGAGATGTACGGATGTCAGATCTAATGACAAGAGACGTGAAGAACAATGAGCAAAGACGAGTAAATCGGTCTTTACATTCTTTGTCCCCAAACAAATTTAAGATCAAAACCCCCAAAATTTTCTAAAAACCAAATCCTAAAAATTTAAGTATAAAAACTTGAAATTTAAGAGGAAAATTCCCTTATTGACAAATGGCCACGACAACAGAGGACAATGAAGAATCACTGTTTGACACCTTCAAATCTGGCTTGCAATTGTAGGTTGGAATATGAAGAGTAAGAGAAAACTTGCAGACTTTCTCAAAGAGAATCCAAGCTTCAAATCGACGGATGAGTTCACGAACTACACCGGAAATCAAGAGGATCGACAGGGAGAAACTAGAATTACTCATGAACAATACATGTGAAGGCCATTTCCATCTTAGGTTATTGACCCTAACGATGTCGCTTAATGATAATGTGAACAAAATTTTTTTTATTATGTGTAAAGTTTTGTAACTGATAAAAATTTTTTATGCCATGTAAGCATTATTCTGGAGGGAAAGTTACCGCCAAAAGTGAATAGTGGCATTTTTGTATAACGTTTAGTAACAAAGGTCTATTTATAACTAATTGCAGTACATATATCCCTATTAGTTACGAAATATTTTTTCGTATCAAAATCATTTGCTTAGTTACAAAAAAAAATAATCCGTAAATAGCATTTTCGTGACTAATTCAAAAATTTCTTGTAGTGTATATGAAACACTACATTTGTAACACTCCCTTACCCAAGCTTAGGTTCCCGAGTAAGGTGTTATTACCATTTTTTTTTTTTTGATTTGCTGAAAACGTTTTTGGACATAACCACAATAAAATCAGAGAATTTCCTTTACTCTTTGAGACCGTTTTCCAAACCACACTAAAACAGTATTACTTTAAAATAAAATAAAGTTTACACACCCACACCGTAAAGAAAAATGTAATATTTAAAAATACATACTATCATTGCCCAAAATATAACAAACCAAATGCGGAAGAACAGGTACTATGTTAGCCTCCATCACGCCAAGCCCTACTTGTTGGCTTTGGACTTACACACAAGCAGAACAAGCGTGAGTAGAAAACACTCAATAGGCAACTATATACAAATGCAAATGCCATGTCATGTAGTGTATCTCTATACATATAAAATCATTATTTTTTCCTCTTTTATTTTTCAGTTGAAAACCCACTCTCATTCCGTGTTTTGTGCACAAAACACCACACCTCTGTGGTATGCGAATGAACCACCGTTCCGGGCGACCCACCGCTATGTGTGGTCAGTGATTCATAGAGCGACTAAAAACAGGGTTTGAACCATGCACCTCATCGTACAACCAATTTTCAAAAACACAAACCCACAGGGAAAAAATCTTTCATTTCACATAAAACAATAAACCACCAAAATTGCTTTATGCAAATGAATGCTTATGCCACAATGTATAAGTAAAACCAAGCAATACAGTAAAATACATAATTACCAACCGTCCTATTACAACAGCCGTAATTATCGAAATACCCCTGCTCCATCAACAACTACAAGCCGCTCAACCATACTGATGTAATTACCGATATGCCATTGGCCATGTTAGAAATTACCAAGATACCCCTCAAGTAAATGGAAAATTACCAAAATACCCCTCAATAGGCATATGATTAATTACCATTCTACACTCGGTAAAATAACAGAATTAATAAATTCTATCAACATACACATTTACAACACAAGTATAAACGCATATATAAATAAATATGTATATGGAAATATAAACACATAAATAGACATTCATTTACACATATGCATATACATAAACACATATATACACACCCATATATGTATACACATTTTATATATACATATATATGCCCACAAATATAATTTACATATATACATAATCACATATATACATACACATAAATATATATATAAAAATACACACATATATATATACATACTCGCATACACCTATATATACACAAACACGTATATACACACCCATATATGTATACACGTATTTCATACACATATACATGCACACAAATACGACCTATACATATACATGATTATACATATACACACCCCCATGTATAAATATACCCACACACATATATATATATATATTTAATGCATAAATAATTATTTTTGTACATAAACCTTTATAAAACATACTTACGTATATTTTCTAAATACGTATATAAATTATATGTATTTTATAAAATATATCTATATTTATAATTATACAAACACATGTATAATTAATTGTATTTGAGAAAATATATATATATATATATTAGTAATTGAAAATATATATATTAATAAACGAATAATAATTTAATTTATATATATTAAAATAACTTGAAAATTAAGAAAAGACCATAATACCCCTTCAATTTCAAATATTCTCAACTTTACCCCTATTATAGAAAATGACAAAAATACCCTCAACAATTTCAAAAATTACATTTATGTCCCTACATGTCAAATGACCAAAATGCCCTTGACCTTTTTATAAAATTCCATTTATATCCTTTACATGCAAATGATAAAATTGCCCTCAAACATTTTTAAAAATCCCATTTAAGTCCCTTGCATGTAAATTGACCTAAATACCCTTGAACTTTTTAAAAATTCCTAAAATACCCTTTGTATGTAAAATGACCAAACTACCCCTTCAAGTAAAATTTTTACAAAATCTCCCCACCATGGCCGTGCCTTTCTTCCCCTTCAAATCCATCACTTTCCACCCATTTCAATCAAATTAACCATGCCCACAAACAATTCCATTAATCAATTTCATGAATTTATGCATTAATCCAACAAATCCAAGTATTTAACACCAATTTCATCACACCCTAGGTTAAACAATTTTGAGATTTAAAATGTGTGCGTGTTAATTTTAATATCTCCATTATTATTAATTTTTTTAATAAAAATATTAGCGTTATTTAAAAAATGCTGCTTTTAGTAATTAGATAAATCATCATGTTTCTTATTGTCATTTTATTTGATTCCATTTTTACACTAATTAGAGATACCACTCCATCACGTAGCTACTAGCGTTGTTGTCCCGACCGACATTTTTCATTCGCTTTCAAACCCATGTTCTTACAATTTTGATACTACTATTTATCATTGCGACCCTTTGGATTTAGGATCAAAATGCGAACTTGAAGTTTAGAAGAGATTGAAATCTTGGTGAAATATTCATACTATTTAAATTCGGGGTGATGGTTTTAGAGGAGGGCAGTAGACATCTCACATATTAGTGCTAAGAGATGTCTTCCATGGTTGAATTTCTTATTAGCATGGATATTTTCGCAAGGGATCTTTTTTATTCCGTCTTTATTAATGTAAAAGAATTACTTTAATTTATTTAGTGGCTATGAAAATCAATTTGGAGAGTCTAGGAAGGTGAAGAGAATGGGCTTAAAAATGGATTTTTATGGTTATAATGAATATAACAGTTTGTGAAAATTTTTATTGATGGCTGCTATATATTGGAAATTCGGAAGGCTAAGGACCTAACAGGCATGATGATTATCTAACTGATAAACGCTTTTGAAATTATAAAGATGTTAAAACTAAGGCTCACGTGTTATATAGCATACCCAATGTAGCGTTTCATAGCAAAACTCGGTATATATATTACTATATATATGTATATATATAGTAAAATATATATTTTATTATGCCTTTTTTTTTTTTTCGTGATAAAAACTTTCACCATGCGAGCAATGATCCCGCAAGCAAAATACTAATAGTTGAACTTTCCATGTGAATAATAACTTTTTTTTATTGGGTGATAAAAACTTTCATCATGAAAGAATCATAATACTCTTTGTGGCGCGTTAAACTTCCCAACCTAAAAAAAAATATCTTCCTTCCTAATGGTAAAATTACATTCCTTCTCAATGTTAATAACATATTCCTTTTTCTAATGGGATATAAATATGATTAGATGACAATGTTACCATAACTTCCACTGTCTTGACAACTTTACTTCCATGGTGCATGGTTAAACAACATATTTGATCATGTTCTTGTGATATGTCATACGGAGGTATAATGATTGCTTCACGAGCTTTATGTTCAAATTATAATGCTAAAGATATTTTGAAAAAGTTTTGTCTTTTAAGAGATTTTTTATGACGGGGTCATAGTCTTAAGTCTTGGCAATGAATACCTCATCATCTTGAGTCATAATTATGTTGCTTAATCCGATAGGAAATTCTTCATAATACACCATCACCTTTTCAATCCCCAGATGCTCTGGGAAAGGTGCGTGTTCAACAATTATCTAAACGAGTAGACAGTGAAACTTCACAGCACATCATCATCTTATCAGCCCCCAGATGCTTTAGGGAAGATGAATGTTTCAATATATTTCTGACCGAGTAGATATTTTTCTTTGTCTAGAGAAGAGTAGTCATGTTGTCTTTTATTCACCAGTTTAATGAAGTATAAACACGTTCTACAGCGCAAGAAAATCTTTTGCGTAAGAGTTCAAGAGTTGAATTCAGAGTCCTTACCTTGGTAAGAATATCTTGCTGCGCTGCAGAATCTTGGTGAATAATGTACAAAAAATGCTTGTACAAGATCAGATAATAATGAAAACCGCAAAGGAAATCGGAGACATGAAAGAATCACTCACTCATAGCAACTGTAACCTTTGCAGCAGGTTATACCTTGTCTGGAGGTTATGTCAGCGAAGAAGGCCAAGAACAGGGAGTTGCAATTCTAAGGAAAAATGCAGCATTCAAGGCGTTCATCATATCAGACACCATAGCCAAGGTGTGCTCTAGTTCCACTGTCTTCATACACCTCTTCTTGGCACTGCAATTAGAAGAAAGGAGGAGCTTTCCAGACTTCTTGAAGGCTTTTCGCCTAACCATTTTTGAAATGGCAGCAATGGTGATTGCATTTGTCACTGGAACCTATGCAGTGTTAGGACATTCCAGTGCACTTGCCATTGCCATTTGTGTCATTGGCTTGTCTTTCTTCACTTGCTTTTATGAGATGTTAATTGCATATTTCTATGTGACATGGGCCCATCTGGGCAGACTCAACATATTAATTCATAATGTGGATTTGTCAGACTGTGTGGGTGATAACCCCCTCATACCTCAAGTCATCGTCTTATCCTTTTCTTGTTATCTTTTGGTACAGCAATGAAAATCCTGGATCTGGAGCCTTGAGGTTCACTCTAGCTAAAATTTTATTTTGGATTTTGAGTAACCAAACTTTAGTCATTGCACAATATTAAAACCAGTATATTAATAGACCACTCTTCAGCATTGCAAAGGGTCAAACAAAATGCAATTAGTTTCCTATTTCAGATTCTAAGCTTCCCAAGTTTTAAAAGTTCACAAATCTTTTGCAAGCTCTTCTTCTCTTACCTTTAACTCATTGGCTTCAATCCAATTTCCCAATTACTTTTGGATTAACCAGAACCCAAGGTTACCATAAACTAATCTCTAACAACTGAACAATTAATAAAGATCGTAGGTTAAGATGAACTCACACAAGCATTTTATAGAACACGTCGTCCACATATCCAAACTTAAACGAAATTTTTTTTCTACTGACGTCATTATTTTTTTAGCATTTGTTACGAAACATAGCTAAGATGTTTATGTCGTAACTAATTGTAACCATTTTTAATATTCAGTTACAAAGAAAAAAATTTTAACTAAACCAAACACTTTAGTTACGAATTTTAAAATTGTAGCAAGCCTTTTTCATGACTAAATCGAAAATGTTTTGTAGTGACTCCGCTTCACTTGGCTGTGAAGGATGGCTATAGAAACTTGGTGGTTCAGTTTCTGGTGAAGTGCTACACGTTGGAAACACCAGCTCATGGTGGCCATATTAATGAAAGGGTTTCATTTTGTTTTAATTATATAAACTTGGTGGTTCATTTTGTTTTAATATCTGGTTTAAACTTTAATAGAAGTACTTACAAACATATATTCAAATCACTCCTTTGATTTATTGTAGCTAACAAATATATTCAAAAACATAATCAAACGTAAGTAATATTTTGCGCATATAGTTATTGGAGTCCTTTGCGCAATATTTTTCTTCATTTTCTAATCATATTTGTTTGAAATTTAATATTAGCTAGAATAAATTTTGAAGGAGTGGTTGTTACTTGGACTTGGCTTCCTAATATTTCAGATGTTGACCACCAGAAAACAAAACAATGAAGATGAAGAATCCTCCACTTCACACCGTTCTGCAAGGAAAAGACGAAGACGATGGGATAACGTCACTTGACACTTCATCAAATAAGCCTAGAAGAGTGGACAATATGGAATTAAATGAAGAAAATTTTCCTGCTATCGGTATTCTATCTCTCTCAATTTATTGAAGACAACAAATAAATAATGACTTTAATCTCCAAACATGCATCATCAACAAATTTGATGAAGTGTCAAGTGACGTGCAATTCCTTCAAGTGGATGCCATGTTGATCTTTCAATGAATTACCAAATAACTTCCGGTCTTTACAAATTTTTTAAGTCACAACATGAAATTATACTATACTCTGGCGAAAACAATTGAATTAACTTTCTTTTTTTTATACTATACTATTGAAAATTTTGTAACTTACCATATTTGTATACACAACCATGCAAAGTGATGATACAAGGTCAGATCAACCAATACTATTCCACAAAACAAAAACAATGAAGAATATAGCAAAAGTGAAAGCTCCAGTTCACGGATTGAAAAAGCTAAAGAAGCTACTCTCATAGTGGCTGTACTCATCGCAACTCTGACATTCGCTGCTGGTTTTACCTTGCCTGGCGGTTATGTGAGTGAAGAAGGACCGGAACAGGGAGCTGCAATTCAATGAAAAATGCAGCATTCATCATATCAGACACCATAGCCATGGTGTTCTCTAGCTCTGCTGTCTTTATCCACCTCTTCTTGGCTTTAAAACAAGAAAGGACAAGGAGTTTATCATATTTCTTTGCAGCAATGGTGGTTGCATTCATGACAGGCATATATGCGGTTTTAGGATGTTCTAGTGCCCTTGCCATTCTCATTTGTGTTATTGGTCTGTCCTTCTTTGTTTGGTTTGAAAAGATGTTGTGTGCGCATCTAGATGAAGTATAAGATGTTGTGTGCACTTGTTTTCTGATTTTTGGTCATAACATAAAGTATAATATATGGTTTATTAAGGGACAAACAACTACAATTATGACGTTGCAATTAAGATTAATAATCCTATACCATAGCCAGTCACACATGTAATTTTAGGCTTTTAACCTGATGATATCAATGAAATCCAACATTTTGAACCAATGGACTGATTAGTACTGGTCCTAAAGTTTAGATAGATAAAAATTATAAATATAAAGAACTGGATCAGCAAAATAACAAAAAAAACAACTGTAAATTTATATATATACACTGCAGCCAATTCTATAAAATGAATAGCGGGCCTTTCCCTCCAAAACAGAGCAAAGCAAAGCAAAATTAAGAGAGAATCAGAGCAATATTTGTTTTGTTATGGCCAATTATTAAGAGAGAATAAAATGACTTACAGGAAAAATGCAGATTCATATTGTGATAGCAGTACCATATATGACACATCACAGAACTCTTTTGCAGCTTCAACAGTTCGAGAAAAAGTATCTTGTGAAACAAAGCAAAGTCCAATCCATTTTACGAAAGCATCCTTATAACTACCCGATTTGCACCTTGTTTAATGCATGCTTCAAATGAGTCTCTAACGCACGGTTCTTCCAAATCCTATTTATACCCACAACAAAAAGAAAAATTGAAATTATAACGTCACTAAGTTGAGGCTTCCAAATCCTATATATCCCCAAAATGCATAGCAACATCGAGAAAAAAATTTTAAAAATAAATAAATGAATCACATTTGCATTTCCATAATCAACTTCCATGCAGACCCATAACATAAAGCTAAAAGAAAACAAATTAAAGAAGAAACCTCACCATATGAGCAAGTTCTACTATTTGGCATGAAAGGAAAGAAAACACTTTCAATCATCTACACAACTAATCAGCATCACCCACGACTTGGAATTTCTGTAAGGCATTCTGAGCAAGAGAGCAATCTGTGAAAAACAATGCATATGCTTCCTACATAGTAGCACAATAGAACCAATATGGAACTTTGTTGGCAAATATCCCAACAAATCAAATATGAAAGATTACTCATGCACACAATATAGTAGTACAAGTACAACATTCATCATCTAGAGTTCACAAAAGTCCCACCTAGCAAGATTTAGTTCCATGACGTACAACATACAAACATGGTAAAACATATGAACATATACAATTACAATGTTTATTCATAACATGGCTACCTAACCTCATAAACGCTTCCTATAAATAGTCCTTCTGCCGAGCTTAATTGGTGAGAGTATCAGCTTCACGAGAAGTCCCATGCTGTTCCAATTGTTTAAACAAAAGGCATGGTTAACATTCTATCCTTAATTATTATGCAAAGCAAAACTATCACTTCAAAAATTAAGAGGAATTAAGTCCACAAACATCAACAAATCAACCCACCAAGACATGTAATTTTCACACGAACGACCACTATATATCAATTAACACAGCTTCCACCCCCTCTCCCCCCCACCCCAAAAGTTAGACACTGTTTCATAAATATGCACCAATATCAGTGCAAAATAAAGCTTTTTATTAATTCCCTCACTTCCATGTCCCTACATTCCCTCACTTCCAAGTCCTGAAGCTGAACAAGGCATTGGGCAATTGCCAAAGGGAAGAGATACTTTAGTCTATCACAACCAACAACATCCAACTTCCTTAATTCTTGAGATAGGAATTATTGAATGTTTCTACTGCAAGTTGGTGATCTGGCAGCCATAACCTTTCCATATTCACTTCCTTCAAATATAAGGTTTCTAAGCTAGGGAAACCAATCACCTGTAAAATTAATTAATCCAAAATTATAACTTCAATTCTAAAGAACCTTATTAATTATAATATATATATATATATATATATATATTATAATTAGAGTTAGAAATCAGTACTTTTGCATTATAATTATTATACCTTTGGGTTGAAAAATGTGGTGGCTGCAGAGGCAGAATTGCTCTGATGGTCATGAATGTCACTACGACTCCCTTGGCGTCCATCACAACTCTCACTCTCATAGGATCGATATCCAAGTTTCAAATGCTTTAATTTAGGAAACAGATCCACTTGTGCTAATTGATCATCAGAATTAACTACTAGTATCTCTTCCATGTTTCCACAATCCTGCACTTCTAAATGCTCGAGTTGTGAAAGGCTTCTGGCAATTGGAAAAGAGAAGAGATACTTCAAACTATGACACCCAAAAACACTCAATCTTCTTAAATTCTGCAGCTTATAATTACATGACGTTTCCAACCATATTCCTTCAAAATTTAGATTCCCCAATTCCAAGGATTCTAAGCTAGGAAATGGCACCTGTACAAACAAATATGACCGGTCCAATTATAAAAGGAACATTTTAAAGAAATAGATCATCTTCATCTATATTCTCATTGTCATCATTATATATGTACATATACAAAGCCGGCTCTGAGGTTTTGGTAGAAAGTATTTATTTTATTTTATTTTACTTTTTATAAGCAACAATTATACTATTATAAAGTAGAGCAAGCATATAAATTTATTTTTAATTTTTTTATATAAAGTTTTATCGTCATGAAATTATAATTTTATCGTTAATTGAAGAACTCATTTAAAAAAAATAAAACCAATAAAATCACAAGACGATCCTTTTAATAGGAAACAACAATAAAATATAATATATAAGAGAATACATCATTTTAATCAAATAAATTAAAATCATTACCATCATCATAGATACATAAAAATTGTGAAGCAACATGGCAATATGCATAACAATAAAACTGAACAAGTTAAACATGAAAAACAAATATGCATAGGAGAAGAAAATAACAATAAAAGGAAAAAAAAAACTTGAAAAAAGAACTTGAAAAGAAGAAGAAGAAGAAGAAAACAGACATAACAATAAAACTAAAATAAAAAATAAAAAGAATTAAAATTGAAAAGATAAATTCGAAAACATAAAATGTAAATAATAATGTGGGCCTCACTTTTTATAATTGTTTTATTTAATAAAACTTGATTTTAAATTTTATTTCATTATAAATTGTCAAGCCCTTCGTTTCAATAATGTTTTGTCGAATGGGGATGTCATTATTGAAATTGAAAGCAACTTTGATTTCAAAAACAGACTGTGCCATCTTTTTTGCTTTCCTACTTAGCCTATGACGCGATAACAGATTTGGAAAGAAGTAGTTAGCACTGGAACACCTTGTTTTTGCTAATTGGCCTTCACCATCATTTAAAAATTCGCCCACTGTTTCATAGATGTTATTTGCATCAGCCAACCATTTAGTGACAGGTTCCGTGATTTCTTCACCTCTTCTTGTTGCCTGGTCAATGGTACGCTGCAGTGATGCTTTGGTATCCTCCAAATCCTGAATTTTTGACCTCAGATTGTTGACATTGGATCCATAGGAAAAGAGATAACCCAATTGACGCCGAAGTGGTTCAACAGAGTACTCCAAAATTTTACTAGTAATATTTGCAGCAGTTCCAATAAGATAGGCTTCCATAGCAATTGCACAATTTGCTAGTAATCACCGACTCTAATAATTAATGCTTCACAGATCGATCAGCTGGCACTTGTCTAATAATCAAATGTCCTATATGTATATATATATATATATTAAATGTCAAACAGTAGTTGATGCTTGAAGTTAATGACATATTAAAGTTGGATAAATTATAAAAGAATATCTTAAAAATGAAGATCTGGTAAATTACCAAAAAAAAAAAAAAAAAACAAGAAGGGTGCAGTAAATTAAAATGTTAAAGTTAGATAAATGAATATGAGATATTTAACAAAAGAGCAGATTTGTTGAAAAAGAAAACATAAAAATGTATATCATCAGCAAATAAATTAAATTCAGAGATAATGAAAGCGAGGAGAGGCTGGTAATTGTTGGAAGTCCAGCCGCCATGCACTTTCAAAGTTTGCTACCGCCAACTTGCCACCCAAGTTCAATCAAAGAGGGCTGCTGTTATTAGCTGCATGTTAGCTGGTAATTAAGTCGGTTTACGTAACTTGTACAGTAACCAACTATGTATGCTTATAAATAGCACCCTCCCCATTTGTGTTTTGTATCCTGAATCCCAGAGAGGAGCGAACTCCAGAGAGAGTTGTGAGAGAGCGTGTGTTTTTGAGAGTTTTGGTTTTGTCTTTCACTGTGTAATTATTCATTTGTGAAATAGATTTTATTTCTCTCAAATAAATTGTTATTAGTGATCAGAGAATCACAACAAGTGGTATCAGAGCTTAGGTGAAGCTTGTGGGTGCATTTGGAAGGCAAAATAAAATTCTAAAAATTTTGCTACAGTGCACTGCTACAGTAGCGTCAGGAAATTGAAGACGAGCTACAGTATCTGCCACATCATCAGACACATCGGCAGCCACATCAGCAGATTTGCTGAGTCATCTCCACGTCATCTGCCACGTGCGCACACACATCATCGCACTTGCGATGAGTCATCGGCCGTCCGCGTGCCACATCGGCAGGGTGCCGCGTCATCCATCCGCGTCGATTACCGGTTGAAATTTTTAGAAATTGCTATTCGGTCCCTATAATATCTGATATTTATAGTTTGGCCCCTGAACATTTGGAAATTATAATTTGACCCATATAGTTTGTGAAATTATAATTTGACCCTAAAAGTTTTGTAAATTACAATTCTGCCCCAAACATTTTTAAGTTCGGATTTTTGACCTGGAGGAGTCAAAACCATCATTTTCGGCCGATCCGGACACAACGGTGTACTCCGTTTAAATCAGTTTAGCTCCAATTTTTTGATCAAGTCATTGCAAAGTAGAAATGTCAATGAAAAAGTCATCATCTGGAGCTATGATCAAGCTTACTGCCACCAACTATACACTATGGAGACCTCGGATAGAAGATCTTCTTAGTTGCAAATATCTATTTGATCCCCTAGAGTTGAAAGGGGAAAATCCTGACCCTACCAAAGAAGGAGAGTGGAAGAAAATGAACAAGAAAACGATTGGTCAAATTTCGGCAGTGGATCGATCACAGTGTCTTCCACCATGTTGCGCAAGAGACATGCGTATGCCCTCTGGAAGAAGTTGGAGGACATGTACCATGCCAAGACTGCTCGGAATAAAGCCCTATTGATGAGGCGGTTGGTGAATTCAAAACTACGAAGTGGAACTTAAGAGCACACCGATGAGTTTGAGTGCAGTAAATCATTATCTGCGGTGGACTTAAAGTTAGGAGATGAAGAACAGGCCCTACTACTACTTAACTCACTTCCCGACAGCTGGGAAACACTAGTAGTTTCCCTCGGTAATTCAGCCCCCAATGGCAAACTTACTATGTCAATGGTTAAGGATGCCCTGTTCAACGAGGAGGCTAGGAGAAAGGACGCAGGGGTTGATCAATCACATGCCCTTGTCACAGAAAGGAGAGGAAGACAGCAAGGTGGAACTCAAAGTAGTTGGAGAGGCAGAAGCAAAAGCAGGGGCAGATCTACAGATGGAAGGAAGACAACTTACAAGTGCTACCACTGTGGAATAGAGGGACATCTAAGAAAGAACTGCAGAAAGCTGCAACAAAAGCAAAATTTGAAGACCAATCAGCCGAAGAATGATGGATAAGCATTGGTCACTGTTACCGGAGAGGTGGCATATTGTTCCACCCAAGAAGAAACATGCCTTCACATTTCATGTCAAGATGTCGAATGGGTAGTCGACATAGCAGCATCTTACCATGTCACTCCATATAGAGAGTTCTTCAACATGTACAAAGCTGGAGACTTTGGTGCTGTGAAGATGGGAAATACCAGTTCTGCGAAAATTATGGGAATTGGTGATGTTCAAATCAAAACAAGTGTAGGGTGTACAATTACTTTGAAGGATGTTTGTCATGTTCCAGATCTTCGGCTTAATCTACTTTCGGGAATAGTCTTTGACAGGGAAGGCTACGACAATCACTTCAGCAAAGGCACATGGAAAATGACAAAATGTGCCATAGTTGTCGCCCGAGGACATATTTGTAGATCGTTGTATAAAACTCATGTGAAGATATGCGCAGACAGCCTCAATATCACAGAAGGAGAGGCGTCTCAGAATTTGTGGCACCAGAGACTCGGTCACATGAGTGAGAAAGGTTTGGCAACCCTGAGAAAGAAGAAGCTTATCACTGTTTCCAAGGTTGCTATGCTAAATCCTTGCAATTACTGTTCATTTGGTAAGCAGCAAAGAGTCTCGTTCAGATCCTATTTATCGAGAAAATCAGAGTTGCTCAGTCTAGTACACTCTGATGTTTGTGGTCCCATGGAGGTGGAATCATTAGGTGGTAATATGTATTTTCTGACTTTCATTGATTATTCTTCTCGGAGGGTGTGAGTGTATTTTCTCAAGACGAAGGACCAAGTACTGGATTACTTCAAGCTATTTCATGCCATGGTAGAACGTGAAACCGGAAAGAAGCTGAAGTGCCTCAGATCAGATAATGGAGGCGAGTACACTTCCAGGGAGTTCAATGCCTACTGCAGTAGACACGGCATTCGACATGAGAAGACGGTCCCACGAACCCCACAACATAATGGAGTAGCCGAGAGAATGAACCGGACAATCATGGAAAGGGTTAGAAGTATGATCAGTATGGCGAAGCTGCCAAAGCCATTCTGGGGAGAAGCTGTTCGTGCCGCTTGTTATCTAATCAACAGATCACCGTCAGTTCCATTGAATTTTGGAATTCCAGGAGAAAGTTTGGTCTGGTAAGCATCCCTCCTACTCTCATTTAAGAGTATTTGGTTGTTTAGCTTTTGTACATGTATCCAAGGAGCTCAGACAGAAGCTCGATGCGAGGACTACCCCATGTATCTTTATAGGATACGGAGATGAAGAATATGGATACAGATTATGGGATCCAAAGACGAAAAAGGTTATTAGAAGCAGAGACGTAGTGTTTCATGAAAACCAGACAATAAAAGACATTGAAAAGCCCATGATGTCTTGATTCAAAAGATAGTGCCCAAGATTTAGTTCGGATAATGTACGCACACCGCAGGCGATGTAGGGTGCATGAAGAAGTACCGCAAGGAGAAGAAGAGAGGATCTTGGCGGGGGGACTCAATCCTCTCCACCAGAGAGTAGTACATCTCCTATGGCTAGCCAGTTGCGGAGATCAAAACGAGGTAGGATTCAACGGATATTGAGAATCGAGTATATTACGCTTCTGAAGAGGGAGAGAGAGTTTCGAGCGTATCTCATCAAGATAGAACAAAATGGCTGCTAGCAATGAAAGATGAGATGGAATCCTTGAAGAAAAACAACACGTACGAGTTGGTTGAGCTTTCGAAAGAAAAGAAGGCACTGAAGAATAAATGGGTATTCAAGCTTAAGAAAGACGGCAGTGGAAAAGTGGTGAAACACAAAGCTCGGTTGGTGGTCAAAGGATTTCTTCAGAAGAAAGGAATTGACTTTGACGAGATATTTTCACCAGTTGTAAAGATGGCTTGAATTCGTATCATTCTTGGATTGGTAGCTAGTTTGGATTTAGAGCTTGAACAAATGGATGTAAAGACAACATTTCTTCATGGTGATCTGCATGAAGAAATCTATATGGAGCAGCCAGAAGGGTTTGAGGTTTCAGGGAAAGAAAACCTTGTATGCAAGCTGAAGAAGAGCTTGTATGGTTTTAAACAAGCACCGAGACAGTGGTATAAGAAGTTTGATTCATTGATGGTAAATCAAGGCTATAAGAGGACTGCTGCAGATCAGTGTGTTTATTTTCAGAGATTTCAGGATGAAAATTTTGTTGCACTTCTACTATATGTGGACGACATGTTGATATGAAAGACTTAGAACCAGCTCAACAGATTTTGGGAATGCAAATAGTCTGAGACAGGAAGAAGAAAAGGTTGTGGCTATCTCAGGAGAAGTATGTTGAACGAGTGATAAAGAGATTCAACATGGATAATGCCAAACCAGTCAGCATTCCATTAGGAAATCACTTCAAGTTGAGCAAGAGTATGTGCCCCTCATCCAGGAAAGAGATCGAGGAGATGGAGTCAATACCTTATTCTTCAGCAGTTGGGAGTCTAATGTATGCTATGGAATGCACTAGGCCAGATATTGCTCATGCAGTGGGATCAGTGAGCCAATTTATTTCTAATCCTGGAAAGAAACATTGGGAGATAGTCAGGTGGATTCTCAGATATCTAAAGGGTACATCGAAGATATGTCTGTGCTACGGGGGAGCTGATCCAGTCTTGGAAGGCTATACAGATTCAGATATGGCCAGAGAAAAGGGTTTTATTTATACTTTTGCAGGAGGGGGAGCTATATCATGGCAGTCAAGATTGCAAAGGTGTGTTGCTTTATCTACAACAGAAGCAGAGTACATTGCGATAGCAGAAGGAGCAAAAGAAATGCTATGGTTAAAGCGGTTTCTTGAAGAACTAGGCTTCAAGCAGAAAGAGTACAAGGTACATTGTGATAGTCAAAGCGCTCTAGACTTGAGCAAGAATTCAATGTATCATTCCCGGACAAAGCACATTGATGTTCACTATCATTGGATACGCGAGGTGATGGATCAACAACTGTTGAGACTAGTGAAGATCCATACAAAGGAGAATCCAGCAGACATGTTAACAAAAGTAGTCACTTGGGAAAAACTAGAGTTATGCAGAGACATAACTGGAATAGATGGCATGTGACCATCAGTTTTTTGAATGCGGCTGGAGGGGGAGAATTGTTGGAAGTCCAGCCGCCATGCACGTTCAAAGTTTGCTGCCGCCAACTTGCCACCCAAGTTCAGTCAAAGAGGGCTGCTGTTATTAGCTGTATGTTAGCTGGTAATTAAGTCGGTTTACGTAACTTGTACAGTAACCGACTATGTATGCTTATAAATAGAACCCTCCCCATTTGTATTTTGTATCTTGAATCCCATAGAGGAGAGAACTCCAGAGAGAGTTGTGAGAGAGCTCCAGAGAGAGCGTGTGTTTTTTAGAGTTTTGGTTTTGTCTTTCATTGTGTAATTATTCATTTGTGAAATAGATTTTATTTCTCTCAAATAAATTGTTATTAGTGATCAGAGAATCACAACAGTAATTAGGAGTAAATCAGATGCTTTTTTTATCTTCTTCAACTCTTGCTTAACACATCTGTTGAATTACAAAACACTAACACAAATGAACATGAACATCATCAGCCAACAAATTAATTAACCACAGAGCAAAAGGAAGGTGGTAATTAGGAGTAAATTGAGCACATATACACGTACATACCCCATGCATCGCTTCTTTTACTTGGAGACTTGGTTCTTGATGAGTAGAACTTAATTAAACTTACAACTACCAATTCTAAATTTGGAAACTAACAGTAGGTCAAAGATGCTTCTACTCTTTTTTTTTTCTTTTTTTAAAAATAATTAAATTCACAACAACTAACTAAATCAAAGAAATAAAGGAATCAAAACCAAAACCAGGTAGATGAGAGTTGATGCTTCCACTCTTTTTTTTCTTGTTTTCTTTTTTTGGGTCTTTTTGGAAGTAATTAAACTTACTGCAACAAAAACAGAGACAGAAACTGGGGATCTGCACCAAAATCAGAGTTGAAAACTTTTCTTTTCTTGTTGACACCAACACCAGGAGGAGCTTCAATGCTTTTCAAGAGGACTTTACTGATGACTATAAGAAAAGTACGAACAAACTTGTGAACTGAAATAATTGAAATAGAAAAACTACATTAACACCCCTATCTTTCCGACATGTCTCTTCGAAGACTTTGCTGCTGAGTATAAGCAAGCACAAACAAACGTGGGAACTAAAATATTTGAAATAATAAAATTACATTAATACACCTATCTTTCCGACACTTTCTTTAAAAGAACTTTGTATTTTGAGAAATTACTATAATACCATTATATTTTCAATTTTTCTGTGCTAACTATCCTTTTGTATTTTGAGAAAATACAAAGGCCTTTGTATTTTCACATATTAAAAATACAAAAAAAAATGAAAAAAAAATAGATGTTAAGTAATTTAAGTGAAAAATTCATGTTGTATTTATTTTTCTAAAGAATTAAATTAAATATTTATTTTCCAAAAGGGTGCTAATGTAATTATCCAAAATACAAAAGCCTTTCTAAAATATCATCAAAATAAAAAAAGGTGTTAGTGCAAGTTTTTCTAATAATAACAATAAAACCAATAAAAAAAGATCATTCATCTAAAATGGATGGTACAAAAAAATCCGAATTTAACAAATACAACATATTCACAAAAGAATTAGGAGCCTCATAAAATAAAATAAAATTTAATAGCATAAACATCATCAAATCGACTTTTTTTAATTATATAATTACTATGATCTTTTCTTGTTTAGAGGAAAACAATTATTATTGTTGTAGTCGATTTTTTGTCATAACTATAGCATCAATAGTACAAGTTTGAAAATTCACCATGAAGATGTAAGAGCTCGAATGAGGACTTCTTTTTCTCTGCAATCTCTCTGGCTTCTCTCTTGCAAAATAAAAGACACGGATTAGAAGGGTTCATTGTTGGGAACTCTGATGAACACCCTCCGATGTCCAAATTAATTTTACGTGAATGTCTCTAAAAGTTGCTAAATGGTTGTTTTATGAGAAGGAGTGGAAGGGGGGAAATGGGAGAGGATTTTCAGATTTCTGTTTTTCTGTCTGCCTTTCTTATCTCTGTACTCCCTTTTATTCACCTTCTCCTTATAATGCTTTAATTAACTGTCAAAAAATGTTAAAAGTTGCTCAGGCTTAACCTAATAAACTTTGTTCGGCTATAATAACACTTAAACACTGTTTGATATAATACATGGTCAGGTATATATTGGTATTGACAAACCAAAACAAGCATTAACGAATTGTTGGTTGATATTGTTAAGAGACTAATGAGAACTTTATTCACAAAATACCAAAGTTTTTACGGAATTAAAAAAAAATAAAAATGAGAAAGTTAATTTGAGACTGTTTAGGTCCATCTTGTGAAACAAAGAATTATAAATTATTATAAGAGATCAATATACTACACTCCATTTCTCCTCTCATTATAGTCCATCGTCCTCTTCGTGATGATATGGTAGATGGTCGCGCGTATTAATAATCACAGGACTAGGAATAGATGATCACACGTATTAAAACAATAGAACACTTTTCAAACGGACCTAATGATTTATTTTTTTCTATACTTGGCTTTTTTTGTCCATTTTCTAGTAATTGCTTCGGGTGGTACTTGGCTTTTTTTTTCCTTTTTTAGTAATTGCTTCGGGTGTTGGACCACAAGTAGATGGGAGTATTAATAATTTAGGACCACAATTAGATGGGAGTATTAATGATTTAGGACCACATGTAGATGGGAGTATTAATAAGTTATTGAAAGAGAGGCATGCACCAATAAAGTTTTGGGTTATAAAAAGAGCATGAGCAAGGCATTTTATATATACAAGCACATATAATAATATTATCGATCAAGAAGAGAAAAGAGAAACATAATCAATGAAGAGTAGCAAGTTTAGTTTGGTCCTCCGCCTGCTGGTGGTGGTTCTTGTGTTGCTGGCCTCGGTGGTTAACGGTCGGGAACTCAATGAGTTCTCCACCGCCGCCTATCTTGCTGATGGAGATACAACCACTCCTGTGAATTACATTTCAAACCTATTCCTCCCATCGTCCACAAATGCCATACCTTGTGGGGAATCATGCGTTTTCTTACCTTGTTTCCTCCCTGGATGTTCTTGCAAGAATAAAGTATGCTATTTTTAATCCAACCATCTCCAGTTCCAGTTCTAGTGCCTATGTGTGTGTTTAAGAGAATAAGGGGTTCTACATCTGAATAACTAAGTGTGCTTTTCTAGTATTCAGTTAATAAAATATTGGAATGTATTCCAATTACTTGCCTTTTAAATGTGCATTTCTTTGTTAAATGCCTGAATAATTAAGTGTGCTTTTGTAATATCTGTGACAATAAATGGAACTTATTCTATTTGATTAGCAAAATTATTGTATTTCAGTTTGACTATTTATTTTGCCACATAAAACAAACAACTATATAAAGTTAGTTAAAGCATCTTAAAATTAGCTAAAATAATATTAAGGCATATATATATATATATTGTAACACCCTCTTACCCAAGCATACGTTCCTGAGTAAGGTGTAGTTACTACGTAAAAATTTTTTCTTTTTCCTTTCAAAAACACAAACCCGATTTATGTTTAAAAATTATTCTGGAAAATATCATGACAGTATTAAAACCTTTATTTACTCTTTGGGACCATTTTACAAACCACACCATAATATAGTAATACTTTAAAATAAATAAAGTATACACACCCACAACGTAAAGAAAAGAGTATTTAATTAAACACAGAGTATCCTTACCTAAAATATAATAAAAAGGAAAATGCGGAAGAACACTGTGCTATGCCATGCCTCCCTAAATCAGCACTGTCACCAAGCCCTATAGTTGAGTCTCAGATTTACCTACCACATGTGATAGCAGACAACAGTGAGTGATAAATCACTTAGTAGGCAACCAAATGCATATGCCAATGCCATGTCATATTGTGTACTACAATACACACAAAATCATCATTTTTCCCTCTTTATTTTAACTGAATAGCCCACTCTCTTTCCGCGTTCCGTGCACGAAATACCACACCTCTGTGGTATGCGGGTGGAACACTATTCGGCCCACCTTCTGTGTGGTGGTGATTCACAGAGCTATTAAAACAGAGTTTAAAACCATGCACCTTCTTTTGTGCAACCGTTTTGAAAACACAAACTCTCAGGGAAAAATTCATCATTTCACATAAAACAATATGCCTCATGAATTGCTCTATGTAAATGAATGTGTATGCCACAATGCATAAATCCAACAAGGCCAACAATAACTCGCATAATTACCAAGCTATCCCACGACAGCAATAATTACGAATTGCCTGCTTCACCAATGATTCACAATTACCAATCACATTGATGTAATTACGAAATACTCTGGTCACCGATAATCACCAAGATAGCCCTCAGTATATGAAAAATTACTAAAATATCCCTCAATGGGCAAATGGTTAATTACCACCCTACTCTCAATTAAATAACATTCAAATAATAATTCTCCACTAGAAATATAAATTCCACCATTCTAGTACATCTATCCATCTATATACATATTTATATACACAAATATAAATACGTATACAATCACACTTATACATATACACATATATAAATACATATAAATAAATACACATATATATATTCATACTCATATATGCACATATATGTTTTGTACACACATACATATACACAATCTTAAATTTATACACACCTATATATATATATATTTGTACACACCTATATGTAAACCTGAATGCATGCTTATATATATAGACACATATATAAATACACATTCATATACACATATATATATACACAAATACATATATACACACCCATATATGTATACGCATATTTTATACACATATATATATGAACACAAATATAGCTTATACACATACATCCATGTATAAAAATACTTATAAGTATAAATAATAAATTAATACTCATTTTAATACATAGATAATTATTTACATATGTATACTTTCACAAAATACACTTACATATATTTAATAAATACATATGTAATATACATGCATTTTGCAAAATATAATTATAAATATAACTATACAAACAAGTGTATAAATAAGATAATTGAATATATGTATATATAAATTAATAATCAAATAGATAATTTAATATATATATATATATTATAAAATAACTTGGAATTTGATAAAGACCTCAATACCCCTTCAATTTTAAATATTTTCAACTTTACCCCTCATATAAAAAATGATGGAAATACCCTCCACAATTTAAAAAATTACATTTATGTCCCCATATGTCAAATGACCAAAATGCCCTTGACCTTTTTGGAAGTTCCATTTATGTTCTCAAATGTAAAATGACCAAGACACCCTTGACCAATTTCAAAAATTCCATTTGTATCCCTTACATGCAAAATGACCAATTTACCCTCAACAGTTCCGAAAATACCCAAAATACCCCTAACATGTGAAAAGACCAAAATCCCCTCATATGTAAAAAATTTGACAAAGGAACCCCTAACATGGCCGGCCCCTCTACATGTCCAAATCCATCAATTTTCTCATCAAATCAATAAATTAACAATGGTTTATACCATAATTCACCATCAATTTCCATTAAACATGTTTTAGTCCAACAAAATTAAGCATAAACCATCAAAATCACAAAACCTAAACCCTAACCAATTGGGGGTTTTGTCTCATACTCAATACACATCAAATTAAGCATAATCAATTAACAATTCACCAATACATAATATGATTCCATCATTTAATCAAGTAAAATCACACATTTACATAAAAAAACCAAAGAGGAATAGTTGCCTACCTCTCTTCCAAGCAAGATTACCCCACTTCCAAGCTTTGAAAATCACCACAAAGTATGCCAATGAACTCTCCTTGATGGCCGGTACAAAACCCTAAAGTTTCGTCGGAAAATTCCTTAACTTTCACACTTTCTCTCTCTTAAAATTGGATTTTTTCTCTCTAGAATGAAAATGGAAGAAAACACCGTTGAAATTGGAAGCAAGAGGTCGGCTAACAAGGGTGAAATATCCCAATTTGTATATTAAAATAATAATATAATAAAGACCTTTTTACTAAAATATTAAAATAATGAATAGTAGCCCTACTTGGTCAAACTTTGATAAAGGGTAAAATGGGTAGGAAAAATTCCTCAACTCTCCCTTGGGTACTTTCAGCCCTCACAAAATACACGGGGAATTCAGAAACTGCTTGTTTCGGTAAAAAAGGCTATTCGACAAACAAACCGAAAATGCGTCCGAAAACCGAAGAAATCGAAAATCAAATGAGGTTATTACATATATCCCATATTAGCCCCTCCTCCATCCATGGTGCAAACTGTTCAACAAATTAATAAAGCATGATGAGTTAGCTCATGAACTATATTCTATTTGTTTTCTAGAAACAAATACACAATTGACTACAGAAATTGTTCTAAACACAATTTGACATCCTCCAACAAAAAGAATTGAGGTTTCAATATGTCCACATCATCATTAAGCCCACAAATTGCAAGTTTGGCATCACCACCAATTAACTCCCCACAAATTGCTAGTTTGGCTTCACCACAAGGGCCCTTTATTTTCTTTCTTTCTTTTTTTTTTGCTGAAAATATACTAAGGCTCTTTATTCTATTCAGTAGTGTACTTAAACTATTTGAAACTTCAAATATTACTTCCCACTTGCTAAGTGATGGGTTTCTATTTAGTTATTTCTATTTAATCTAATACTTAACTCTTATGTGTTTTATTTCATGGAATTTGTTTTGCATGCAAGGTTAATTGAGCTAACAATGAGAAATGACTTGGAAACATTGAAGATGAAGACTTTTTGCACAAAATGGTTACATGTCAGGTTCAATGTTAGACCCCTATTACTAAGCCTAACATGCTACCAACAGGAGACTCAAGATTACAAGTCCGTATGGCAGGTACATTGTTAGGTGTCTTACATGCCCTAAAGAGGCACACTTTGGACGCTAGTTGAAGTTAGGAACCCAATGGGTGTTAGGCGCCATATCAAGTCTAATGATAGGCGCCTAACTTGGTGTGGCACACTAACATTCGAATTTAGGAAACTTTAAATTTCAAGTGTTAGGCAAGTAGAGCTAGGATTTTATTATAAATAGACTCATGTTTTAGGTTTAAACAGAGCAGACAAGGCAGTAACAGGAAAATTTACTCTTTGAATTGTATATTCTCAAGGATGAGTAGCTAAATCACTCTTTCGGTTAGAAGTTTCTTTCAATTGTGAAATTTTAATTTGACCCACAAGCATATTTTGATATAAACATATGTGTGTGAGTGTTTGTATTGACCATAGGCCTAGCTACTGGAGCTTAAATTCAACTGGTCATTTCCGAGGTGATTGTAAACCATTCGTTGAGTTTATGGGTAACCTGTTCATCAAAATATCCAACTTGAACCAAGTTAGTATTTCCCTCATACAAATGTAACATTTATTAAGTTGTTATTTATCTCCTCAGATCGAACGTCCACTGAGTTAGAAAGCTTTTTCCATGCTAGGAGTCAAGGGGTTTATTACTTCTCATAATATAACATTCTTTCAGTAGAGTTCTTTCCTGAATTTTGCGATCTTAAGATGAGTGATTCTATCAGTCCTTAAAATGTCATATATTCCCTGAGTTGAGAAGAAGTCGATCAATTTACTCTCAATATCAAATGAGACTTTCTATCCAAGAACAACTTTCTATGTTTATCACCTGAAGTATGAATCTCACATCTCCTGAACTCAAGGAGATATAACTTGATTGTGCATTCATAATGAGTTTTCATGCTCTTAATGATGAAACCTAACATGATGTATTGATAGTTTACGTGAAGTCTTCCAAGAATATTTGAGTTTCCCACTTAAAGATTTAATGCGATTCTCAGCTCGTAGTTTGTCAAGTAACAATTCAATAACAAGGCAAACAAATGATTTTTCAGTTTACATTAATCAAACACAACAATATCGCACATCAGTCAAGAATGCACTTAATTAAACACATGTTCCGATTTCCACATAAAGATAAACAAAGGTAGGATTCTCATTTGATCTTGGAATTTAGGAAAAAAATTTGTTCGCTCTGTCTGATTAATATTTCTGAAAGAAGGTGCTTAGGGACTATTACTATGGGTATTTTTGTCCACCACCTGATTCATATCAGATGATCAATGTTCCAAGGTCCATGATTTGAGCTACAAAAGCTTAGCCACAAAATTGATTACACAAGTGAATGTTTCCCCAACTTTTTATGTGCATGCGACGGTTCGTAAGATTAATTGTTGAGTTTTTAACATTTGTTGGCTTTGAACCATAAGAATACTGTTGATTTACAGCTCAGCTATTCTTACTATGACACGTGTCATCTAGCCCACAAGAGGAAATATATCCTTTCTTCTCATTCTTTTTCCTATTTTCTTTAAATCTCTATAATTCTTTCTTCACATTAGTTTATATAATAGGGAGTTGGATATAGTGCACATGAACTTGTTGTCTGACCCATTTTCTCTTACTTGCAGATTGGAATTCTGGAGAACGAGCATAAAATTGCATTCGAAGTCTTTAAATTCATCCCAAGAAGTTCAGATCCATGTTCACGTGTAGTGATGAAAATACAACTCTGGTATACTTGAAAAATAATGTGTTAAGGTAAGGTTATAGTGTTTTTAAGATTGTGATAAACAAATAAAACATACCGAGCTAGCTCATGAGCTACTTTACATATTTTTATAAAGAAAATAAACAATTAAACGACTCCAATTGTTCTAAAGGCAACTTAACTTCCTCCAACATTATTAAGCACACCGACTGCTAGTTTAGCATCCCATGAATAACTTACCCTGTAACACTAACTTATCTATATAATACATTTACTCGCCATCATTTTTTAAAAATATCAAAAACTCTTAAACAAGTCCAATTTAATTATTATTATTTTTTACTACTAAATTACATAAATCTGTTCAATAACAAAATTGTTAATTAATAAAAAAAAAACATGATTAGGATTGTTAAAGAAATTAAGTTATTATTTTGGTACTATTTTTTAATTTTCCCTTCTTTTTTCCTTCTTTTTTTCTCTCTCTTTTCTTTTGCCTTGACCTGTAATGTTCAAAGATAATATTGCTCCTTGACTATTAAATTTAACAGCAAAAGTTGATGAATGTTATGTCTGTGATAGTTTTTGAAAATCATGTTAAGCAAATGTATTTATAAAAAAATGCGGGGTCTGTATGATATCTGTCTATGATATTACCTTGTGAGAAATAAAACAACGTTGAAAACATTACACTACATCCCTTCTATTTTGATTTTTTACATAAAAATCTTTAGATTTTGATTAATTACACCAACACCTTTTTGTTCATTAGAATTTTTTTTCAATTTGTTTATTCCAGCTCGCGTCAGTGAACTCTCACTTTTTGTAAATTCGTTATTTCTTTATGACTATTTTACTTTTATTTTATGATTAATTAAAATAAATATTTAATTTATTTTAAAAATATAAATACAATAAAAATTTAGCACTTAAAATATTAAACATTTAACTTTACTTTTTATCGTTTTAATATATAACAAAATAATTGATATTTTAATTACATATTTTTGCTAAAAGTTCTTTTAGTACTTAAAAAAATTAGTACCTAATTTAATTTTTATCCTTTTATATTTAGTTTTTTTACCATTAAATTAAATATTTATTTTTTAGTTGAACATAAAAGAAGGGAAAAATGGTCATTATAAAAATTTACCTTTTGGGGATACAATGGTGATAAAATTTACCATCATATATATTTGAGGCTGACTAGCTAGCTACTTTGTCTTCCTACTTTATTTCTTTATTCCTAAGCAATCTCCACACAAACAGAGACTTAAATAAACTACCCAGTAATGATGAACCATGTGGGGTTTGATTATTTAATAATTGGTCCCAACTTATCAATTTCATTGGCTAGGATATGGATAGGACTGTTATTTAATTACTGCTGACAAAAATTAAAGCAAGGATGTGATGAGGGTTGCTCTGTGAATGAAAACTATTCGCACATTTAGAATACTTGTCGGTGGTGAAAACTAACCATTTTTCTCTTTTGCCAACGGTTAGGATTACTAATGACTTTGCTTTTCACTTTAATCAAATAATAGTTGCAGTTGTAAGTAACATTATTCATTTGCGTAGCAATAGATGAATTGCATATTGTAATGACCGGGCCCCACACTCTTTTTTTCTTTTTCTTTTTTTTCCTTGGACCCCACCTTTTTCTTTTTTCCTTCTTTTTTTTCTTCTGCAGACCGCTCCCCCTCTTCTCTCATTTCTCCTCTCTACTCTCTCCCCCGTCTCTTTCTTTCCTCTTTGTTCCACCGGAGCACACATGCGCCGTCACCGGCGAACCCACAGCCACTGCCCACATGCCCAGTTGACGCTGGCAGTCACCAGATAAAACCCAATCTCTCTCTCTCTCCTCCACTCGCCGGATTCTAGCAAGTTTTCCGGCGAAAGATATTACGAATTTGAATTCGGACTGCAATTTTCCAACAAGATTCCGGCCACCACGTCCATCACCCGGTCGATTGGAAGGCTTGTATACTAGTTCGCTTTCTAATTTTGGGACCGCTTAGGGTCACTAGTGTTTCTATGGCACAGTGAGTGGACTTATAGTTGTTAATAAATTATATATGTGTACAGTGCATATTTCTATTATTTGGATATTTTATTGCGTGATTTTATTCAACAAGTATATTTTTGGAAGCTGAAAAATTATTAGAAATTCATTTATTACTTTATTTTTATGAAAATAGTAATGCATAATTAATTATTTGTTGGAGTATGTATAGGGTTAATTTTATAAATGTTTTTAAAAAGTATTTAGTTAGCAAATATTATTTTTGGATTTTGGATTTTGGAGCTAGTATGATAAGTCATGGATGAGAGTTGTACTTTGAGATTGATATTAATTAAATTGATGGAAATGATATTTTTAAATTGTGTACGCCATGAGTTACCTTGGTACGGCCATTTGATGGGTGGATGTGATGTTGTCGGCTATTGTTCCTTCTCCTTCATGCGTGAATTATTTTGGATGATGATCACCCTCTGCTACGCCTTGGGACGCCAAAGATAATATGACAGGTTCCCCTTCCCCATTGGTCATTCATTACGGCTTGGGACGTCGAGGGTAGGATGACAACATCCATCTTTCTACGCCTTGGGACGCCGAGGGTAGAGTGCCAGTGGTTATGATATGGCGATTGACGTATGTATTTTTGAGTTATGGTATTTTTATATAAAATGTTTCACTGATTTGGATTTAGTTTTCCTATGATCGTATTTATTTATTGTGTTTTACTATAATTATTCTTATTAGTTTTGTTGCAACGCGCATGTTTATTTTATTATTTGATATTTGCTAACCACTTGGAAAAATATTGATACCTTTTATATTTTTGTGCTTTATTATAGATCCACTCACTGAGCTTGTCTCACCCTGTTTTGTTTTTGTTTTCCTCTTGAAGAATTTCATAGGTTTCGGCTGGCAAGTGGTCGTCTGTCACGTTTGACATCACCGTTATCTTTTGTTTCCATTCATCTCTGCTGTCCAAATTAAACAAACTATTTCTTTTATAAAATTTATTTTGTGTTGTATAAATACGTACATATATGTATATATATATTATTTTTATATCTTCTATTATTATTTATGTTCCATATAAATTGCTCTGAAAATAACCCAAGTCGGTACCTAAACTGGTGACTTTATTTCCTTCTTTGGTTTTGTAACTTAGTTCTTATAAATAAGTATTGTCTTGTGGTGGAATCTCCAGTGGCATTTGTTGTGGTCACTGGATAACTATAGAAATGTAAATTTTTATACAGGTACAAAAGGGTTAATCCAAGTTTCGGGGGGGTTCTATTGAAATTTCTATGGAATTTCGATTGAATCTCTCCAAGATGGAACCCTTCCCTCCTGTCACATATTTGGAAATAACATGGAGACTAGCTAACAATAACAAGCGGAATATGAAGAATATTTAAAGAGAAATAACAACAGCAGAAAGCAGAAAATTATAATAAACATCATGATTAGAAAAAACCCACATAAAAATAATCATAATAAACCCTTGTCAACTAATTAAAAATGGGATTTCAAGGAGCTGAAAGAAAAGCAAAAGCAACACATAGAAGACATTCACATGGATATGTTGAAACCACACACGTGCAAAGCATGTGTAGAGAAACACAGAATTATTAGAAGGTAAGCTGTAGCTTGCAATAGATCAGTCACCTGCACATGTCTCTTTGGAATTACTATATATATATATATATTAGTTTGTGTAAAATACTTATTACATCCATTGATATTTAAGAAAAAGAAATAAATAAATATATTATTATATACAAATAATTGATCTTTAAAAGAAGAAAAAATATTTAGCTAACTACATGTATATATTCCAAGAAATATTGAAATTGACTTTACAATAAGTCTCTAAGGGTCACTAAAAGCGTAAACAAATCAAAATTAGTCACCTGAACTATATAAAATGGTCAATTACAGTCAAACCTAAAATGTCCTATATCCAAATTTCGCATTTTAGCTAAATTCAATCAAAATTTGCATACTATATATCAAATGAAAGACTAACACACAAGGAATAAGAATATAGTTTCAATTTCATCAGGAAATACATGAGGCGATCGAATTTGGCCATAAAATGATGGCCTCATTTTGCTATAATTTTGCTACTGTCTTTCATTAATCATAACTGCAATTTAGACATGTTATATGTCAACGAACTCATATTGACAAGCTCTACATAACCGTACAAAGTGAAAACTAAAACTATACATGGCAAAACGTCAACTTATATCGAACTAAATGTACTAAAAGTCAAATTTCAGTCAATCATTCAAACAAAATAACTTCTTTAGGCCTTTTCTAGGATTGAGTTATTACAATTATGGGTAAGATATATTTGTAGAATATATCTTCTAGTTGTTTCGACACTGTGACAGTAACAGAAAACATTGATGACATCTTATTTCATCTTCATTGCCTACATTTGCCTTTCCAAAATTTAGAAATTCCTTAACTCCATTAATATATTCCATATATGATCTATTGTGAAGATTTATCCAACTTCTATCCATCTTATTTAATTTGTAATTAATAGTTAATAAAGTAGTAATGTAAGATAAGCAAGAAAAACAATTGAATACAGGTCTTATAACACCGATATAGATATACCCTTACATATCAAATACCAAAAAATATGAATAGAAAAATACAGGGCAATATGTTGTAATTAATATTGGCGTTGTCAACTAAATAATCACATAGCTTTTGCAATTTGCAACATAGATCAGGTAGTGTTTCTTTTCCAATTTTTGCTTGATAGTTACATGAATATTAATTCTCAAAGGACATTTTGATAGTCATGTATTTTTATATACGTTTAGATGCTTATGCATGAAACAATCTAAAATATTCATAGGTGACTTTGGACAATAAGAATAGTATTTTCAAGATAGAAATAAGCCACATATCTTAATTCCTGAACATTATATTATAAAGAAGGTCGAAAAACCAAAAAGGAGAAAAATCGAACATTACATAGCTTCACATATGTGGATATTTTGGTTAAACAAAGTTTTTATTAATATGTGTTAATTATAAGCAAACTACAGGAATGACAACAATTAAAAAACTTTACCGTATTTCAGCTGCTGTTTCAAGAAATATGCAAAACTTTATTTCAGCTGCAGTTTTAGGAAATATGCAATCTTTTAGATTATAAGTAAGATAAGAAAAGATAGAACAAAAAACTGACGACATTTAATCTAATGAACTGTATAAAATGAACCAGATCAACAAAATCTCGAAAAACCAATCCGAGATCCTCAGTAAATCATCAAATGAGTCGAAACTGTGATATTAAAAACTAAATTCAGTTGTGAACATCCTTGTAATGATCAGATCGATCACCATAACTATACATTAATGACACCTAAATTGGACATTTATTACAAAAATCCCAACACCTCATAAAACATAAAATACTGATAAGAAAGTGTGTTGAAAACCATATCCAACGAGTTTTACCAAAAAATAAAAAAAAAGCCATATCCAACTAGAGGTTTTTTTTACAACCAAATAGAAGATGTAAGACATGATATAGAATAGGGCATGAGCCTTGTTCAACAAATCTTTTTCCCGAAAATTTTTTCACCCACAAAAACGTTGGTAACCTGCTCTGATACCAATTGAAAGATTTGTTTTTATGGGATTACCGAATTTAATTAATTAATTGGTAAAACATAAATTAAAGAGATAACACAGAAAGTTTTTATGTGGTTCATAATTCCTACTTCACGGGGCCATGCCCAGACCTTAAACAATCCACTAAGTTATAAATGATTACACACACCAATTGGACTTAAATAATAAAAGACTCTCTCTTTGTATTGCCGTCATTGTGTTGAATCGCCTTGATGGACTTGTTCAGCATGCACCGCTTGTCTTCACCATTGCAGACGTTGAACTCCTTTTAAGTATGCAAACAAACTTCTCCGGAAGCAATTTGATTCTTCTCCTGAAGAACTCTCACAAAAGATCTCAACAAATATATTTTCAAATCAAGTTCACATCCAAGTTGCTAAATAAAAATAGTTTAAGCACAAAAATATTTTTCTGCAACTTGGAATACGTTACAACATCATAAAAACGAGTTTTGTAAAATATTCTTTTGGAAACCAAAAATACACGTTCAGCTCACACACAAAAAAACTCGTACGCAAAACAAGACTTGAAAATCTCTTTATAAAAAGATTTTGACAATATGTATTTTAGAAAAAGATAATCTTTTCAAAATACAAGATTAATAAAGCCTTTCCATCCCTAATTTTGAAGGGTTAATAGAGCATCGTGCGATGGTCTGTGAAACTGAACCTGAATGCCCAAAGCAGTCTATTAAAACAGTCTGCTCATGTGTGCATTTTTAAATGAAATATTTATCTTTTTGTTTAATTACTATGCCCATCTTTATTACTAATGTGTTCTTATCATAAATCGCCATGAACTAGGTGACAAAATGCATCAATGTTAATTTGTATGTGTTACTTGGTGTTTTGTATTGAAAAATTTGAGTAATTGAATAGTATTTCAAATTCGATGCTTTTAGAAGGACGTTACAGAATGATACTAACATACAATAAATGAATGGTGTAGACATGACGAATTATATCTTAACAATAAAGTTGAATGACTAGTAAAATTAAGTAGTTGGTTATGCTTCTGACATATCTTCTGCAGTATATTTGTGTATATATATTCATACGTTTTCTTCAAGTATAAAATGATTATGATTTCCATGAAATTAACTGAATATGAAATTAACGTAGGAGGATGCTGACTTAAATCCATTCGTGCAACAAGGCCTTGGATAAGTAAAGCTTGTTGCTCAAGACGCTGTGTTAGTTCAGTAATAGCATTATCCTTCTCATTAACTCGTTGTGTAAGAGCCTCCAACTCTTGCACAAACCTAGATGAAGAAGAAGTTGTGTAGGTGCGGCTATATGACTTGCGGGGAGCGGGTCCGATCCCAGAAATTGTTCCAGCAGTCGTACCAAGAACTTTAGCACATATTGATGCTTCATCCATGATAGATACATCATCCTCAAGCTGTAATTGTGTTTGTTACAACTCCACCATCTTTTTCTGTCATACAGCACCAACAACTTCTTAAAACAAATAATATTTATTATAAAATATATTAGTATTGCAAGTTAGATATCTTACATATCGCAACTCAGCTAGTTGCTTATCCCACCCTTTTGTTGTAGAATGCATCCTCCTCAATAATTCAATGTGACCAACTGATTCTTCCTGTGTGGACTAAAACAATAATGCAAAAATAACAAACACATGTGATTTCTTATAAGATGTGAAATGACAACAATTTGTAGCGTAATACAAAGTGAATTGATAATTAAGAAAATCCACTATAAGTGAAACATAGTAAATTAGCTGCATTACCAGATGCAGAGATTGAAACCACCATTAAATTAATAAGTAGAACCAACTTTTTATTTTTATGATATATATGCTTCCATCACTCTGTCTTGGTGCAATCCTAATTCAACCATATACCAAAAACATATAATATATATATGTATATATATATATTATAGAAGCCTAGACTATTAAGAGTGTTGGGAAGCAACGAACATTAGAATATTGTAGATATTAAGATCCAAATTAAATTATTACCTGCTTTATAGAAGGCTAGCGAATACGAAATTATTTTCTTTTTCTTTTTCTATTTTGAGACACAATGTAAATGTACAAAGCAACTAGCAACACACAAATATCTAATGTAAAGGCAATCCTTCAAATCTAGGCAGATTTTGGAACCCATCATTCACACATTTTTTGGGCACTAAACAGCTGAAATGTTCCAACCTAAACAAGAAAAAAAATTTGAAATTTATAACTGAATTTCATACTAAATTGCCATCAAATATACGAGCCAAAGAAATCTTAAATGTTTCATTGTTTGTAGGCACTTATGCTGTTGAGTACAATATATACAATAATTAAATCATAGCTAGCTATCTAGTTTCATAAATGCTCTTGCTTTTGGACACCCAATTTTACTGATCAAAATTTTATCTGGTTCCTTAGGACCTTAGAGAGTGTGGTGGCCCTATAAAAACTGGAGGCACACATACACGCACCATCTTTGATTTCTTTTTCCATGCAATTCCAAAGGGAACAGCCCCAGCAAAATCTTATGTAACAGTCTTATGATTTATATGGTGGGGCCATTTATATATATATATATATATATATATTATCCATTACTATATATTAATCTATGGGAGTTTCAATTTGATACAAATCCATAGGTATACTACTTATTTTATTTCATATCTATGTATGTTACTTTAATTAGCATACACAAATCCTAGATCGACCATAGAAATTGATCTTATAAATGCAAAAGTATGTAGTTGTTTTTGATGTTTAATTTCCTTCTTTGAAGCTGGCAAAATTCCAAAGTAATGGTAGGTTGTTTAAACTTTTTTAAAAAGACTTTTCTAGCGACCGGTTCATGCAAATTCATATTCTAATTACAAAACTAATTAGTCAATTCCCACAAGAAATGGAAAGCATACAATAGATTTTAACATACTAATTCGATTTAATATTTAATTACCATTGCTTCTCTAGTTGCAGTGAATGACCTACTCCCACCATGGTGATTATATGGAATCATTGCTCGATTGTGCTTCCCTACTACAGATCTCTTCTATAAAACATAACAATATCATAATATATAAGTTAGGCAACATGAATGATTTATTTACGTAATATTGAAATAGTTTAATAATGTCAAATACCATAAACTTCTCGCTTTCAAAGCGTACACACATCCATTCCCAATCCTCTTGTGATTTAACAATTTTTGGCTGACAATGTAGTGGATCCTTTCCTTCCAGCTTTAATTGTTTGTACCTTTTATTACATGCATGTCTGTGTTCTTTATATCTTTCACGACAATGTCTTTCAACAATTTCAATCCATTGAGGATCCTTTAAATCAACATCAAATTTATCCTACATAAAGAGGGAAAAAATAGACTTGGAACTTATAATAGTATTAAACATAATATGTACATGTTTATTACAAAATTTACTTACAAGAATACGTTGGTGTACTGCTTCTCTGTCAGATTCTTTTGCTTCACTCCAACCTGTCAAGCGTTGCGAAACAAAGTTTCGGATTATGATGCCAATCTCATTGGCAAATGGAAGGAAGTCTCACCAAACGTGCGCAACTCTCCCTCTCTTGCTTGTACAACAAGTTTTCGCTTAGTTGCATCCATGAGTTTTGCGATCCAACTCCACGGGTAATTCCACGGCTTCCACACATTTTTTATGAAGTGGACCTTAAAGATAGTTAAAGAAAATTATAATTGGCAGAATAGGAAGTAAGAGATGACAAACTAATTATAATCATTAAATACATACCTTGCTTCATAACAAACGATTTTGTAGATATTTATTGAGCACAGAGATTTGTACCATTGTTGATTTGATAGATATTCATTGAGCATAAACATTTATACATTCATAAGCTTTTTTTTATTAACAAACAATTTTGAGCAGAGCAAGTCAAAGTGTGATACAAACTGTATGAATGGGAAACAAAATCTTTAGGACAAACTGTAGATATTTATTGAGCACATACTCCTACCTTTTCTTTCAGTCATTTTCATTGTCTTTTAGCCTTGCCAGTCTATTATTCAATTCAATATTAAATATACACAAGTTTTTTTTATTTTTTATTTGTGTGTATATATAAATACATTAACAGTTTTAAAATAAAATAAATTTTATTTCTGTAGTAAAAAACATAAATTTAAAAGGCTTTGTTGAAATTATAGCTAGGGCTTGATATTACTTCCTTTGGACTAGTAAGCCCATTAGTAAAAGATTCTAGGTCCAACAAGCTCATGGCATATTAGCCCATCCCTTTCAATTGACTTAGAAAAGCTACCAAGAGTAAAATAAAATATATTTTGAAATATGTACCATCTGATATAACTTGCTCATGAGTATCTGAAACAGCAGTAGGATCCACACTAGATTGAGCAGTCGTGTGTACACTAGATTGAGCTGTAGAAGGTATTGAAAGAGGAATAGGTGATTGAGTTGACTGCTGTCCTTGCACACGAGGAGATGGGCTCCCATTACTAGAATTGGGAGTAGCAGCAGATATTGTCGTCTCTATGGGTGACACATGCTTTGACTTTCTTTTGGTGGCATCTGTAGATTATTTACATTTACTCTTCATTAAATTTCTGATCATATCCATCACCTTCATTTATAAAAATATGCTGTTGCAATATTTTGTACCTTATTAAGTAAATAATAATTTTGTAGAGAAATTCAATTCCAATATCAAACAATTTGAATCTGGTTACCATAAAGACTAAAAGAAATAAGCATAAACTAGCTATCCTCAACCAACAGAATACAAATTAACAAACAAAATAATGCAAAACCAGCAAATAAACCTAGAGTCTATGAAATGTTAGACAAAGAAAAATAGTAATTTTAATATAAAAATCTGATAAACCAACTGATAAACAAGCTCATCTTCAGTAACATTGGAAGTTGGAATGCATCAAGACTGACCTTGGTATTTTGGTTGTCCAAAATGCACATTAAAGCAAGTCATAATCATCACTATCTTCATCACTATTTAACAATGGTTCATCTTCGCTTTCACTATCATTGAGACTACCAACCAATGTATCTTCATTAACTGGTATTGGCTCAACATCATTCCGATTAAGCTGGTCAATGTCCATTGCTTCAAATGTTATGTCAACGTATTTAGAACTACTTTCTTGATAAGCTTCACTTTCACCATGCTCAACAATATCATCTCATTCATTCACTTTCACCGGAACATCCCACACATGACGATGATGAAACTTTTGAATTACTTTCCAATTTTGACCCATCTTATAATCATCCACGTAGAACACTTGACAAGCTTGTGTTGCTAGCACGTAAGGTTCGTTCTTGTACCAATGTGAACTTACATTAATGCTCGTGATGCCCATATCTATGTGTATATTTTTCCTACTTACATTTGTGTCAAACCATGTACACTTAAAAGTTCAACCTTGTGGTCAAAAATGTAATTCAATTCAATAATCTCCTCTATTAGCCCATAATAGTCACAAGATTCACCTTCAACCCATATGCCACAATTTTGTGTGACACGTCTAGCATCACGTGTTTTTGTGCGATATCGAACTCCATTTACATCGCATGCACTATAGGATTTTATTCTATAATCAGGTCCACAAGCAAGTGCATACAATTCATCATTTACTTTACGGTCATTACATAAATAGACCGATTTGATCTGTCCACATATGTACGATTAATAATTAGAGGGCTACATAAAAATACATTAACAAAATAAGCATGAATGAAAACAATAAACACATATGCGTTCTTTAAACCAATCTGGAAATTCTTTCGTACTTCATCAATATTGATAACACCTCTATTTTCCAATAGTGTAGTGTGCTCACTGTAAGTATGATATAATTAATACTATAGTACAGTAACTTGTAATTATATTATAAGTATTCAAGGGAGAGATTATTACTTTATATAAGATTCCAACTCCATGCAATTATAAAGTATGTACCAATGAGCTTTATTCTTTTCATCATCTGATAACTCAAGGTAATGAATACTCCCAATTGGATTTGCTGGTTGAGTGAAGATTGACAAAGTGGAATGCTTTTGATTATCACAGCCTCCAGTACATTCTGCCTTATTGAATTTAGTTTCAATACCATGAAGGTACATAGAACAGTAAGTTAATGCCTCATTATTGACATGCCCCTCAGCAATTGACCCTTTTGGGCGAGCTTTGTTTTTAACATAGTTTTTCAATGTTAAGTAAAGCTCTAATATGACACAAAATAAATATTATTAATGCATGAATAACTACCAACAATTAATGAACTTTAAAACTATGATATCACCTTTCAAATGGATACATCCAACGAGTATGCACTGGTCCAGCCATCTTCACCTCATATGGTAAATGAACTGCTAAATGGACCATGATATCAAAGAAGGCAGGTGGGAAAATTTTTCTAACTTTCACAATGTAATTACAATCCCATCTTGCATAGCATCCAGGTCTGAAACAGAAAGTGTCTGTGCACAAATTTTTGGAAGAACATGGCCAACTCCAAAATTGTAGTAGTGACTTCCTTATTAACATATGGTCTTATACCTATTGGAAAAAGCCGTTGAAATAGAACATGATAGTCATGACTTTTCAAACCCATGATCTTACCATCCTTGACATTTACATTATTTGAAATATTTGCAGCAAATCCATCTGGAAATTTGACTGACTTTATAAACTTACAAAATTCTCTCCTTTCATTCAATGTCAATGAATAACATCCTAATGGCTTCAAAACTTGATTACCATGATGTTGCAAATGCAAATGTTCTCGGATACCCAAATCCTCTAAATCCATACGTGCCTTGATTGTATCTTTTGATTTACCCTTAATACCCAACATTGTTCCAACCACATTGTCACATATATTTTTCTCAATGTGCATCATATCCAAAATATGTCTTAATTTTAACCTAGACCAATATTCAAGTTCAAAAATATGCTTTTCTTTGTCCAATTTAATTCACTTGGATCACGCTTTCTCTTTCTATCAAAATTGTTAGGATGTTTCCCTGGTCTCCCTCTCTTACTCTATCTAACTGTTGTAGTATTTCAACTCCTGTAAAGTTTCTTGGAGCTGATCTTCACTCCGACTTTCCATCATATTGTGTATTATTTCTCCATGCATGGCGCATTGGTAAATACCGTCGATGTCCCATATAACAGATTTTGCTTCTCAATGGTTTTGAAGATGTGTCTTCATTACACACTGGACATGCTTTATAGCCTTTTGTACTCCATCCAGAAACTGTCCCATATACTGGAAAATCATGCACCGTCCATAACACTGCTGCATGCATTCTAAAATTTTCCTTTTTTGACACATTATAAGTCATGACACCTTTATCCCATAGATCCTTTAATTCATCAATTAAAGGTCTTAGATACACATCCATATCCTTTCTTGGTGCTTGTGGACCTGGTATTAATAATGACATCATAAAAAAATTTTCCTTCATGCACCTCCATGATGGCATATTATATGGAACTAGTATGATTGGCCACATACTATACCCGTTGCTCATATTACCAAAAGGATTAAAACCATCAGTGGCAAGACCTAAACGAACATTATGCGGTTCTGCAGCAAAAATTGGAAAATTTTCATCAAAGTGCTTCCATGCTTCTCCATCAGCTGGATGCATTAACATGCCTTCTTTGTTGGGACGCTTCTCTTTATGCCACCTCATATCCACAGCAGTATGTCTAGACTTAAATAGTCGTTGTAATCTCAGAGTGATAGGGAAATATCATAATACCTTATGGGGAATACGTTTACCCTTAGTATTGTGAAATTTGTATCTTGGTTCAGCACAAATAGGACATTCATCCAAATCTTTATTCTACTTCCAAAATAGTACACAATCCCACTTGCATGCATGAATCGACTCATATCCTAAACCGAGTTTGTACAACATACATTTCACTTCGTACAGTGATTTTCCAATGTTAGTTCCTTCTGAAAATGCTTCCCTTAATAGTTGAAGTAACATATTAAATGATTTGTTACTCCAACGATTTAACACCTTAATATGCATTAACTTCACTATAAAAGTCAATACATAAAACTTTTTACACCCTGGATATAACTCCTTTTCAGCTTGTTGAAATAGGTCTGAAAAATCTTTTGGTGTGACATTTTGTTCAGCCAAGAAATCATCACCAGTAACATCAAAATGCATTCCCCTTCAGCATCTTGCAATGCTGCCATCATCTCATCATTGTCCTCATCAAACTCATCTTCCACATCATCTTGGACATCCTCCAAGTCATTAACACCTAGCTGTCATTGGTTCTCCATGAAAAATCCAATTTTGATAGTCTCGAGAAAATCCTTTTACCCATAAATGTCGCTCAACGACATTAATATGTTCCACATAAACACTACGACAATGCTGACAAGGACAACGAGTCTTGTTATCATTATCTAAATGATGTTTGGCCAATTCGATGAATGCTTTAACACCATTAGTGTACTCATTTGACAGCTTATCATTACACCATATCCAAGTTTTATCCATATCCACTAGAAAAAAATTATAATTTCACTCACTAAAACACAAGAATAAATAAAAATTAACATACGCCTAAAAGATTAAATGCAGAATCTATAGAAAAAAATTGTTGAGCATTATCTGTATGGAAAATATTCTTTAGCAATATACTAATAGTCATTTAAACTAATTCATGGAGTGTATATAAAAAGAAAAAGAATAAAATTTAGAAGCAAACACGTAGGCACGCATGGACAAGGACTTAAAGGGAAAAAGCCGTAGAAACATCTAGAAGCTAATAAAGCAAATCTCAGCATATAAGATCATAATAAGTTTGGTTTGTTTTGTTTTGTTTTATACATTACCCATAATGTGGATTTAATAAAGACCTGATAAACTTGGATGATATATATATACACACACACACACACACACATATATATAGATACACACAAAAATATATAAAGTACTCCTTAATTTATTCTCACTTGCAGTTTAAACAAATTATATATTAGTTAAATCTAAATGTGCATGAAACTTTTCTTTGCATATAAATGTGTCCTATATAGCTAGCTACGACATATTACTAAAGAAATGGAATTATTGTGTACCCTTTAGCAGTGAAAGTAGAGCTTTTAATCTTTTAAGGTGGAGCTTTTGAGGTAGATAAAACATTAGTTTCACCAACACCATAAACGTTGAACTGATCAAAGAGAGACACTCGAAATTTGCTTTATTAATATATGTTGATGAAGCAATAAATAAACTATTGAAGAATTTCCATGATCGGCCAATTTTTAAATAACGAGGTAGTTATAGTTTTTGAAGAAACTTAATTAGCATGCAACAGTAAGTCTGCACAAACAAGAAATATATATATATATATATATAGTAGCCGAATCCTATAAAGACCACATTGGAAATACATTCATGCATGTATTATATATATATATATATAGTGTAAAGATACCCTAATATGAAAGATAAGTCTCTGTGCATTACATTGTTTATTCATATGAAACAGTCACATTGCGAAATGTGTCCATGTATGTATTACAGTGTAAAGATACCACTAATATGAAAGACAAGTCTCCATGTATTACATTGTGTTTCTAAATAGCCACATTGGGAAATGTGTCCTTGTATATATTAGTAAGTAATAGGATAGTGGGTTGTTGCTTTTGGTGAATGCACCCAGAGAAAATGGTAGGCTGAAAGAGGGATAAATGGGTGTGCTTTGGTTTCCATTAAGTACTAGTATTTGGCCTTGATTTACAGTTTACACAATTGGGTTAGCCTCATGCCTTCTACACTTTCTCTCTAAAATTTTATATGTATTTTTTTTTATAAACAATAATATTTATTATTTATAAAAAAATTAATTTTACTTAATTCCCACTAGGACCAATTTCTATTTTATTCACCTCATACAAAAACTAGGGAACCAAAGTCTTCGAGAATTCCACCTACAGTTCCTAAGCATGACATGTGCTAATCCACAAACTGTAATTGAATATAACAACCCATAATGAAATATAAAAGTCATTTTTCTCATGAGCTCATCTAAGTTGAGATTTGAGAGGACTATACCTCCACATGTGATTCTATTGAAACCCATGTGGCATATAAATGCTCTTTTGCATCTAAGAAGTATATATCAACAAACTCCAAATAACAAAGATTCAATGATACCCACTGAATTTACTGAAAATAAAAAATGATAGCCACTGAAACCCCCTAAATTATATCCATAACTTAGCACAAAATTAAAAACCATGAACAAATTGAAAATATTCAAAATAATAGCCCTAAATTCTTCAATAAACCTAAAGCCCTAAACCGTCAAAACTCCAAAACTTACTGAATATATCATTAAGATAGTTACCTAAAACCCCAAATCTGATTTAGATATTAGAAGGCTTAAGAGCTCAAATATTATTTATACAACCACTTACCGCAGATGATGAGGTGCGAGATGGAAGATCGCAAATGTAATGGTTAGGTGGGTGCAGTGCTCTTGGTGTTGTGGTTTGTCGGGATATAAGTCGCTGGTGGCCGATATTGCCCTCGGGGGCATTCTTCTGATATTGGGTTTCCAAACTACAAATATATTAAAAAAGTAACAAAAGTTTTTATTAACTTCAATAAAATATCTAGTTTATTTATCATTATAATATAGTTACTGTATAAATTCGTTCACAATTATATTATTATATGTTATATATGTTTAAATAAATATATTAATATTATGGTTCATTTATTATTTGTTATAACAAATAATTATATCATATATTAATATATAACCATTTATAATTATGATGTGTTAATTTTAATGTTTTTCTGTGTTTCTGTTAATATTAAATTATTCGTTATTAATTAAAATTATCATCAAACATAGTAAAACCATTCTAATTAGCATATGCATACATGTGTATGTCTTAATTAATTAAATAAAAATAAATATGAGTTTCTATACATAATAAATTGTCACATGTATGTTTATGAATAAAACATATATATATGACACATATATATAAGACGTATGACACACAATGCACATTGATCTAGTCAATTCTATTATATGCATGTGTATGAACAAATTAATATGTAATGGAACGTATACATGAGATAAATATGAGACTATTTTTTATGTGGCATTCCTTTTTATATACATATCTATATATAAACAAATATTTATGTGACATGTGTGACACAATTCTATGTGACATATGTGTATGTCTTAATTACTTATATAGAAATAAATATGAGTTTCTATACATAATAAAATAATATAATACTTTGTCACATAAATAATATATATATATATATATATATATATGTGTGTGACATGTGTAACACACAATGCACATTGATCTAGTAAATTTTATTATATGTATGTGTACGAACAAATTAATACGTAATGTAACATATATATAAGATAAATATGAGATAGTATTTTTTTATGTGACATTCCTTTTTATATGCATATATATAAACAATTATCTATGTGACACAATTCTATATCACATATGTGACATATGTGATACATGTGTATCTCTTAATTAATTAGAAATAAATAAATATGAGTTTCTATAAATAATAAAATAATATAATACTTTGTCACATGTATGTGTATAAATAAATACATATATATGTGACAAATATATATATATATATATATATATATATATATAATACATGTATAACACACAATGCACATTGATCTAGTAAATTTTATTATATATATGTGTATGAACAAATTAATATGTAATGATATATGAGACAATATATTTTTATTAATTTTTGTTTTCTATATATTATTCTATTATTTATATATTGTTTCAAATTTATAATAAAGAAGTAACGCAAAGTCCTTTTGCGACCAACAAAACATTGGTAGCTAAAAGAAGCAACCAGCAACCAACCAATGGTCGCTATTATAATGTTTTACCTACCACTTTTTGGATGGTCGGTACAACATTTATTTTTAAAATCTCCAGCGACCAACCTAAGAGTTGTCGGTAAAACTAACATTTTGTGACCATTTCTTGGTCTGTAATTGATTGTTTCTCCGACCAATTAAATTTTGGTCGCAAAAAACTAAAATTCGAGTAAAAAAAGGGCGGGGATTGTTCCCGCGAATACCTTTAGCGACCAAATAAATCTGGTGGCTGAAACATCACATCCGTGACCACTGTTTGGTCGCCAATAGGTTTTCCCGCGAAAAAAATTCGCGGGTTTTATTCCCGCCATTTTATTTAGCGACCAACTAAAATTTGGTCGCTGGAATGGTTAATCAATGACCATTATTTGGTCGTAGAAGGACATGAAAAAAGTTTTAACTCTTAAACCGACGAAATGATTTGCCGACCAATTATTGGTCGGCGATGGTAATTATAGCGACCAACTTTGATTGGTCGGTAATAGTTTAGTCGGTGAAGCTCATTTTTTGTAGTATCAAAATGTCCTTTGAGAATTAATATTCATGTAACTATCAAGCAAAAATTGGAAAAGAAACACTACCTGATCTTTGTTGCAAATTGGAAAAGCTATGTGATTATTTAGTTGACAACGCCAATATTAATTACAACATATTGCCCTGTATTTTTCTATTCATATTTTTTGGTATTTGATATGTAAGGGTATGTCTATATCGGTGTTATAAGACCTGTATTCAATTGTTTTTCTTGCTTATCTTACATTACTACTGTATTAACTATTAATTACAAATTAAATAAGATGGATAGAAGTTGGATAAATCTTCACAATAGATCATATATGGAATATATTAATGGAGTTAAGGAATTTCTAAATTTTGGAAAGGCAAATGTAGGCAATGAAGATGAAATAAGATGTCCTTACTCAAATTGTAATATTTGTGTAAAGAGAGATCCTTCTGTGGTTAGAGATCACCTATTCATTCATGGAATGTTAAAGAATTACTCTAACTGGGTTCATCATGGAGAATATGGAGATAATGGTACCAACACCGATGTTGAAGATGTGGAACCATGAAGGTAAATTTTTCCTGCACATAATCTATAGTAAATTTTTGTATACATCCATGGTTTTAAAATATGGAATAAATTTTAGTATTACACGGTGTGAAAGCTCTTTTATTATGGGTGTGAAGCGTTTTGGTATTACACATGCTCCCATTATATGTATCAGGTTCAATAATAATTGGTAGAAGCGTGGTAAAGAATAAAGGGAAAAGAATTGACTAAATGTAAGGAGTAGAACATAAAAGTCATTGTGACAATACCCAAGCATATCATGCGACCGGTGGAAAAAGTTCTCAAATGTTGGTAAGCCAAGTAGGATGTATGGTACGAGGTTTTTCACCACTCACTGGTGAAAAGTCAGGAAGTAATAGTAAAGATATTAAAAAAAATAATTATAAGTCAATTGAACCCACTTTCTACATGTGAGGATGAGTGAGTGTTTTCTAATAGTTTAAATTTTTTTTTCTTTTTTTTTTTTTCTTTTTTGATAATCGAAAGTGCCTAGGCAGGCCTAAGAATGAGGCATTGGGGAAGAGCCCCATAGATATAGAATGCGTGGAGAAATGTGATCTATGGTTTGTCATCTTTTGTATTCTCGTCATTGTGTCGAATCAACTAGAAGATATATTAAGCGAACGTCACTTGTCTGTATGATTTGTCATCCTGAACTCTCTTCAAATTACCAATTTAAAAGTCAATTGAACTCATCTCTTAATAGTTTATACTTTTGGAAACAATAACAGGAAAGTGTGAACGACCTTTTTTCTTTTTTTTGTTTATATATATATATATATAATAATGTGTATGACCTAGGTAGGCCTTAGAATGAGACATTGGGGAAGAGCCCTGCATAATGAGAACATATGGAAAAATGTGGTCTAATTATTTGTCATCAATGTTTTCTGTTACTGTCACAGTGTCGAAACAACTAGAAGATATATTCTACAAATATATCTTGCCCATAATTGTAATAACTCAATCCTAGAAACGGCCTAAAGAAGTTATTTTGTTTGAATAATTGACTGAAATTTGACTTTTTAGTACATTTAGTTCGATATAAAGTTGACGTTTTGCCATGTATAGTTTTTAGTTTTCACTTTTGTACGGTTATGTAGAGCTCGTCAATATGAGTTCGTTGACATATAACATGTCTAAATTGCAGTTATGATTAATGAAAGACAGTAACAAAATTATAATTTTTTTAACTTTTAAAAAATGCAGGTTCTTCTTTCTTTTCTTATTTTTGTTTTCTTTCTTTCTTCTCCCCCCAGCTCTTTGGTTCTATTTCCTGACCATCAGCTCCCCCCTCTCCCTCTTTGCAGGCACATGACCCTGTCACTGGAGGAGTTTGCCACTGTCACCAACCAATGCTGCTAGCCCGCACACACATCTACAACACATCTCTGAGCCACGCTGGCACCGACAACTGCCTATTTACCCTTAAAATCCATTTTCTTCTCTCTCCTCCCTATTGACAGATTCCGGCAAGTTCCAACTAAAAGTTTGATGCTTTCCTCCTCTATTCGACCTCTTGAGCATGATTCCAATCTCCATTTCTTGAAAAAAAAAAAAAACTTTTCAATTTGTTGGATTTATGAAGACCCCTTTGAGGCCATCATTTTATGGCCAAATTCCGATTGCCTCGTGTATTTCCCGATGAAATTGAAACTATATTCTTATTCCTTGTGTGTTAGTCTGTCATTTGATATATAGTATGCAAATTTTGATTGAATTTAGCTAAAATGCCTAAATTTGGATATAGGACATTTTAGGTTTGACTGTAATTGACCATTTTATATAGTTCAGGTGACTAATTTTGATTTGTTTACGCTTTTAGTGACCCTTAGAGACTTATTGTAAAGTCAATTTCAATATTTCTTGGAATATATACATGTAGTTAGCTAAATATTTTTTTTTCTTCTTTTAAAGATCAATTATTTGTATATAATAATATATTTATTTATTTCTTTTTCTTAAATATCAATGGATGTAATAAGTATTTTACACAAACTAATATATATATATATATAGTAATTCCAAAGAGACATGTGCAGGTGACTGATCTATTGCAAGCTACAGCTTACCTTCTAATAATTCTGTGTTTCTCTACACATGCTTTGCACGTGTGTGGTTTCAACATATCCATGTGAATGTCTTCTATGTGTTGCTTTTGCTTTTCTTTCAGCTCCTTGAAATCCCATTTTAATTAGTTGACAAGGGTTTATTATGATTATTTTTATGTGGGTTTTTCTAATCATGATGTTTATTATAATTTTCTGCTTTCTGCTGTTGTTATTTCTCTTTAAATATTCTTCATATTCTGCTTGTTATTGTTAGCTAGTCTCCATGTTATTTCCAAATATGTGACAGGACCGTATCGGGATGGGTTCCATCTTGGAGAGATTCAATCGAAATTCCATAGAAATTTCAATAGAACCCCTGAAACTTGGATTAACCCTTTTGTACCTGTATAAAATTTACATTTCTATAGTTATCCAGTGACCACAACAAATGCCACTGGAGATTCCACCACAAGACAATACTTATTTATAAGAACTAAGTTACAAAACCAAAGAAGGAAATAAAGTCACCAGTTTAGGTACCGACTTGGGTTATTCTCGAGCAATTTATATGGAACATAAATAATAATAGAAGATATAAAAATAATATATATATATATATATACATATTTATACAACACAAAATAAATTTTATAAAAGAAATAGTTTGTTTAATTTGGACAGCGAGATGAATGGAAACAAAAGATAACGGTGATGTCAAGCGTGATGACGACCACTTGCCGAAACCTACGAAAGTCTTCAAGAGGAAAACAAAAACAAAACAGGGTGAGACAAGCTAAGTGAGTGGATCTATAATAAAGCACAAAAATATAAAAGGTATCAATATTTTTCCAAGTGATTAGCAAATATCAAATAATAAAATAATAAGAATAATTATAGTAAAACACAATAAATAAATACGATCATAGGAAAACTAAATCCAAATCAGTGAAACATTTTATATAAAAATACCATAACTCAAAAATACATATGTCAATCGCCATATCATAACCACTGGCACTCTACCCTCGGCCCAAAGTAAAAGATGGATCTGTCATCCTACCCTCGGCGTCCCAGTAGTGAATGACCAATGGGGAAGGGAACCTGTCATATTATCTTTGGCGTCCCAAGGCGTAGTAGAGGGGGATCATCATCCAAAATAATCACGCATGAAGGAGAAGGAACAATAGCCGACAACATCACATCCACCCATCAAATGGCCGTACCAAGGTAACTTATGGCGTACACAATTTAAAAATATCATTTCCATCAATTTAATTAATCTCAATCTCAAAGTACAACTCTCATCCATGACTTATCATACTAGCTCAAAAATTCAAAATCCAAAAATAATATTTACTAACCAAATACTTTTTAAAAACATTTATAAAATTAACCCTATACATACTCCAACAAATAATTAATTATGCATTACTATTTTCAGAAGAATAAAGTAATAATATGAATTTCTAATAATTTTTCAGCTTCCAAAAATATACTTGTTGAATAAAATCACGCAATAAAATATCCAAATAATAGAAATATCCACTGTACACGTATATAATTTATTAACAACTATAAGTCCACTCACTGTGCTATAGAAACACTAGTGACCCTAAGCGGTGCCAAAACTAGAAAGCGAACTAGTATACAAGCCTTCCAATCGACCGGGTGATGGACATGGTGGCCGGAATCTTGTTGGAAAATTGCAGTCCGAATTCAAATTCGTAATATCTTTCGCCGGAAAATTCGCTGGAATCCGACGAGTGGAGGAGAGAGAGAGATCGGGTTTTATCTGGCGACAGCCAGCGTCAACTGGGCATGTGGGCAGTGTGCTCCGGTGGAACAAAGAGGAAAGAAAGAGACGGGGGAGAGAGCAGAGAGGAGAAATGAGAGAAGAGGGGGAGCGGTCTGCAGAAGAAAAAAAGGATGGAAAAAAGAAAAAGGTGGGGTCCAAGGAAAAAAAAGAAAAAGAAAAAGAATAAAAGAGTGTGGGGCCCGGTCATTACAATATGCAATTCCAATTCCATGGCCAAAGGGATTAAATTACCGTCATCTATTGCTACGCAAATGAATAATCTTACTTACAACTGCAACTATTATTTGATTAAAGTGAAAAGCAAAGTCATTAGTAATCCTAACCGTTGGCAAAAGAGAAAAATGGTTAGTTTTCACCACCGACAAGTATTCTAAATGTGCGAATAGTTTTCATTCACAGAGCAACCCTCATCACATCCTTGCTTTAATTTTTGTCAGCAGTAATTAAATAACAGTCCTATCCATATCCTAGCCAATGAAATTGATAAGTTGGGACCAATTATTAAATAATCAAACCCCACATGGTTCATCATTACTGGGTAGTTTATTTAAGTCTCTGTTTGTGTGGAGATTGCTTAGGAATAAAGAAATAAAGTAGGAAGACAAAGTAGCTAGCTGACTAGCTTCAAATATATATGATGGTAAATTTTATCACCATTGTATCACCAAAAGGTAAATTTTATAATGACCATTTTTCCCTTTTTTATGTTCAACTAAAAATAAATATTTAATTTAATAGTAAAAAATTAAATATAAAAGGATAAAAATTAAATTAGGTACTAATTTTTTAAGTACTAAAACAACTTTTAGCAAAAATATGTAATTAAAATATCAATTATTTTGTTATATATTAAAACGATAAAAAGTAAAGTTAAATGTTTAATATTTTAAGTGCTAAATTTTTATTGTATTTATATTTTTAAAAATAAATTAAATATTTATTTTTAATTAATCATAAAATAAAAGTAAAATAGTCATAAAGAAATAACAATTTACAAAAGTGAGAGTTATTTGTGGCTGGAATAAACAAATTGAAAAAAAATTCTAATGAACAAAAAGGTGTTGGTGTAATTAATCAAAATCTAAAGATTTTTATGTAAAAAATCAAAATAGAAGGGATGTAGTGTAATGTTTTCAACGTTGTTTTATTTCTCACAAGGTAATATCATAGACAGATATCATACAGACCCCGCATTTATTTTATAAATACATTTGCTTAACATGATTTTCAAAAACTATCACAGACATAACATTCATCAACTTTTTGCTGTTAAATTTAATAGTCAAGGAGCAATATTATCTTTGAACATTACAGGTCAAGGCAAAAGAAAAAAGAGAGAAAAAAAGGGAAAAAGAAGGAAAATTAAAAAATAGTACCAAAATAATAACTTAATTTCTTTAACAATCCTAATCATGTTTTTTTATTAATTAACAATTTTGTTATTGAACAGATTTATGTAATTTAATAGTAAAAATAATAATAATTAAATTGGACTTGTTTAAGAGTTTTTGATATTTTTAAAAATGATGGCGAGTAAATGTATTATATAGATAAGTTAGTGTTATAGGGTAAGTTATTCATGGGATGCTAAACTAGCAGTCGGTGTGCTTAATAATGTTGGAGGAAGTTAAGTTGCCTTTAGAACAATTGGAGTCATTTAATTGTTTATTTTCTTTATAAAATATGTAAAGTAGCTCATGAGCTAGCTCGGTATGTTTTATTTGTTTATTGCAATCTTAAAAACACTATATCCTTACCTTAACACATTAATTTTTTTAGGTGGAAGTCTACTTTTTATCATTCTATGTTCAAGTCTACCAGAGTTGTATTTTCATCACTACACGTGAACATGGATCTGAACTTCTTGGGATGAATTTAAAGACTTCGAATGCAATTTTATGCTCGTTCTCCAGAATTCCAATCTGCAAGTAAGAGAAAATGGGTCAGACAACAAGTTCATGTGCACTATATCCAACTCCCTATTATATAAACTAATGTGAAGAAAGAATTATAGAGATTTAAAGAAAATAGGAAAAAGAATGAGAAGAAAGGATATATTTCCTCTTGTGGGCTAGATGACACGTGTCGTAGTAAGAATAGCTGAGCTGTAAATCAACAGTATTCTTATGGTTCAAAGCCAACAAATGTTAAAAACTCAACAATTAATCTTACGAACCGCCGCATGCACATAAAAAGTTGGGGAAACATTCACTTGTGTAATCAATTTTGTGGCTAAGCTTTTGTAGCTCAAATCATGGACCTTGGAACATTGATCATCTGATATGAATCAGGTGGTGGACAAAAATACCCATAGTAATAGTCCCTAAGCACCTTCTTTCAGAAATATTAATCAGACAGAGCGAACAAATTTTTTTCCTAAATTCCAAGATCAAATGAGAATCCTACCTTTGTTTATCTTTATGTGGAAATCGGAACATGTGTATAATTAAGTGCATTCTTGACTGATGTGCGATATTGTTGTGTTTGATTAATGTAAACTGAAAAATCATTTGTTCGCCTTGTTATTGAATTGTTACTTGACAAACTACGAGCTGAGAATCGCATTAAATCTTTAAGCGGGAAACTCAAATATTCTTGGAAGACTTCACGTAAACTATCAATACATCATGTTAGGTTTCATCATTAAGAGCATGAAAACTCATTATGAGTGCACAATCAAGTTATATCTCCTTGAGTTCAGGAGATGTGAGATTCATACTTCAGGTGATAAACATAGAAAGTTGTTCTTGGATAGAAAGTCTCATTTGATATTGGAGAGTAAATTGATCGACTTCTTCTCAACTCAGGGAATATATGACATTTTTAAGGACTGATAGAATCACTCATCTTAAGATCGCAAAATTCAGGAAAGAACTCTACTGAAAGAATGTTATATTATGAGAAGTAATAAACCCCTTGACTCCTAGCATGGAAAAAGCTTTCTAACTCAGTGGACGTTCGATCTGAGGAGATAAATAACAACTTAATAAATGTTACATCTATATGAGGGAAATACTAACTTGGTTCAAGTTGGATATTCTGACGAAGAGGTTACCCATAAACTCAATGAATGGTTTACAATCACCTCGAAAATGACCAGTTGAATTTAAGCTCCAGTAGCTAGGCCTATGGTCAATACAAACACTCACACACATATGTTTATATCAAAATATGCTTGTGGGTCAAATTAAAATTTCACAATTGAAAGAAACTCCTAACCGAAAGAGATTTAGCTACTCATCCTTGAGAATATACAATTCAAAGAGTAAATTTTCCTGTTACTCATCTTGTCTGCTCTGTTTAAACCTAAAAACATGAGTCTGCTTATAATAAAATCCTAGCTCTACTTGCCTAACACTTGAAATTTAAAGTTTCCTAAATTGAATGTTAGTGTGCCACAAATTAGGCCTATCATTGGACTTGATATGGCCTAACACCCATTGGGTTCCTAACTTCAACTAGCATCCGAAAGTGTGCCTCTTTGGGGCATGTAAAACACCTAACATTGTACTTGTCATACACTGGACTTGTAATCTTGAGTCTCCTCTTGGTAGCATGTTAGGCTTAATAATAGGGTCTAACATTGAACCTGACATGTAACCATTTTGTGCAAAAAGTCTTCATCTTCAATGTTTCCAAGTCATTTCTCATTGTTAGCTCAATTAACCTTGCATGCAAAACAAATTCCATGAAATAAAACACATAAGAGTTAAGTATTAGATTAAATAGAAATAACTAAATAGAAACCCATCACTTAGCAAGTGGGAAGTAATATTTGAAGTTTCAAATAGTTTAAGTACACTACTGAATAGAATAAAGAGCCTTAGTATATTTTCAGCAAAAAAAAAATAAAGGGCCCTTGTGGTGAAGCCAAACTATCAATTTGTGGGGAGTTAATTGGTGGTGATGCCAAACTTGCAATTTGTGGGCTTAATGATGATGTGGATATATTGAAACATCAATGCTTTTGTTGGAGGATGTCAAATTGTGTTTAGAACAATTTCTGTAGTTCAATTGTGTATTTGTTTCTAGAAAAACAAATAGAATATAGTTCATGAGCTAACTCATCATGCTTTATTAATTTGTTGAATAGTTTGCACCATGGATGGAGGAGGGGCTAATATGGGATATATGTAATAACCTCATTTTATTTTCGATTTAATTTTTGGACGATTTTGGTTTGTTAGCGAACAGCCTTTTCACCAAAACAAGCAGTTTCTGAATTCCCGTGCATTTTGTGAAGGCTGAAAGTACCCAAGGGAGAGTTGAGAAATTTTTCTACCCATTTTGCCCTTGGTCAAAGTTTGACCAAGTAGGGTTACTATTCATTATTTTAATATTTTAGTAAATACCTTTTTACTTTTTACTTTATTATATTATTTTTTAATATACAAATTGGGATATTTCACCCTTGTTAGCCGACCCTCTTGCTTCTAATTTCAATGGTGTTTTCTTCTATTTTCATTCTATAGAGAGAAAATCCAATTTTTAGAGAGAGAAAGTGTGAAATTCAATGAATTTTCCGATGAAACTTTAGGGTTTTGTACCGCCGTCAAGGGGAGTTCATTGGCATACTTTGTGGTGATTTTCAAAGCTTGGAAGTGGGGTAATCTTGCTTGGAAAGAGGTAGGCAACTATTCCTCTTTGGTTTTTATGTAAATGTGTGATTTTACTTGATTATATGATGGAATCATGTTATGTATTGGTGAATTGTTAATTCATTATGCTTAATTTGATGTGTATTGAGTGTGAGACAAAACCCCCAATTGGTTAGGGTTTAGGTTTTGTGATTTTGATAGTTTATGCTTAATTTTGTTGGATTAAAACATGTTTAATGGAAATTGATGGTGAATTATGGTATAAACCATTGTTAATTTGTTGATTTGATGAGAAAATTGATGGATTTGGACATGTAGAGGGGCCGCCATGTTAGGGGTTCCTTTGTCAAATTTTTACATGTGAGAGGCATTTTGGTCTTTTCACATGTTAGGGGTATTTTGGGTATTTTGAATTGTTGAGGATAAATTGGTCATTTTGCATGTAAGGGATACAAATGGAATTTTTGAAATTGGTCAAGGGTGTCTTGGTCATTTTACATGTGAGGACATAAATGGAATTTTAAAAAGGTCAAGGGCATTTTGGTCATTTGACATGTGGGGACATAAATGTAATTTTTGAAATTGTGGAGGTATTTTCATCATTTTTCATATGAGAGGTAAAGTTGAAAATATTTGAAATTGAAGGGGTATTGAGGTCTTTATTCAATTCCAAGTTATTTTATAATATATATATATATATATATATATTATCTATTATCTATTTGATTATTAATTTATATATATATATATTCAATTATCTTATTTATAATTTATTTAAATTATTTATTTATACACTTGTTTGTATAGTTATATTTTGTAAAATGCATGTATACTACATATGTATTTATTAAATATATGTAAGTGTATTTTGTGAAAGTATACATATGTAAATAATTATCTATGTATTAAAATGAGTATTAATTTACTATTTATACTTATAAGTATTTTTATACATGGATGTATGTGTATAAGCTATATTTGTGTTCATATATATGTGTATAAAATATGTATACATATATGGGTGTGTATATATGTATTTGTGTATATATGTATGTGAATATGAATGTGTATTTATATATGTGTATTTTTATATATGTGTCTATATATATAAGCATGCATTAAGGTGTCTATATGTATGTATAGGTGTGTATAGATATATATATATATATATATATATAGGTGTGTATAAATTTAAGATTGTGTATATGTATATGTGTAAAACATATATGTGCATACATGAGTATGAATATATATATATTTGTATGAATATATGTGTATGTGAATATTTATTTATATGTATTTATATATGTGTATATGTATAAGTGTGATTGTATACGTATTTATATTTGTGTATATAAATATGTATATAGATGGATATATATCTTTGGAATGGTGGAATTTATATTTCTAGTGGAGAATTATTATTTGAATGTTATTTAATTGAGAGTAGGGTGGTAATTAGCCATTTGCCCATTGAGGAATATTTTGGTAATTTTTCATATACTCGAGGGCTATCTTGGTGATTATCGAGTGACCAGTAGTATTTGGTAATTACATCAATGTGATTGGTGATTGTGAATCATTGGTCGGAGCAGGGGCAATTCGGTAATTATCATTATCAGTCAAACCTAAAATGTCCTATATCCAAATTTAGGCATTTTAGCTAAATTCAATCAAAATTTGCATACTATATATCAAATGAAAGCCTAACACACAAGGAATAAGAATATAGTTTCAATTTCATCGGAAATACACGAAGCGTCGAATTTGGCGGAAAATGATGGCCTCAAAGGGGTTTTCATAAATCCAACAAATTGAAAAGTTTTTTTTTTTTTTTTTCAAGAAATGGAGATTGGAATCATGCTTAGGAGGTCGAATAGAGGAGGAAAGCATCAAACTTTTAGTTGGAACTTGCGGAATCTGTCAATTGGGAGGAGAGAGAAAATGGATTTTAAGGGTAAATAGGCAGTTATGGGTGCCAGCGTGGCTCGAGAGATGTGTTGTAGATGTGTGTGGGCTAGCGGCATTGGTTGGTGACAGTGGCAAGCTCCTCCAGTGACATGGTCATGTGCCTGCAAAGAGGGAGAGGGAGCTGATGGTCAGGAAATAGAACCAAAGAGCTGGGGAGAAGAAGAAAGAAAACAAAAATAAGAAAAGAAAGAAGAACCTGCATTTTTAAAAGTTAAAAAATTATAATTTTGCTACTGTCTTTCATTAATCATAACTGCAATTTAGACATGTTATATGTCAACGAACTCAAATTGATGAGCTCTACATAACCATACAAAAGTCAAAACTAAAAACTATACATGGCAAAGCGTCAACTTTATATCGAACTAAATGTACTAAATAGTCAAATTTCAGTCAATCATTCAAACAAAATAACTTCTTTAGGCCTTTTCTAGGATTGAGTTATTACAATTATGGGTAAGATATATTTGTAGAATATATCTTCTAGTTGTTTCGACACTGTGACAGTAACAGAAAACATTGATGACAGATAATTAGACCACATTTTTCCAGACGTTCTCTATATGCAGGGCTCTTCCCAATGTCTCATTCTAAGGCCTACCTAGGTCATACACACATTCTTATATATATATATATATATACAGAAAAAGAAAAAGGTCGTTCACACTTTCCTGTTTTTGTTTCCAAAAGTATAAACTATTAAGAGATGAGTTCAATTGACTTTTAAATTGGTAATTTGAAGAGAGTTCAGGATGACAAATCATACAGACAAGTGACGTTCGCTTAATATATCTTCTAGTTGATTCGACACAATGACGAGAATACAAAGATGACAAACCATAGACCACATTTCTCCATGCATTCTATATCTGTGGGGCTCTTCCCCAATGCCCCATTCTTAGGCCTGCCTAGGCACATTCGATTATCAAAAAGAAAAAAAAAAAAAAGAAAGAAAAGAAAAGAAAAAAAAAATTTAAACTATTAGAAAACACTCACTCATCCTCACATGTAGAAAGTGGGTTCAATTGACTTATAATTTTTTTTAATATCTTACTATTACTTCCTGACTTTTCACCAGTGAGTGGTGAAAAACCTCGTACCATACATCCAACTTGGCTTACCAACATTTGAGAACTTTTTTCCACCGGTCGCATGATATGCTTGGGTATTGTCACAATGACTTTTATGTTCTACTCCTTACATTTAGTCAATTCTTTTCCCTTTATTCTTTCACGCTTCTTACCAATAGTTATTGAACCTGATACATATAATGGGAGCATGTGTAATACCAAAAACGCTTCACACCCATAATAAAGAGCTTTCACACCGTGTAATACTAAAATTTATTCCATATTGTAAAACCATGGATGTATACAAAAATTTACTATAGATTATGTGCAGGAAAAATTTACCTTCATGGTTCCACATCTTCAACATCGGTGTTGGTACCATTATCTCCATATTCTCCATGATGAACCTAGTTAGAGTAATTCTTTAACATTCCATGAATGAATAGGTGATCTCTAACCACAGAAGGATCTCTCTTTACACAAATATTACAATTTGAGTAAGGACATCTTATTTCATCTTCATTGCCTACATTTTCCTTTCCAAAATTTAGAAATCCCTTAACTCCATTAATATATTCCATATATGATCTATTGTGAAGATTTATCCAACTTCTATCCATCTTATTTAATTTGTAATTAATAGTTAATACAGTAGTAATGTAAGATAAGCAAGAAAAACAATTGAGTACAGGTCTTATAACATCGATATAGACATACCCTTACATATCAAATACTAAAAATATGAATAGAAAAATACAGGGCAATAGGTTGTAATTAATATTGGCGTTGTCAACTAAATAATCACGTAGCTTTTCCAATTTGCAACATAGATCAGGTAGTGTTTTTTTCCAATTTTTGCTTGATAGTTACATGAATATTAATTCTCAAAGGACATTTTGATAGTCATATATTTTTATATACGTTTAGATGCTTATGCATGAAACAATCTAAAATATTCACAGGTGACTTTGGACACACTACAAGAAATTTTTGAATTAGTCACGAAAATGCTATTTACGGATTATTTTTTTGTAACTAAAACATATGATTTTGATATGAAAAATATTTAAGTAACTAATAGGGATATAGGTACTGCAATTAGTTATAAATAGACCTTTGTTACTAAGCGTTATACAAAAATGCCACTATTCACTTTTTGGTAACTTTGCCTCGAATAATGCTCACATGGCATAAAAATTCTTATCAGTTACAAAACTTTACACATAACAAAAAATTTTGTTCACATTATCATTAAGCGACATCGTTAGGGTCAATAACCTGAGATGGAAATGGCCTTCACATGTGTTGTTCATAAGTAATTCTAGTTTCTCCACAATCGATCCTCTTGATTTCGGTGTAGTTGCGAACTCATCCGTCGATTTGAAACTTGGATTCTCTTTGAGAAAGCCTGCAAGTTTTCTCTTCCTCTTCATAATCCAACCTACATGTGAAGTCATCCATCAATTGCTAGCCAGATTGAAGGTGTCAAACCGTGATTCTTCATTGTCCTCTTTGTCGTGGCCATTTGTCAATAAGGGAATTTTCCTCTTAAATTTCAAGTTTTATACTTAAATTTTTAGGATTTGGTTTTTAGAAAATTTTTAGGATCAGATCAATCACCATAACTATACATTAATGACACCTAAATTGGGCATTTATTACAAAAATCCTAACACCTCATAAAGCATAAAATACTGATAAGAAAGAGTGTTGAAAACAATATCCAACGAGTTTTACCAAAAAATAAAAAAAAAACCAATATCCAACTAGAGGTTTTTGACAACCAAATAGAAGATGTAAGACATGATATAGAATAGGGCATGAGCCTTGTTCAACAAATCTTTTTCCCGAAAATTTTTTCACCCACAAAAACGTTGGTAACATGCTCTGATACCAATTGAAAGATTTGTTTTTATGGGATTACCGAATTTAATTAATTAATTGGTAAAACATAAATTAAAGAGATAACACATAAAGTTTTTATGTGGTTCATAATTCCTACTTCACGGGGCCATGCCAAACCTTAAACAATCCACTAAGTTATATATGATTACACACACCAATTGGACTTAAATGATAAAAGATTCTCTTTTTGTATTGCCGCTATTGTGTTGAATCGCCTTGATGGACTTGTTCAGCAAGCACCGCTTGTCTTCACCGTTGCAGACGTTGAACTCCTTTTAAGTATGCAAACAAACTTCTCGAAGCAATTTGATTCTTCTCCGAAGAACTCTCACAAAAGATCCCAACAAATATATTTTCAAATCAAGTTCACATCCAAGTTGCTAAATAAAAATAGTTTAAGCACAAAAATATTTTTCTACAACTTGGAATATATTAATAACATAAAACGAGTTTTGTAAAATATTATTTTGGAAACGAAAATACACGTTCAACTCACACACAAAAACTTCAGCATAAAACAAGACATGAAAATCTCTTTATAAAAAGATTTTGACAATATGTATTTTAGAAAAGATAATCTTTTCAAAATACAAGATTAATAAAGCCTTTCCATCCCTAATTTTGATGGGTTAATAGAGCATCGTGCGATGGTCTGTGAAACTGAACCTGAATGCCCAAAGCAGTCTATTAAAACAGTCTGCTCATGTGTGCATTTTTAAATTAAATATTTATCTTTTGTTTAATTACTATGCCCATCTTTATTACTAATGTGTTCTTATCATAAATCGCCATGAACTACCTGACAAAATGCATCAATGTTAATTTGTATGTGTTACTTGGTGTTTTGTATTGAAAAATTTGAGTAATTGAATAGTATTTCAAATTCGATGCTTTTAGAAGGACGCTACAGAATGATACTAACATACAATAAATGAATGGTGTAGACATGACGAATTATATCTTAACAATAAAGTTGAATGACTAGTGAAATTAAGTAGTTGGTTATGCTTCTGACATATCTTCTGCAGTATATTTGTGTATATATATATTCATACGTTTTCTTCAAGTATAAAATGATTATGATTTCCATGAAATTAATTGAATATGATATTCCTGTTTTGGCTAGCAGTAACTGTATAATGCTTTAATTAACTGTCAAAAATGTTAAAAGTTGCTCAGGCTTAACCTAATAAACTTTGTTCGGCTATAATAACACTTGAACACTGTTTGATATAATACATGGTCAGGTATATATTGGTATTGACAAACCAAAACAAGCATTAACGAATTGTTGGTTGATATTGTTAAGAGACTAATAAGAACTTTATTCACAAGATACCAAAGCTTTTACGGAATTAAAAAAATAAAAATGAGAAAGTTAATTTGAGACTGTTTAGGTTCATCTTGTGAAACAAAGAATTATAAATTATTGTAAGAGATCAATATACTACACTCCATTTCTCCTCTCATTATAGTCCATCGTCCTTTTCTTGATGATATGGTAGATGGTCGCGCGTATTAATAATCACAGGACTAGGAATAGATGATCACACGTATTAAAACAATAGAACACTTTTCAAACGGACCTAATGATTTATTTTTTCTATACTTGGCTTTTTGTCCTTTTCTAGTAATTGCTTCGGGTGGTACTTGGCTTTTTTTTCCTTTTTAGTAATTGCTTCGGGTGTTGGACCACAAGTAGATGGGAGTATTAATAATTTAGGACCACAATTAGATGGGAGTATTAATGATTTAGGACCACATGTAGATGGGAGTATTAATAAGTTACTGAAAGAGAGGCATGCACCAATAGAGTTTTGGGTTATAAAAGAGCATGAGCAAGGCATTTTATATATACAAGCACATATAATAATATTATCGATCAAGAAGAGAAAAGAGAAACATAATCAATGGAGAGTAGCAAGTTTAGTTTGGTCCTCCGCCTGCTGGTGGTGGTTCTTGTGTTGCTGGCCTCGGTGGTTACGGTCGGGAACTCAATGAGTTCTCCACCGCCTATCTTGCTGATGGAGATACAACCACTCCTGTGAATTACATTTCAAACCTATTCCTCCCATCGTCCACAAATGCCATACCTTGTGGGGAATCATGCGTTTTCTTACCTTGTTTCCTCCCTGGATGTTCTTGCAAGAATAAAGTATGCTATTTTTAATCCAACCATCTCCAGTTCCAGTTCTAGTGCCTATGTGTGTGTTTAAGAGAATAAGGGTTCTACATCTGAATAACTAAGTGTGCTTTTCTAGTATTCAGTTAATAAAATATTGGAATGTATTCCAATTACTTGCCTTTAAATGTGCATTTCTTTGTTACATGCCTGAATAATTAAGTGTGCTTTTGTAATATCTGTGACAATAAATGGAACTTATTCTATTTGATTAGCAAAATTATTTTATTTCAGTTTGACTATTTCTTTTGCCATATAAAACAAACAACTATATAAAGTTAGTTAAAGCATCTTAAAATTAGCTACAATAATATTAAGGCATATATATATATATATATATATATATATATATATAACACCTTACCCAAGCATACGTTCCGAGTAAGGTGTAGTTACTACGTAAAATTTTTTCTTTTCCTTTCAAAAACACAAACCCGATTTATGTTTAAAAACTATTCGGAAAATGTCACGCAGTATTAAAACCTTTCTTTACTCTTTGGGACCATTTTACAAACCACACCATAATATAGTAATACTTTAAAATAAATAAAGTATACACACCCACAGCGTAAAGAAAAGAGTATTTAATTAAACACGAGTATCCTTACCTAAAATATAATAAAAGAAAAATGCGGAACAACACCACTATGCCATGCCTCCCCAATCTACACCGCCACCAAGCCCTACGGTTGAGTCTCGGATTTACCTACCACATGATAGCAGACAACGGTGAGTGATAAATCACTCGGTAGGCAACCAAATGCATATGCCAATGCCATGTCATATTGTGTACTACAATACACACAAAATCATCTTTTCCCTCTTTATTTTAACTGAATAGTCCACTATCTTTCCAGCGTTCGTACGCGAAACACCTCTCGTGGTATGCGGGTGAAACACTATTTCGGCGACCCACCTTCTTGTGTGGTCAGTGATTCACGAGCTATTAAAATAGAGTTTAAAACCATGCACCTTCTTTTGTGCAACCATTTTGAAAACACAAACTCTCGGGGAAAAATTCATCATTTCACATAAAACAATATGCCTCATGAATTGCTCTATATAAATGAATGTGTATGCCACAATGCATAAATTCAACAAGGCCAACAATAACTTCGCATAATTACCAAGCTATCCCATCGACAATGATAATTACCGAATTACCTGCTCCGACCAATGATTTACAATCACCAATCACATTGATGTAGTTACGAAATACTACTGGTCACACCAAGATAACCTCAGTATATGAAAAATTACTATCTCAATGGGCAAATGGCTAATTACCACCCTACTCTCAATTAAATAATATTCAAATAATAATTCTCCACTAGAAATATAAATTCCACCATTCCAATACATATATCCATCTATATACATATTTATATACACAAATATAAATACATATACAATCACACTTATACATATGCACATATATAAATACATATAAATAAATATTCACATACACATATGTTCATACAAATATATATATTCATACTCATATATGCACATATATGTTTTACATACATATACATATACACAATCTTAAATTTATACACACCTATATATATATATATATATATATACATACACACCTATACATACATATAGACACCTTAATGCATGCTTATATATATAGACACATATATAAAAATACACATATATAAATACACATTCATATACACACATATATATATACACAAATACATATATACACACCCATATATGTATACATATTTTATACACATATATATGAACACAAATATAGCTTATACATATACATCTATTATTTAATACATAGATAATTATTTACATATGTATACTTTCACAAAATACACTTATGTATATTTATTAAATACATATGTAATATACATGCATTTTGCAAAATATAATTATAAATATAACTATACAAACAAGTGTATAAATAAATAATTTAAATAAATTATAAATAAGATAATTGAATATATATATATATATATATAAATAATCAAATAGATAATTTAATATATATATATATTATATAAATATACTTGGAATTTGATAAAGACCTCAATATCCCTTCAATTTTAAATATTTTCAACTTTACCCCTCATATGAAAAATGATGAAAATACCCTTCACAATTTCAAAATTACATTTATGTCCCCACATGTCAAATGACCAAAATGCCCTTAACCTCACATGTAAAATGACCAAGACACCCTTGATGAATTTCAAAAATTACATTTGTATCCCTTACATGCAAAATGACTAATTTTCCCTCAACAATTCAAAAATACCCAAAATACCCTAACATGTGAAAAGACCAAAATGCCCCTCACATGTAAAAAATTTGACAAAGGAACCCCTAACATGGCGGCCCCTCTACATGTCCAAATCCATCAATTTTCTCATCAAATCAACAAATTAACAATGGTTTATACCATAATTCACCATCAATTTCCATTAAACATGTTTTAATCAAACAAAATTAAGCATAAACCATCAAAATCACAAAACCTAAACCCTAACCAATTGGGGTTTTGTCTCACACTCAATACACATCAAATTAAGCATAATCAATTAACAATTCACCAATACATAACATGATTCCATCATTTAATCAAGTAAAATCACACATTTACTTAAAAACCAAAGAGGAATAGTTGCCTACCTCTCTTCCAAGCAAGATTACCCCACTTCCAAGCTTTCAAAATCACAACAAAGTATGCCAATGAACTCCCCTTGATGGCGGTACAAAACCCTAAAGTTTAAATGGGAAAATTCCTTGAATTTAACACTTTCTCTCTCTAAAAATTGGATTTTCTCTCTAGAACGAAAATAGAAAAACACCGTTGAAATTGGAAGCAAGAGGGTCGGCTAACAAGGGTGAAATATCCCAAATTGTATATTAAAAATAATATAATAAAGTAAAAAGTAAAAAGGTATTTACTAAAATATTAAAATAATGAATAGTAACCCTACTTGGTCAAACTTTGACCAAGGGCAAAATGGGTAGAAAATTTTCTCAACTCTCCCTTGAGTACTTTCAGCCCTCACAAAATGCAGGAATTCAGAAACTGTTTGTTTTGGTGAAAAGGGTGTTTGGCGAACAAACTGAAAATCGTCCGAAAACCTAATTTAAATCGAAAATAAAATGAGGTTATTATATATATCCCATATTAGCCCCTCCATCCATGGTGCAAACTGTTCAACAAATTAATAAAGCATGATGAGTTAGCTCATGAACTATATTCTATTTGTTTTTCTAGAAACAAATACACAATTGAACTACAAAAATTGTTCTAAACACAATTTGACATCCTCCAACAAAAGCATTGAGGTTTCAATATATCCACATCATCATTAAGCCCACAAATTGCAAGTTTGGCATCACTTCCAATTTACTCCCCACAAATTGCTAGTTTGGCTTCACCACAAGGGCCCTTTATTTTCTTTCTTTCCTTTTTTTTATTTTTGCTGAAAATATACTAAGGCTCTTTATTCTATTCAGTAGTGTACTTAAACTATTTGAAACTTCAAATATTACTTCCCACTTGCTAAGAGATGGGTTTCTATTTAGTTATTTCTATTTAATCTAATACTTAACTCTCATGTGTTTTATTTCATGGAATTTGTTTTGCATGCAAGGTTAATTGAGCTAACAATGAGAAATGAGTTGGAAACATTGAAGATGAAGACTTTTTGCACAAAATGGTTACATGTCATGTTCAATGTTAGACCCTATTATTAAGCCTAACATGCTACCAACAGGAGACTCAAGATTACAAGTCCAGCGTATGACAGGTACAATGTTAGGTGTCTTACATGCCCCAAAGAGGCACACTTTGGGGCTAATTGAAGTTAGGAACCCAATGGGTGCTAGGCCATATCAAGTCAATGATAGGCCTACCTTTGTGGCACACTAACATTCAATTTAGGAAACTTTAAATTTCAAGTGTTAGGCAAGTAGAGCTAGGATTTTATTATAAATAGACTCATGTTTTTAGGTTTAAACAGAGCAGACAAGGCGAGTAACAGGAAAATTTACTCTTTGAATTGTATATTCTCAAGGATGAGTAGCTAAATCACTCTTTAGGTTGGAAGTTTCTTTCAATTGTGAGATTTTAATTTGACCCACAAGCATATTTTGATATCAACATATGTGTGTGAGTGTTTGTATTGACCATAGGCCTAGCTACTGGAGCTTAAATTCAACTGGTCATTTCCGAGGTGATTGTAAACCATTCATTGAGTTTATGGGTAACCTCTTCGTCAAAATATCCAACTTGAACCAAGTTAGTATTTCCCTCATACAGATGTAACATTTATTAAGTTGTTATTTATCTCCTCCGATCGAACGTCCACTGAGTTAGAAAGCTTTTTCCATGCTAGGAGTCAAGGGGTTTATTACTTCTCATAATATAACATTCTTTCAGTAGCGTTCTTTCCTGAATTTTGCGATCTTAAGATGAGTGATTCTATCAGTCCTTAAAAATGTCATATATTCCCTGAGTTGAGAAGAAGTCGATCAATTTACTCTCCAATATCAAATGAGACTTTCTATCCAAGAACAACTTTCTATGTTTATCACCTGAAGTATGAATCTCACATCTCCTGAACTCAAGGAGATATAACTTGATTGTGCACTCATAATGAGTTTTCATGCTCTTAATGATGAAACCTAACATGATGTATTGATAGTTGACGTGAAGTCTTCCAAGAATATTTGAGTTTCCCAGTTAAAGATTTAATGCGATTCTCAGCTCGTAGTTTGTCAAGTAACAATTCAATAGCAAGGCGAACAAATGATTTTTCAGTTTACATTAATCAAACACAACAATATCGCACATCAGTCAAGAATGCACTTAATTAAACACATGTTCCGATTTCCACATAAAGATAAACAAAGGTAGGATTCTCATTTGATCTTGGAATTTAGGAAAAAATTTGTTCGCTCTGTCTGATTAATATTTCTCAAAGAAGGTGCTTAGGGACTATTACTATGGGTATTTTTGTCCACCACCTGATTCATATCAGATGATCAATGTTCCAAGGTCCATGAATGAGCTACAAAAAGCTTAGCAACAAAATTGATTACACAAGTGAATGTTTCCCCAACTTTTTATGTGCATGCGGCGGTTCGTAAGATTAATTGTTGAGTTTTTAACATTTGTTGGCTTTGAACCATAAGAATACTGCTGATTTACAGCTCAGCTATTCTTACTACGACACGTGTCATCTAACCCACAAGAGGAAATATATCCTTTCTTCTCATTCTTTTCCTGTTTTCTTTAAATCTCTATAATTCTTTCTTCACATTAGTTTATATAATAGGGAGTTGGATATAGTGCACATGAACTTGTTGTCTGACCCATTTTCTCTTACTTGCAGATTGGAATTGTGGAGAACGAGCATAAAATTGCATTCGAAGTCTTTAAATTCATCCCAAGAAGTTCAGATCCATGTTCATGTGTAGTGATGAAAATACAACTCTGGTATACTTGAACATACAATGATAAAAGTAGACTTCCACCTAAAAAAATAATGTGTTAAGGTAAGGATATAGTGCTTTTAAGATTATGATAAACAAATAAAGCATACCGAGCTAGCTCATGAGCTACTTTACATATTTTTATAAAGAAAATAAACAATTAAACGACTCCAATTGTTCTAAAGGCAACTTAACTTCCTCCAACATTATTAAGCACACCGACTGCTAGTTTAGCATCCCATGAATAACTTACCCTATAACACTAACTTATCTATATAATACATTTACTCGCCATTATCAAAAACTCTTAAACAAGTCCAATTTAATTATTATTATTTTTACTATTAAATTACATAAATCTGTTCAATAACAAAATTGTTAATTAATAAAAAAACATGATTAAGATTGTTAAAAGAAATTAAGATATTATTTTGGTACTATTTTTTAATTTTCCTTCTTTTTTTCCTTTTTTTCTCTCTTTTTCTTTTGCCTTGACCTGTAATTGCAACTCTCACATTAGCAGCCTCAGTTGTGTCCACCCTCACCAGTGACCCCTCCCTGTCATTACCATCCCAATGACACCAACAATATCAATATCATTTAGAAATAAATAAATTTATATTTTAAAGTTCTATAAATACAAGTGCATTCTCGAAGACAACAATACAACTTAACTGTACATTTAATTAATAAGAAGTAGTTGATAGAAGTTGAGTTTCTGCTAGTTATTAAAAGGCAATGATAAATAAATGTAATTACGGAAAACCTAAAGGCAATTCTATGATGACTTGTCATAAAATATATGTTCAAAGACAATATTGCTCCTTGACTATTAAATTTAACAGCAAAAGTTGATGAATGTTATGTCTGTGATAGTTTTGAAAATCATGTTAAGCAAATGTATTTATAAAATAAATGAGGGGTCTGTATGATATCTGTCTATAATATTACCTTGTGAGAAATAAAACAACGTTGAAAACGTTACACTACATCCCTTCTATTTTGATTTTTTACATAAATATCTTTAGATTTTGATTAATTACACCAACACCTTTTTTGTTCATTTTTTTCAATTTGTTTATTCCAACTCTCTGTCAGGTGAACTCTCACTTTTTGTAAATTAGTTATTTCTTTATGATTATTTTACTTTTATTTTATGATTAATTAAAATAAATATTTAATTTATTTTTAAAAATATAAATACAATAAAATTTAGCACTTAAAATATCAAATAATAGTTGCAGTTGTAAGTAACATTATTCATTTGCGTAGCAATAGATGACAGTAATTTAATCCCTTTGGCCATGGAATTGGAATTGCATATTGTAATGACCGGGCCCCATACTCTTTTTTCTTTTCTTTTTTTCCTTGGACCCTACCTTTTTCTTTTTCGTTCTTTTTCTTCTGCAGACCGCTCCCCTCTTCTCTCATTTCTCCTCTCTGCTCTCTCCCCGTCTCTTTCTTTCCTCTTTGTTCCACGGAGCACGTCTTGCCGTCACCGGCAAACCCACAGCCACCGGCCACATCCCCAATTGGCGGCGGTGCGGATAAAACCGATCTCTCTCTCACCTTCGTTCACGGATTCCAATGAGTTTTCCGAAGATATTACAATTTGGATTTGGACTGCAATTTTCCGGCAAGATTCCAGCCACCACGTGCATCACCGGTCGATTGGAAGGCTTGTATACTAGGTAAACTTTCTAGTTTTGGCACGCTTAGGGTCACGAGTGTTTCTATAGCACAGTGAGTGGATTTATAGTTGTTAATAAATTATATATGTGTACATTGGATATTTCTATTATTTGCATATTTTATTGCGTGATTTTATTCAACAAGTATATTTTTGGAAGCTGGAAAATTATTAGAAATTCATATTATTACTTTATTCTTTTGAAAACAGTAATGCATAATTAATTATTTGTTGAGTATGTATAAGGTTAATTTTATAAATGTTTTAAAAGTATTTGGTTAGCAAATATTATTTTTGGATTTTGGATTTTGGAGCTAGTATGATAAGTCATGGATGAGAGTTGTATTTTGAGATTGATATTAATTAAATTGATGGAAATGATATTTTTAAATTGTATGCGCCATGAGTTACCTTAGTACGGCCATTTGATGGGTGGATGTGATGTTGTGCGGCTATTGTTCTCTCTCTCTCTTCGCAGCGTGATTATTTTGGATGATGATCCCCTCTACTTTCCTTGGGACGAAGGGGTAATATGACAGGTTCCCCTTCCCCATTGTGTGGTCATTCACTCGCCTTGGGACATCGAGGGTAAGATGGCGGCATCCATCTTTCTACGCCTTGGGGCCAGGGTAGAGTGCCGTGGTTATGATATGGCGATTGGCGGTATGTATTTTTGAGTTATGGTATTTTTATATAAAATGTTTCACTGATTTGGATTTAGTTTTCCTATGATCGTATTTATTTAT
>CM017574.2:24841664-25211664 GCA_007844105.2 Rhamnella rubrinervis | reverse complement strand
TGACATGGCATTGACATATGCATTTGGTTGCCTACTGAGTGATTTATCACTCACCATTATTTACTATTGTGGGTGGCAGATAAATTCAAAGTTCAGCAGTAAGGCTTGGTGGTGGTGTGGATCTGGGGAGGCATGGCATAGTATAGTGTTCTTCCGTATTTTGACTTTAGTATTTTGGGTAAAAATACTCTGTGTGTATTTTTAAATATTATTTTTCCTTTACGGTGTGAGTATGTATACTTTGATCTGTTTTAAAGTATTACTGTTTGTGGTGTGGTTGCAAAACGCTCTCAAAGAGTAAAAGAAAGTTTTATTATTGTTGTACTGTTGTCCAAAATTATTTTTAACTAGTCAAATTTATAAAGAAAAGAAAAAAATTTACATTGTAATCACACCTTACTCGGGAACGTATGCTCGGGTAAGGGGGTGTTACAGTGAAAGTGGAAATCTCAACTAACTTTTTCCTTTTAGTATTTAGGTAGTTCAAGCTTTTCGGCCTCGGTAAAAAAAGTTTTGAAATGTTTGATGTTCCGTTTATGTCTCGACCATGATGCGGCTTTCTTCATCGCATTCTCATATTCACTTTCAACTATGAAACTGTTGTCAACCCCATCAGAGTCAACTTGATTATATAAACCATCGACATGGTCAACATCTATCTGATATGAATCTATCTCAATGATTTCAGCCATGGGGTCGGCCATGCCAAATTTAACAACCTCCATCTCGGACAAAAACTTATCGGTTGAATTAGTTTCTATGGCCTTGGTTAGTAATGACTTGGCCTTATTCTTGGCCAACTCCTTCTTTAACTCCATGAGCATGAGATTTAACTTTTCACACCAAAGCTTGAATTCCTTTTGGCTATTTTCTCAATCCTTATTAATTTTTTGGATATTATTCTGAAATTCATCACAGATCTTTTGCATCTGTTCACCATTCTCAATCATCTTACTCATATAGTCCATATCATCATACCCCCCATCCTGAACTTGAGGTGGGAGAAATATACAAATTTTGGACATAATAATCAGCCTTGTAACACTTCTGGGATTGATTCTGACATTTCGAAATACCATAATTTTGACTAACCGAGTAGGTTTGATGATGCCTCCAAACCTGAACCTTATCTAAATTTGCCTTACCGTGAAATCGGCTGACTTGATCATCATTAAAGTTTAATGAACTTTGACCGTATAAATCAGTCTGATAATTTTACGGTGTTGGAATTCGACTATCATAGTCGTACTGGCCATGGTCCTGGCCATTAATCCAATTATAGCCATTTGATTTGGCCTCACCATGCCCCCCAATTTGAATCTCATCTTGAGTGGGTGGAGAAATACACAAATCTTAGCCAATGAGATTAATCTGACATTGGTATCAACCTTGGATTCTAGGCCCACCATAAGTTTGCAAAATTAAAAAATTATTTTTACTCTTATGATTTCGGCCGTTGTAGTCAACTGAAAAATCCCCGTCATCATCTTTTGACACAATTTCTCCGTGTCTTTTAATCTGATTGATCTTCCAGTCAAAATATTTTCTAATATCATGAAAAAAAAGATCCCCGTAACACAAAGAAAGTTCGTTTCGGCTCAATCGACAGTATCTACTTGAGTAGTCACCGAAAACATGGTTTTCATTTATTGGCTTATTATAGCTTTGGTTAGGGAATAATCATCATAACTTTTATCATTCTGACCGAAATAGTCAGCCTGATAAGTTTGTGGTTCATAATTATCAATGTGGAAATGCCTCCAAATCTGAACATTATTCAGATCTGGACTCCCATTAGATCGGTTAGCTTAATCTTCATTAATACTTAATTGACTATGGGTGTAATGATTGGTCTGATAATATTATGGTATTGGGTTTTGGCTACCATAGCTGTAATCCTAGTTGTGGCCATGACTTTGGTCACTTCGGTTGTAAAAGCTATAATCACCACTTTGGTTGTAAGCCATTAGAAATCAAATTCAATTTGCATTGTGATTTCAATAATTCATCCCACCGGGCGTGCCAAAAAATATGTTTTCTTAAGAAAAACAAATATATTATATTATCTGATTACGCGAGCGTGCCGTTATAATATAAATAGAATTTATATAGAGAAAAATAAAATTTTATTGAAGGATCTGACTCTAAACAAACAATTGTATTAGATTACAGAGAATGAACAATCTATAGGTTTGATGAACTACCTTAAACAAAGCTAGTTTGGCAAACAGGATTTCAAACTTACTAAAATCACTGAACACTACAAGCTATAGAATTACTAAATTCTACGAAAGCTACAAGGAAAGCTAGAGAGAGAAACAATTCTATAAGATTTAATGTACCAGCCGAGGGGTCCTTCATATTGGAATGTCGTCTCCTCTTATAGTCTTCAATACAAGTAGGTTTAGTCTGACATACACCACAATTTGTATAATTGGAGAGATAAAAATAAGAACTGACTGATAACACTTATCATATTAGGATAAATGCAAACTTAATCCAATTTCTCTTATAGAATTATACTTCACAACCCTAGCCGTCACAATAGCCTCTTAAAATCATTAAGTCTAAAAAATTACCAAAATACCCTTGGTCATTTCAATAAATTACCAAAATGCCCTTAGCAATTCTAGTTAGTTCATGCCAGTCATTATTGTAAAACATATTTGGCCAATTATTTCATCCATTCGGATAAATCACTGGCTGAACAAAGTTTAATAAAATTACCAATTTGCCCTTATTTGGTCCGGTCATTCAATTTTACTCTAACCTAATCACTCCAACATGCTAATCTATCTCATTCCAATATGATCACTCCAACATGTCAATCACTCTAACATTCCAATCTATTCTATCACTCCAACATTCCAATCTAATCACTCCAGCATTCCAATTTATTCTATTCCAATCTAATCACTTCAACATTCCAATTTTCTCCAACTTATCTATCTAGCTAAACAAGTTCAGCTAGAGCCTGTGGGAGGTGGTTCGTCCAATTTATTTGGCCAAAATAATTTGCCACTCATCCAATCAACATCCAATAACTCGCCTATCCAGACTAAGCCTCGTCCAGCCAATATTGGTCAAACCTATTATTGGCCAACCTTACTTGACTAGCCAGACCGAGAACTGATGAAAATGCGGGTTTAAATAGACTGCTTATGGACCAATGTGAAGATGTTAGAGATTTTTATTGTATAATGATATGGCCATAATATTTTTAACTGTAAAAGAAATTAGATCAAGTTTATGAATACTTCGTTCGGAGGTCTACAAATTGAATTTCAAATAATTGTGTTTTCTTATTATATGCATGATTCATGACCGACCATGCATGCGGCTGTGATGCGAGAGAGTAGTACTCGATTGTTTCGCAATATAAAATTATCGGCTTCAATTAATTTTTATCAGAATGATTATTTGTAGAAAATTAATTTACTTATTCCGGGCTATATATATATATACGACCTGATCATATGGAACATGATTAATTTTTATAACATTTATTAATATTTAAATCATCAATCTCGGTGTGTATATATGTGTATATATATATGTATTGTGCTAATTTGGACTCTGCATGCTTATAATGGAATTAAAAGATACATCATCTAAGGAAACTAAAAGGGAAAGATAAAGAAATGAGGAAAAGAAATCCGGGAATTAAAAGATGAAAGATTAGATAAAGAAGGAAACAAGAATCGGAGATTTTGATATACAATATTGGATATATAATAATATATATAGGGAGAAGAAGGTGATGGTTCAAAAGTTAAGAAATCAAGATTCCATAATGGAATACAACCTTATTATTATCAATGATCATCACTGAAAATACGAATAGCAGGAAATTATTATCGATCAGATACAAATACAATTCATGTCCATACGTAATTGCTTATACTGATACTATATATCCATATATGGGTAGCTACTAAGTAGGGTTTGGGTTCCATGTACTCTGTAAGGTTTTAAACCTAAAACGTCTCAAACACACCCAAATCGAATAAGCACAAAGAATAGAAACATAAGCACAGCAAAGTATAGAAGCTAAAGAAGAGAAAAACATCATAAATTTATAATGGTTCACCCATAAATGTTTTAGGCTATATCCACTTACACTCTTGCAAGGAAAAGGAGCTCACTGCACTATAATTAGAGTCTGTTACACCCTCAAACATGGATCCACCCTCACTGTGTATAAACAGGGATCCAAACAGTAATAGTCGAGACCAACTAAATAGAAGAAAACCCTAGAAAAGGAAGATGGCCCTAACAGACAACACCCCTTTAGAAATCCTATGCCAATCTCGAGATTTGAAGGAGAATATATACTAGAAAGGCATTGAGGAAGCAATGGCAGAGAAGCATCTTCAAACTTGAATCAACGATCAGAATTGATCATTACAAGCAGACATAACAACAGACACAAACCAAACGACACAGCTGGTTGCCATTTAGGCCATCCAAGCTGTGCGTTTTGGTAAGTGAGTTTGGGGCTTCACAAATAACATATCCAATGGGATTCAAAAATGTATACAGCTTTGTGATTATGTGATCCAATATGTACGCTATGAATGACGCATACATATTATTCATAGCATATATATATATATATATATATATATATATATATATATATATATATATATATATATATATATATATATATATACATAAGTATATGCTATGAAGGCTAAATCATATAGGTTTATACGTACATGGAACTCTATTATTATATTATGTATCCACTTCCTAAAACACTAACATCGAAATTATTTTTTAAAAGAAAAAGGCTCGTAAAAAACTAATACTGCAAGGAACAGACCAAGATCGAAGGTGCAGAGCTTAATTAGAACTGAGGCACCGTTGTTAGGCAGGTGGGGGCGCCGACGATTTCTACACCCAGCAAACATGTTGTGGGGCTCCATGAGCCTTGCTTGCTCTCAATCAAAGAAGATTTCGAACGCTAGGCAGCTACAGAGAATCCAAATTGCGAAACACAACCAAAACAAGCTTTCTATTATCTCTAAAATTATGTACGTAAAAATGAAAGAATGGGATTTAAGAAGAGAGTGAAAGGTTTTGCATATGTATATATATATATATATAGCAGTCGCATTAGCGGTACTGCTACCAGAGACGACCATTAGTGGTTAGAATCTCTGGCAGTGATTCTTCAAGTCTAACTATAATTAGTCGGTTAGAAGAAGCCCAAACATATTCTTTGAGAGGATTTTGGAGAGGATTTTAATCCCATTTGGAGGCAACTTTGGAAGAGCAAGTTACATGAACGGTTGAAACTTCATGTTTGGAGCATCCTTACTGATACTCTCCCTACCAGGACAACTATAGTGGAGAGGACAGGGATGGGGGACCTTTCTTGTCAATTTTGTGGAGCAGAGACTGAGACTAGCTTACATATTTTCAAAAATTGTCAATTAGGTAGGCTTTTAGCGTTTGGGAGCCGATGGGGATGCAGACTGGATGTGTGGAAAGGGGATAATATATTTGAGCTAATTAACTACTTTCTTAATCCAACAGCTGAAATTCTGGAAGGAATGGGATGTGACGAGTTTCTTATTTTTAGCGCATCTCTTTTCTACACAATTTGGAGAGGCCGATGTTCGCACTTTTTAAGGGGAGATAAATTGGTTCAAGTATATTGGGCATTTTAATGTAGCGGTGGAGGAGTTCCTGACAGTAGATCATAAAAACCTTCAAGACATTTCTCCCACAGCGTCTTCTAGCTCTGTCAAATGGTGCTTTCCACAATAAGGTTTCATTAAAATAAATGTGGATGCTGCTTTTGACGCGGGCCAAGCAGCTGTCGCGATGGTGGTAAGGAATGACCAAGGGTACCTGCTGTATTTGGCGTCCAAACTATTGAAATGTGTGTCCTCTTTTGTGGTTGAAGTGGAAGCTTTGAGATGGGCAGTAGAGTATGCGGAACAGTGTGCTTGGAGACGGGTCGAATGGGAGACGGATGCTAAGGAGGTGGAGGCAGCTGTCAATTCAAAGGAGGACCCCACATGTTGGTATGCTTATCACTCAATCTGTAGTATTCAAAAAAGTTTTGAAAGACAAGACTGGGAGGTGAAATGGAAAAGCAGGAATAACAACTTGGCAGCAGATGCTGCTGCAAAACTGGCCCTTTCTACAAATCGTGTTTTTACTTTTGATGAATTTTCGTTAGGTTTAATTCCTTCTAGTATTTTGGATATTATTACTGCTGAGCAGGCTGCTGCACTTGTGTAAACCTTTTCCTGGGTTGACTGTTTTGTGCTAATGCAATGTCTATTTTCTACCAAAAACTTAGTGATGCTTAGTTGGTTTCAAAAAATAAAAAATCCACTATGAATACGACATCGTTTTTGCTACCAGACGATGATTAGCCGTTAGAATCTTTTAACAGATTCTTAAAGTCTTAACTGTTATTATCAGTTAGAAGAAGCCCAAACATATTCTTTGAACTTGTTAGTTATAATCAACTGGTAATTCCCGCTCGGTTTCAAAAAATAAAAAAATAAAATCATTATGGATGTCCACTACTGTTTGACTTTGACAGTTAGGATTAGCTTAATTTGAAGCCTTCTCTCTACAGTTTAATACTTCATGGTAGTGCCAATTGTCACATATATAGAACCAGTTGCCAAGTAATCTAAGTACCAAAAATAAGCACTTCTCCATGCAGCATTTAACAACGAATTAGATCCCATATAAACACCCTATAATCCAAAATTGAATATTATTTGACAAGTCCAACTAATTAAGCCATATATAGTTGCAAAGGATCTCTGAAAATCAAACTTTAAATCGTTATTTTAAATTTGAGAAAAATTTCTTTTGCTTCAAATTTCTATCTCATTGAAAAAAATTGGCAGTTAGATAATTAGCAATATATTTATTCTATATTAATTATATGATATCAATTGTAATTAGCTGCAGATTATAATTTCTTTATTTTGTATTTATGTAAATGGTTGAGAATCAGTCTGTATTTATTCCATAATTTCTATTTAATGAAAGGACCCTCTCAAAGAGGTATTTTGTCCAAATCACCGTCTTTGACATGGTATCAGAGCCTAAGCAGAAAAATTAGGATTTCTTGGTATTTTCGTTAGTTTCTATATATGTTATCTGAAACTTCTTGGGCGGTCGAATTTGCCGTTGGTTTTTAGCGTTAAGTCTCTCATCTTGGGTTATTGTCTTGAGTGGTTGGCTGGTTATCATATCGTCATTTGAACCAGCTGAATTGCCGAATTTTGTTTAGCATCCAAATCATTGTAGCTGGTTTGAACCGTGAGTTGCAATCGCAAGTTGCAGGTCGTCAGTTGATTTGCTGAATTTGTTTACAGCCTCTCCCTCTCCCATGGCGTCGGAATGAATTGCCTCCACGAAAATTTCCAGAAGTGTAGTTGTGGGTTTGATTATGATTAGATTTTTCTTCCTGGCTCTCAGTGTATGGGTAGAGGGATTGAGGTCTCCATTTGACTATTGCAACCGAATCTCAAGGCTGACTAGAAGGGACAAAACTTCTTCAATTGTCAATCCTACTTGACGCGAGTTTATATTGGTGACAACCGCATTGTATTCAAATGGTAAACCTTGTAGTAGCTGCATAATGAAATCGTCATCTATGACATTGTCACATGCTAAAAGCAATCCATCAAAAATCTCCTTTAATTTACAAAAAAAAAAAGCTGTAACAGAGAGTGCGTCCTTTTTTGTGGATTAAAATTGTAGCTTCAACTGTATGAGTTTAGCGTGAGATCGACTCCCAAATAATCTCTTTAAAGAGTTCTAGAGTAGAAAGGATATAAGGGTTGATGAGACTCTATTATGTATGGATGTCTTTGGAGATGGAGGACAAGTGCCAGCCCACTAAAGCATGATCTTGCCAACGCCATTCTTGATATTCTGGATTGGATTGGGTTGGGAATCACTCAGTTTTGTGAAAGAACCGAAGGGCTGCTATCTCCAATTGAGGATGTTGTACGAAAGGTTGCTATCTTCAATTGAGGATGTTGTACTAACTATTTCAATAATGGTCTGTGAAGGGGTTGAGTTTTGACTCGTTATAAAGCTTTCAATATTACCTTCAATGATTCTATGGAGAATCTGTGACTTCCATGTGACATAATTTTCACTTTCTAATTTGAAGGGAAAGTTGCTAGGAAGAGAAATTTGAGATGAAGAGGATGAGGAAGCTGCCATGATATTTGTCTAATGGGCTCTGATACCATGAAAAGCTGATAAAACAACGTTAAAGTGGAGTAGAAATAGTTCTGGCTAAATGAGTATTTCATTTATGAAACAGAGTACAATATATAAACAATTTTATCACATAATGATGACTACAAGTATAACTGAACGCATGAATATAGTTACCAAATATAGGTGAAACACCATCTACAATAATATCTACCTAACATGAGATAAACTACATGAGATAAGCAGGGCTGACCTTAACATTTTGGAGGCTTTAGACTAAATCAAAATGTGGAGCCTTCTATAAAATTTATAAATGTTCAAAACTTTTAAAAAATAATAAATTTTTATTAAATGTAAAAATACTCTATAATATTTTTTTATTTTTTTATTTCTATTTTCATCATCCCAATGTTTATTGCTCGTCTACTAGATTTTCATGCTTTTCAATAATATTTTCTTCACTTTTGAATCTTCTAATTTTGAATTTCTTCATCAAATAAGTTTTTAATTGAACTTATTATGTTTAAGTCAATGTGAAAAGTTGCAGTACTTTTAAGGTTAGAATTTGCAAATTAAGTGAAAAAGATAAAAGAAATGATTGAAAATGATGAAGGGGACAAAAGAAAAAAAGGACACAAAGGTGGAAAAATCGGAAATAATATTACATCTTCAATAAATATTAAATTAAAAAAAAAAGGTGTAAATGTCGAAAGTTTACTCTAAATAAATAGAAGAGATAAAGTGATAATATGACCAAGTGAACCACAATACTTTTCAATATGTATGTTATACATTCAAATTCATTTTAATTTTTTTTTATTACTTATAAATACATTTATATATATAATAATTATTTTTTTAAGAGCCCTCAGTATTGGGGACTATTGAAGAGCCTTAGTCAATTACCTACTCCGCCTAAGTGAGGGTTCGCTGTAGAGATAGGTCCAAATATTATCATGTAAGTACACTAACAGTCATAAAACCTTAATGCTCAGATATAAAGAAACCCTCGCATATATTTGTTAATTTGTTGTGCGGCTGTTTTAGAATCCAAGATTGAGTTTGCAACAAATTTTTAATCCATAATTAGAGAGACCATATTGCAAATACAATTAGTAAGATGCAGTTTTTTTTTTCTGTTTTTTTTTAGCAAAGGGTGTCGTACTACAAATATTTTTTTCTGATTATGCATCGTTGTGGCAGCACTCATGATTGTTATAACCATCGGCTTCAATTAATTTGTATCTTAAAGTTTATTTGTAGAAAATATATTTTGTTGCTTATAATTCCGGACTATATATATACACATACTTATACTATCTCAGATGGGCATAATTATGTGTGTGTGTATATATATATCTGTGTGCTGATTTTGAATTATATCGGAATTAAAAGATCGGGAATTAAAAGACAAAGATTAGCAAAGAATATATATATATATAAAAGAACCTCAATTATGTAGAAAAAGAAAGTAAAAAAATTAACAAGAAATCAAGATTCCAGAACCTCTTTATTTTTTTTATCAATGTAAATACTATAGTAGGAGATTTTCGATCTGATACAAATACAATTCATGTACGTACGCATAGTTGCTTATACAAATATAACATTGAATATATATATATATATATATAAGAACCTCAAGTAATTAAGTAGAAGAAGGAAATACAGAGATTAAGAAACCAAGATTCCAATTAGAACCTTATTATTATTATTATTGATCACTGAAAATATCAGATACGAATACAAATCACGTCCGTACATACGTACGTAATTGCTTCTACGAATACTATGTATGAGTAGCTACTAAGTAGGGGTTGAGTTCCATGTACCCAGTGGGATTCACAAACGTATACAGCTTTGTGATGATGTGATCCAATATGTACTACCCGCCATGTGAATAACGCACACATATTATTCATATATAGCGTCTACATATGCATTCAATTAATGAAGGTTGAATCATACAGGTATGGTACATGGAACTCTATGGCTATTATTATATTATATATCCACTTACTAAAACCCTAATATCGAAATCATTTTACGAAAAGAGATAGTTCGCTGTGAAAAAAACTAATACTATCAGAAGGAACATACCAAGAAAGAAGCCGCAGAGCTTAATCGTCATAACTAACGCACCGTCGTTAGGCAGGCGGCGGCGGCGGTCACGATTTCTGCGAGGAGGTCTAGGGGGCATATCCCTGAGTTGCATGGGCATGCTCTCAATCAAACAAGATGTGGAACGCTACGTAGATACAGAGAATCCAAATTAAGAAACACAGCCAAGAGAAGCTTTCTGTTTATCTCAGAGATTACGTACGTAAAAATGAAAGAATGAGATTTAAGAAAAGAGAGAAAGATTTTATATATATAGCAGCAGTCGTATTAGTGGTACTGCTAGCAGACGACGACCATTAGCGGTTAAAATCTCTAACTGACAGTGAGTCTTCTAGTCTAACTGTAATGCCCAGTTGGTTTCAAAAAAAAAAAAAACCAGTATAGATACGACATCGTTTTTGCTACCACGACGACTAGCCGTTAGAATCTCTAACAGATTCTTGAAATCTAACTGTAATTAGGCGGCCACAAGAAGCCCAAACATACTCTTTGAACTCGTTGGTTACAGTCAACTGGTAATTATCGGTTGGTTTCAAAAAAAAAAAAAAAAAGCCATTATGGTTACGACATCGTTTATGCGGAATGCCCATCTCCGTTTGACTTTGACAGTTTTGATTAGCTTAATCCTGAAATTGAATATTAGTTGGCAAGCCCAAGTAAGCTCTATATATATAGTTGCAAAGGATCTCTGAAAACCAAACTTTAAATTACAACCCCAAGAAAAAATACAAATTGGTAAGATGAAGCATTAATATATTGTGTGACTGCTTGTAGGCCAATATGCATATCAATAACTACTACTAGCCTTATTATTCGCTTAATCTAAAAAATAGTTTAGTTACAAATTTCTTATTATTTTTTTGTAACTAATCATAATTTTTTATTTTTTAAACCATCACATCAATACTATTAAATTTTTTATTTTTTTACATAATTACATGTCTTAACTTGTTATAAATATATAGAATATTTATTTTACTTAATAGGAAATATATATTATTTATATTTGTTTTCAACTTTCTATTAAAGTTTCATCGTTGAGCAAATCAAAACCCTAAACCCCAAATACCCATAACGGCATAAACCCTAATTATATTAAACTTTAAAATCTAAACCCCTAATATATATATATATATATATATATATATATATATATATATATATATATATATATATATCTATAGTATATATAAAGCGTGGTCCTAGCACAAGGCACAGTAACTTTCATTGTTTTTCATCCTTGCTATTTTATCATTTTGTTTCTCTTTTTTTGTTATTTTTTTTTTCCAATTGCATCTTCAAAATGACGTCGTTTTGAAAATTCTTTTAAATTTTTTTACTATTTTTCTCCTGGTCACGTGGAGGAGGGTGAGAGTTGGTGTACTAGAAAGCTGTATCTTTTTTTAATTTTTTTTTTTACTTTGGGTTTGTAGCTTTGGAAGTAGTGGAATTTTGTGGTGTTCCTGATTGTGAATTCCTTTTCTTTCTTCTGTTTCCAGATTGTCTGTGTCTTTGTTGAAGAAAAAAAAAAAAAAAAAGAGGATTACGGATTTTTGTTTTGTTGAGGTTTGTGGTTCTTATCATTGAACACCTTTTTTGGTTTTTTTTTTTTTTGGTGTTGTTCTTGTGGGTTTGAAATTATGGGTTCTTGTTCTTATGGTTTTTTTTTAGACTGTTTTTTAGGTCTTTTATGCTGAACTCTTTTTTTTTCCTTTTTCTTTTTCTTTATAGATTGTTGTGTGTTGATCTGTAAAATGTTATATAATTAGGTTAAGTTAAATTATATATTATTTGTATTTTTGAGTGTTTTGAACTATTGGTGCCCTGCTAAAAACAATTTTTTTTTTGAAGCATTGGTGTCCCACCACCACATCGATGGTGAGGCACCGACGGTAAATGTCATTTAAGATTCAAGGTTTTTTATGCTGCACTCTTTTTTTTCTTTATAGATTGTTGTGTGTTGGTCTGTAAAATGTTATATAATTAGGTTAAGTTAAATTATATATTATTTGTATTTTGACTGTTTGGAATTGTTAGTGCCCCACCACCACATCGGTGGTAGGGCACCAACGGTAAGTGATGGTGTAATTGGAGCTTGGGTGCAATGGGAACATCCATCTTTAACCTAAGCATACAAAAAAATATATATTTTTTGCGCTTAGATTTTTTTAGTAGCCGTAATGGTTGAATAGTATTTTCGCATTTGTTCATGTTCTTTGAGATAAGTATCAGTTTATTTCCCTAAAGTTTGGACAATACAACTCTGGTAGATCTGAATTTTGTGCAAAAATAGTTATTTTAGAATAAAAAGTTTTGTATTTTCTTCCTCTGTATGTGTTGTGATTCGACATAAGCTTTTTAGATGGTGTTTTTGGACAATAACAAATTGTTCATCTTTTTATGCTTCTTGTTATAATTTATAGTGTTAAGATAGTAATCTAATCTAATTGATGACTTCCCATTTCTTTGTTTTTTCCTATTTGCTTTTTCTTTTGATAAGCACTTTAATGTTAATATTCAATGAAATGGGTGGCTTTTTGCCTTTAATTTTGATTCTAAAAGTCATTGAATGGACATCCTTGAGTATGTATGTCTCATATCTCTGTAATTGTGGGTTTAGAAATTGGCATGTCCATTTTGTTGGGTGTGCAATATATGATATCTCAATTTGAACATGTTAGTCTGTTATTTCTATGTGCAATTATGGGAATTAGGAAGCGAGTATCTGACTATCTAAATTTGTTGGACTTTATGGTGATTAATATATCATGTCATGGTCTTTCATTATTAGCAATGGCATATTTCACATTGTAAAATATGTTTACCTTCCCATGCAACAAGATTAGGAATTTTGTAGCCTTGGAAATTTTTTATTTAAGTTTTTTGGAGATGTTATATATTTTATATCCTTGGAAAGAAAGATAGATGGATAGTTTTTAAACCGACCCTAAATGGCATTTAAGATTCAAGGTTTTTTATGCTGCACTCTTTGTTTTTTCTTTGTTTGTTTTCTTTATAGATTGTTGTGTGTTGGTTTGTAAAATGTTATACAATTAGGTTAAGTTAAATTATATATTATTTGTATTTTGAGTGTTTTGAACTGTTGGTGCCCCACCTATGGTGGTGGGGCACCAATGGTAAGTGATGGTGTAATTGGAGCTTGGGTGCAACGGGAACATCCATCTTTAACCTAAGCATACAAAAAAAAAATATTTTTTGAAGTGTTGGTGTCCCACCACCACATCGATGGTGAGGTACCGACGCTAAATGGCATTTAAGATTCAAGGTTTTTTATGCTGCACTCTTCTTTTTTTCTTTATAGATTATTGTGTGTTGGTCTGTAAAATGATATATAATTAGATTAAGTTAAATTATATATTATTTGTATTTTGAGTGTTTTGAATTGTTGGTGCCCCACCACCACATCGGTGGTGGGGCACCAACGGTAAGTGATGGTGTAATTGGAGATGGGTGCAACAGGAACATCCATCTTTAACCTAAGCATACAAAAAATATATATATTTTTTAAAGCGTTTCTATTATTTTTTTTAGTTGAACCTGTTTCTTTTTTATCTATTATCATTCTCTTTCTCTTTGTGGATCACATAGTTTGCTGTTTTTTTTGTGAAACTTTTATGTGGCAAGTATGGTTTAGTTTGTTCTTGAGTTTGTTTTAAATTTTAAATTTTGTTTACTTTTGGACTATTTCTCTGTACTATTTCCTATTGGTGGAATTATAAAAATGAATTTCACTTGCTTAATAGGCTAACTATTTAGTTTTAATATGCTACAGATTTGACTGAGGGGTCACTACAAAAAAAGAGGGATTTAGTAACAAGCCAATTATGTAGCTGAATGTCTTTTTTCGTAACTATAACATAATAAGTTACAAAAAACGCTCATGACTAGCTCGTGATTGAAAGACCATAGTAGAATGTCAAGAGCGATGAAAAAAAAATTTCATAACTGAACAGTGACATTTTGTTACGAGGGACCTGTCGTAGTTAATATTATGACGTTTAGTTACGAAGTAATATGTAGCAAACTATGCTTTTTTTCATGATAAAATAACCTGTTCGTAGCTGATTACTGTTTTTTGGTTTAGTCACGAAACGTAATTACTCACAAACATATTTCGTAGCTAAACTTTAGCAACGAATGTAAATTTCATAGTTAAAATTTAACTACGAATATAAATTTCATAGTTAAAATTTTTAGTTATAACTTTTTATTGTGGCTAAAATTCAGCTAGGAATTGTATTTTATTATTGTCAGTTATCAGTTACGAATTAATTATTTGTCATGCATTAGCGACAAAATAATTTTGTAGCTAAGACCTGTATTGATTATTAACATATAAATTTTTTTTTCTATATAAATTTTCATACCTACAAAATTATACTATTAGTATTACATTATATATCTTCCAAACAACATAAAATGTTGAATTTAAATGAAATTACTTTATTAATAATGAAAACATAAATTGTTACATACAATGGTAACCTTACATTATAAAAGCACTAAATAATATTCCTAAAATCTAACAACGTGTTTGTACATCAGCTCTAATTCTCTCCAACATTGATTACTCAATACAATCTTGTCGTGCAATTAACTCCTCATTCCTTTCCTCTGCAGCTTTAGCTTTATCTTCCACTTCTTCTTTTTGCTGCTCAAGTAGTCTCTGCCTTTTTCCAATTGGCTTAGGTCCAAGACCAAGACCTTGCACATAACCAGCTGCACAAAATAAAAATTGACAATGGTGCTCTAGTAGTCAGCCAACTAAAAATAAAAAGGATCTGTTAACCAACTTGCTCAATAGATACAATCTAGAATCAAAAAGGAACAAGTTATTCACCGAGAGTGTGTGTGCGCACTTGCTTTTGCATGCTTGTATATGGACACCATGTATATATATGCACAAAAAGTGTCGAAAGTAACTTAACCTGAGCCAGTATGCCCTTCCCAGTTTGGCTTTCAATGACTAAGCCTGTTGTAAGGCCTATTATAGCCCATGCTCCATTAATTGCTTCAATTTGGCATTGCCTCTGTAATCACAAAACCAATATGTACTATGAAATCGGCTGACCAAAATAATCCTAGATTCATGAAAAGAAAAAAAAAAGAAGAAAAATATAAAGAAATACACAAGTAGGATTTCCCACATCAAGGAACCAGCTCTTGTTTCCACAAAGGATTCAAACGTGCAAAAAGATTACAAAAAAACCATAAAAAATGCAAGAGTCAAAGAGCATTTTTCCTGTAAGTACCAATGCCAATTGACAAGCCAGTTAAATCTGTCAACAATGTTCCATTCACTATATGGTATACAAACAAATTTCTTCCAAATATATATATATATATATATATATATATGTATGTATATATATATATGTATGTATATATGTATCTTTTAAATAGTGTAATTATTGGTGTTTAGAACTATTAAGTGTTTTAATTAATTACTTCTCAAATGCTAACTAAAAATATGTAAATTGTTTTCGAAACTAATTATTGCAATGTGAATTTAGTATAAAATTATAATAGGGATACATATATATACACAAAGTAAATATACTAAACAACAACATTAATCTTAATGCGTTAGAGAGAGAGAGAGAGTGTGTGTGTGTGAGAGAGAGAGAGGGAGAGAGGAGAAGAACCTTGACTAGTAGAGGAATCAAACTTAACGGCTGCTGGATGGTGACTCCACAGCCTTCATCATCAATCTTGAAAAAACTAGTTTTCTTTTGGAAAAGATGACACCAAATTACCAGTCAATCTGGTAATTTACAAGAATATATTCAAAACAAAACCTATTACAGAACCTATCAGTCTCAGAAAATATTTTCTTGATTGTTATATATCCTTTTACAATCAAATACCATAAATGTATATACAAGTATTTGCCTTGACAATTAATTACCCTTTGACCCATAATTTTTAAAAACCACCACAGTCCAACTAGTTTTTCCTGCAAATTATATATAGGAATTGATATGCAAAACTTTGCTGATATACAAAAAGTAATATAATACATATAGGTATATATACACACACGATGATACCCACCTGAAATAATGAAGCTTGCTCGGCCATTTTCGATGTGAATTGTGTCTGCATGGATTTTGAAGACAATACAAGGTGTAGTGGTCATGATGGGGAAGACAGGCACATGAAGAACTAACTGCTACTTGTGCAGCTAAAAATTAACCTTTTCAATTAGTAGGTGAGTGAGTGAGTCTCTCTCAGTAACTCGATCTGCAACTATAAATTATGTAAAGGAAATAACTTAGTAATGCACGTGCTCTGCTTCTCCATCCTGCTCAACACACACCCTTTTTTTTCTTTCTTTAATTTCATAACCGAAACTGGTCGACCTCATTAGCCCATGCCCTCTCACTCCAACAAAGTTTTACTTTGGGAAAGAGATAGATAGATAGAGAGAGAGAGTAGGATAGTAAGAAGCTGTTTGGGGTATTAAAATGGAAAATTTTGGACACCCATATGCTGTATCCTCCAAAGGCCACTCATTTATAACACAAGGAGCAAAAATGATCTGTGCTGCTGTTGGTGTTGTTCAAAGGTGGGTATGGGGAAAAGAAAAGAAAAGAAAGTTATAAAAAGGGGCTTAGTTGGGTATGAGACCCTATGATGCAGCTAACACACACTACACAACTGAACCAATTTTTCTGATAGCTGCTTCTATATGAAACACAAACCATAAATGCATCAACAAGAGCTAGTACATCACAAGAGCAAGAAAAAAAAACCAATATCAAAATTTTACTTCCCACTCAATTGTATTATAGCATCCTTCCACCCCTTGGGTGCATGGATAACTCATGTACTCTCCTCAAAGAAGCATTTACATCCCTGATTTTTATTTGCATTATCTAAATGGAAAATAAACTGCAAATTATAAAACCATATCTAGCTCAAACAACTCCACTTAATCAGCACCCATCACTTACTTTGTTATTCATATTTATCTGACTTCATATGTCCACCCTATGTTCAATCAAAATAAATAAAGCTAGAACCCAATAGTACTTGTGCGTTTAGAGGATCCAAATGAGTAAAACTAAGATTTTTATAATCACTATCAAGATTACCAGACTTGCAAGGAAGCACAATCATCAACCCACCGACAAAGTACTTAATGGTTTGAATCAGACTCAAAAGAAACAATAATACATCATGGCTCTGGCTCAAGTCGTTAACCATGTCAGAGACTTATGTGTACTTGTTAAAGTCACAACCAACACCGAAATTCCAAAATCCCAATGCCTTCACCTCAGAAATTCCAATTACCCACCAAATGCCATGCGAAAACCCAAAACCAAAATTAAAAGAAACCCAATAAGCAAATGATAATATATATCTAAAGCCCGCATAAAAAACTGCCCCAAATTCGTAACCAGATCTCCCAAAGCACACTTTACATCAACTCTTTATTGAGAAGGAGCGAGAGAGAGAGAAAGAGAAAGAGAAATTCATACCCGTCTAGGGCTGAAGAAGGCGAAGATGAGGAAAATCGAGATGACGAGAAAGAGGAGGAGGCATCGTGCACGAGATTTCTCGACGCATCATTTTGAGCCACTGCTGAGTACCTGAGCCTTGTATTCCCTTCTGCCTTTCCTCTTGATGACCGCTCTTCTTCCTTAAGGAAACCCACTGATGAGTTATGCATTTTTGGGGATTGGGTGAAGATTTCAACACCACAACAAATTCTTCAAATTCCACCACTTGTGTGATCCTGACTACACAAAAAACAAAAAAGAAGAACAAAAAAAACTTGTGAAACCTCTTAAACTCATTGGTCGGGATTGAAGAAGAGGACTGGGTAGACACCGCCGAACACCCAGGCTTTATGAGCACGAGGGCGAGAGACAAGGGCATAATTTAGGTCTGAAATAGATCTAAACGATGTAGTTTTGTTTCAAAATAATATTTAATTTTTATTTCATATCAATTTGCAATAAAATTGGTTTTGTGGCTGTTATAAAATATAAGCCACGTCAGTAATTTTCAAAATAATATTATTTTTTATCAAATATTATTTAGTGATGAAATAAATTTGTAGCTGTTATAAAATCTAGCTACGAAGAACAAGTGGTTGCTAAGCAATTTCCCAGCTATCAGTTAGGAAATCTGACTTTGGAACAAAATATAACAACCTTTTAGGTATGAAAAAATAAATGGTGATAAGGATTTCGTAGCTAAATATTATGTGAAATTTGAATTTGGAGTTTTTGTTATGAAATTTTGCTACGACAGGAGACTCGTAATTAAATCCATTAAATTAGATATGAAATATAGTTTGTCACAAAAAATTAACATTATGCTACGAATATAAAATTTATAGCAAAGATTTCGTGACTGAAGCCCACTTTTTTTGTAGTGGGTACTGGACGACAATAAAAAATTCTGGAAAGGATCTATTTGCTCTTAAAGTAAGTGACATCATTTTGTGAATTATAAATGTATTTTATTGAAATTTGAAATGATTTTTATGTCACCTTGGTTGTGTGATAACATTTGTGGTTGATAGGTAGCATTTTCATGTGTCAAATATTAATTGGTTTATATAAACGGAAATAAATTTAATTTGGTATTCTACCTCTTGTTTGCTTCTGGTGGGGGGGAAGTAATTGCATCTCAATTTGCATGATTTGTTGTGTTTTAGGGATTGGTTATTAGCAAGAAGGTTGTACATTTATTCGTGGTTTGCTGTTTTTTTTTTTCTTTTGTGAAAATTTGCAATTTCTGATCTAATTATTTGGTAAACATCTTTTATTTTGTTGTTCAATTTATTGTGTGGGTGTTATTGCTTTTTTTTTTTTTTTTTTTGAATTGAGATTGTTATGTGTTGGTCTGTAAAATGTTATATAATTAAATTAAGTTAAATTATATATTATTTGTATTTTAACAGTTATAAACTGTTGGTGCCCACCACCACATCGGTGGTAGGGCACTAACGTAAGTGATGGTGTAACTGGAACTTGGGTGCAACGGGAACATCCATCTTTAACCTAAGCATACAAAAAATATATATATTTTTTGAAGTGTGGGTGTCCCATCACCACATCGATGGTGAGGCACCGACGCTAAATGGGCATTTAAGATTTATTCGTTACACCACACATACCAAAAGAAAAAAAGTTGTTAAGTAAGCAATGCATATACTTGACAAGTATCAGTAATATGATGTGTTAATTAATAAGTATGCCATATTTTGATTTATTTAAAAATAATAATTTTTGAAAAATGTCCAATGTGTCATGCTAAGAAGTACTTTACATTTTTTAAATGATAATGTGCATGCATTTGTCAGTTTCTCTTCTATTAATCTCAAAAAACAGTGTTTAGTGAATATATTAATTCTAAAATATTAATATTCAAAAGTGGCAATGAAAACTCAATGAAAGTTGATTATTGAAAGTCAATATTCTTTTACGCAGAAAGCGGCCATTTAATGCGTACTACTCGGAGAGGACTAGATTTTAATATATCTATAAGTTAGCAGCCATTAAGTGTCTAATTAAAATATATTGAGATCGTGCCTATTGAAAAATCATGTCCCTTAGAAATACCCTTCAAATTAATTAAATTATTCCAAACCACAACAAATTAATTAAATTTAACATTATTTTAATTTTGTAATTCCAGAATCCTAATTAAAGGATATATATGCAAGCTGTGTTTTTTGGATTAGTAGAATTGCTTTTTAAGTTTTACTCCATGATTGTTAATATTATACTTAATTATTATCTTCTTAATTAATTACCTAGCTCTATTACTCAAGGAGTCCTTCACATGTACATCAATCACATGCATATACACATAATTAAAGTTTGGCATTGATTAAATTTAAAAAATATAATATAATGTGCAATTTTTGTACCCTCAAATTAAATGCATTAAAATAAAAATTGTATCTAAGCCAAGTTGATGAATGCATCTGTGAACCATAAAATCTATACACATTGAGTGCTTCAAAAGTAAAACCCCACTGTATGTTTATAAATTTTTTGGTATAGATTTCAAAGGAAGAAAACAAAAATGAAATATTTTTTAATCATTTAGCAGAGATTTGCCTTGGCTGCTCTTATTCCTTAGGAATTTGTAGGTTTTTAGTCTTGAGCTAAAATATTAAAATAATTTTATTGCATAGGATTTCAGACATGAATTAGGAAAAAAGCCTTACAAAATTAAGATTTTTATTGTATGTCTTAATTTTGGTGAGATGTGGCAACAATGGTGAAGTTGATGTAATCCAATTTATACCTATGATGGCAGGAATGATTGAGGTTGGTGGAATGATTCAATTTGTATTAAAAAAGGCTTGAACTTTGCTTGTGTTTTTTGATCCCTTTCATAAATGATCGTAACAAGTAAAACTTGAAAAATCTTTATTTTTTACGATTCTGTTTTGTAGAAGTTGGATTATTGGTGTAATACAACATTGCCATTATATAATTGCATGTAGTTATAGTACACGTGTAGTATGTTATTGAATTTATGATGAATATTTTTTTCATTATTGGTTGAAAAATTTTAAGTAGAATGATAAAGAGGTATTCCTATAACTACTTTTATGTAGCTATAAATAGATTTTATAGTTTTGTTACACGAAAAGATTAAAGAATGTAGCTATATTTTTAAATTTTTTTTTATGTGGTTATTTCTTGCTATACTAATTTTTCTCATTTTTTCCCTTTTTATTTTTTTATTATTATTTGTAGATGGATAGATCAAATAGAGGCATTCAAATAATTGATGATAAATTGAAGCGTAAAAAAGAAGAAATGAATAGAAAACAGAGAGAAAGGTATGTCAATATGTCAAAAGAGAAAAAAAAAAAAAGAATGTAGTGAAAATCATAAAGAAAGATATGTTGTTACGTCACAAGAGAAAAAGGAAGAGATTAGTAGAAAGCAAAAAAGTAAAAATGATAGTATGTTAAAAGAGAATAGGGAAGAAATTAGTAAAAAAAAAAGAAGGGAAAAATATGCAAAAATGTCAAAAGAGAGAGACCAAGATATTATAAAAAGGGTAAAACAAAGTTGTGTTGGGAAGTCAAAGGGGAAAGAACAGCAATGTTGTACAAATATGGAAAATAAAATTTTGTATTTAGGATCATCGTCAAATCAAGTTAATGTTGGAAATTTGGAGTGTACACCAATTGGTATCATAGTTGTAAATATTGTTGATGTTAGAAATTATCGAAATATTGATGTATACAAAAGAAATATAGAAAATAATAATTGTGGAAAAATGAATAGAAGAAAGGATATGCATTGTTTAGAAAATATAGTTAGCGAGGTTAATGTTTTAACAGAACCTGAATTTTGCAAACATTGTAATACTAAGAAAATACAATATGAGCCTAAAGGATTTTATTGTTGTGATGGAGAAATATTATTAGTTGATAGTAAAATGCCAATTGAATTGTATGATCTTTTTACAGTTAATAGTACAGAGGGAAAAGAATTTGGAACGTATAATAATACATTTAGTTTTACTTCTTTTGGAGTTAAATATGATAAGGATTTATGTAAGAGAAATAAATGGATTTATGTTTTTTGAGTGCAAGGTCAGGTCTATCATTATATTCATGAATTAATACCTCAGTCTGATAAACAACCTTCTTATTTGCAATTTATTTTTAAGATACTGAGCATGAATTGCAAAATCGTCTTCGTTAGTCAAATGTAATGAATGTGATTATTTTAGAGAAATTGATTAAGATATTGGAGGTGAATCTATATGTAAAATTCTTTTGGAGTCTTAAAGACATACCAAATTTAGAGGAATTGTTTATTCATATTAAATCAGATACGAGTCTAGATCAAAGAGTTTATAATGCCCCAGTTGCATCCCAAGTTGCTACAATATGGGTCGAGGATAGTATGAATCCCAATGGTAGATGTCGTGAGATAGTTGTAAATAGTCATTCTGGTTATAGTCATAAAGTTGAATACTATTTTGGTTGTTATGATTCTTTACAGTATCATTTGATGTTTCCCTTTGGAGACACAGGTTAGCATTAAGGGATATGAAAAATTGATAAAAAATAAAAGGCATTTTTTATTGTGAGGGTCAATTTATGACTGATCCTAATAAGATGGCTTCTGTAGCAGAAATGTTAGATAAGGAAGCTGAAGGTGTGTGGTGATTTCTAGATTTGTTTACTTTTTTTTTTTTGCATTGTTGTTGAATTTTTTTTTTTTTGTTTTAAGTTTGTGATATCTATTTGTTTGTTTTATTTTGTTTTTCGTAGTCATGGGGATAAGAAAAAAGAGAGATATGGTTTCGTATCGCAAATATTATTGTTACAAAATTACATATTATAAGAAATAGTGAATCAATTATTTTGAGAACTGGTCATCTTTTTTAGCAATATATTGTAGCATATATGTTAAATTAGAGACTTCTAGACTTGATTATTTTCGTAGTAAACAATTTGAGATCCATTCAGAATTATTTCAGAGAATAATGGATAGTGTACATATTGGTGAAAATCAAGGAGTAAATGTTGGATATAGAATAATTTTACCTGCTTCTTTTATAGGAGGTCCTAAAGATCTGCATAAGAGATATATAGATGCAATGACATTGGTTCAGGTGTATGGGAATCTAGATATTTTTATTACAATGACATGTAATCCTAATTGGATAGAAATAAAATGTGAGTTAGGAAAAAATGAAGATGTTTAAAATAAAACAGATTTGGTTGCACGTGTTTTTAGAGCAAAGGCAGAAATGTTGAAGAATGAGCTATTTAAGAAAGAAATTTTTGGTCAGGTTGCTACTTTTGTGTATGTTATTGAGTTTCAAAAAAGAGGATTACCACATGCACATATATTAGTTATTTTAAAATCACATGGAAAATTAGTTTCTGTTGATGCTTTTGATAAAATTATTTGTGCTGAAATTTTTGATGAAAATAAGAATCCTCATTTGTATGCTGCAGCTATTAAATATATGATGTATGGACCACGTGATAGTTTGAATCCTAACAATGTTTATATGAAAAGGAATGGTAAATGCAAAAATCATTATCCAATGTCTTTCTTGTCCAATACTATTGTAGGAAAAGATTCTTACCCATTATATAGAAGAGATAGTGGTGTTTTAGTGATTGTTAGGAAGTGTGCACTTGATAATCATTAGGTTGTTCCTTATAATCTATATTTACTTACAAAATTTGATTGTCATTTGAATATTTAAATTTGTTCGTCAATTAAAGCAATCAAATATCTTTATAAATATGCGTACAAAGGTCATGATAGAATTGCAATGAATATTGGTTTGAATAATAATACTGGAGAAGTTCATGAAATTAAAACTTTTCAATCTGCTAGATGGATTTCACCTCCTGAAGCAATATGGAGAATATATAGTTTTTGTTTAATGAAATGTATCCACATGTTATGACTTTACAGTGCATCTTGAGAATAAGCATAATGTAATTTATAAGGATTCAGATAATTTACAATTTATTGTGGACAATGATTTTTTTAGTAAAACTATGCTTACATAATTTTTTTATATGAATAAATGTGGTCAGAAAAGCAGCAAGTTGTTGTGTAGAGAAATACCATCACATTATGTTTGGAACAAACAGTGGAAAACTTGGAATGAGAGAAAATAATATGTTGTTATTGATAGACTTGTTAGTGTTAGTCCTTTTGATAGTGAGAGATATTATTTGAGAAAGTTGTTAAATCATATTAAAGGACCAACATCTTTTTGTGATTTGAGATATGTTAATGGTGTTCAATGTTTATTTTATCGTGATACTGCATTGTTATATGGTACTTCAATCAATCAGAGTTTGCTAAGGCATTCGAGGCCATCAAGTTCAAGTAGAATAACGAGTAAGAAGAATAGGAAAATGTCAAGTGCTGCATATTCTATTTTCTAGAGATGATACTTCTCCCAGCCAATCGAACAAGATTGGTGAAGAAAGAGAACTTCACAATCATTGAAAATGATAATCTATGCGACAAGTACCCATGGGGGAACTTGTGCTATTATCTTACCGTCTCCAGTCTACTATAAAAGATAGAGGTGGGAAAACACAAGACAAACTACAATCTTTACGGATTTCCTCTTGCATTTCATGTGACACCATATTACATAAACTATCATTGTGTTTATATTTTATAACTATGTGTACTCATCAACTTTGTTATGTCTTTTTATGTAGATATGGGGTTTTCATGTCATACCTGTAGTTTTCATGATGTGTGTTGTAATACACTAAAATTAAATAACTGAAATTACCAAATACATAACAGTAGCGAGTCCAAGTCGAACCCATAGGGACTGGTCTAACAAGCAAACTAATTTCTATTCTAATCAGTCAACAAAACAAAATAAATAAAATCGAGGGGTTTTAAGATGCGAGTATTTTAAATCAACAGTTAAGTAAACTAAAGCAAAGTAAGTAAGATGAATAATCAATGAGACACAATCTCGGTTCAGAGTAATTTAATATTATTGATTGCATGCGATCACCGATAAAAAAATCAAATTAATTACTAATCAATCCTTCACCTTTGGCATCAACAGATAGTACGACTAATCTATTGCAATCTTTCCTTATGTTGAACAAATCAGAAACGTTTGTGATCAATTTTCTATTCGTAAATTATTTAGAATCAACATGAACCAAATTAATCTAAAATTGCATTAAAATCTAGAAAGATAACCAAAATTAGACTAACTCTACAAACGTTACAAATTATAATCTAGGTTATTATCAAGAATACCCACTCTAATAATAAAAATTATAAAAATAGACAACATTCATAAATTTTATAAAAATACCCACCAAAACCTTCATAATACCTAAAATATCCTTTAGGGTTAGTCAACAAACATTCACTGTCATTTCTTATTTTTTACATTTTTCTCCTTTCTTTTCTACTCCTATAATTTTTATTTCTTTTTTGGCATATTTTTATATTAAACTACATTAAATTGTGAGCATTTTGGTTTTTGAATTAAGTCATTTGGATAATTATTAAATAAGATATGATTTTTACAAATTTGTTGGTTCTTATGAAAATATGCTGAAATATGTCTTACTAGCAAGAAGGTATAAAGGTTCTAGATATGTCTTCTCGCTAGTAGTAGAGAGATCTCTCTATTACTGTCGAGAAGACATATTGTTAGCGTGTTTCATAAGAACCAACAAATTTATAAAAATCATATCTCATTCAATACTTATCCAAATGATTTGATTTAAAAAATAAAATGCTCGTAATTTGATGTAGTTTAATATAAAAATATGCCAGAAAATAAATAAAAATTATAAGAGTATAGAAGAAAGGAGAAAGTGGGTGAAAAAAAATAAGAAATCATAATAATATATTAGTAGTTATAAGTGTTAACTAATACGGGTTATTTTAGTTATAGATGGGCATTTTTATAAAACTTATAAATGCGTGGTTATTTTTATAATTTTTATTATTGGAGTGGCTATTCTTGATAATAACCCTTATAATCTAAGCTATATTCCCCAAATCACTGCAGATAATCAAACTAAAGTACAACTCAGATTTAATTTAGCATGCATTCAATTACAAATAATAATATTGGTACCAACTTATCATCACAGATAATTGAAGTTAATCGAGAAAGGTAGAAGAATATAAACAAAAGAATCAATTGAATTAATTAGAAAATTATCAATTCAAGTCTCACACATGAACGATCAATAACACAAATTAACTCATACATAAGAAGAGAAGTTTAGCAACTCATAACCTTCAAAGCTGTAATCAACAATCTAAGAATTGAACACTTATGTCTGCCGTCGTCCCTTTAGACCTAATTAAGACGTCTATTTATAACAAAAACCTAATCCTACTTGTTTAAATTCAAAATCTTCAAAATAATAAAATTGCCCCTGTGACTGCCACACCAAATTAGGCGCCTGACATAGGACCTGACTTGGCCCTTGACACTCTCAGGTTATTGCTCATCCAATTGTCGTCCAATTTTCATCTGTGTCTTCACTCCTATGATGCATGTCAGGTCCAATGTCAGGTGCCTGAAATTACACATGACTTGCTCTGCCACTGTTGATGCTGAGCCTTTCCTCGATAGAATGTCAAGCCCAATTTCAGGTGCTTGACATTTCACCTGATAGCAAATTTAAGTCTAATTTCGACCTCAATGAATTTAGTATCTCTCAAAGTTCAAAATATGAAAGTTGTAGATCTATTTATTTCCATTCCATAGTATCTTGAATCATCTCAATCGGAGGTCGGATGAGAGAGTTATGCCTAAATTACATAGCAATGTCAAAACTGTCCAAAATTGTCCAAGTAGCTTCGTTTTATACTTAACTCTTCCATGTGCATCCTAAATCAAAATATAAGAATAATAAGCATATTGAGACACCAAATAAGTATAAAAGACTAAATATTAAGGGAACAACAATACAACATTTTACATGCTCATTATCTCACCATGACACTGTTTGGAGTCTTTTTCAGCGTCAAATATCCAAGGATTTTAGGGTGGTCATTCCCTAACATCCTACAGTATATTAGGCTGGCCAATGACATCTCCAACAAAAAAATAAGTTCAACCCAATTTGAATTTTTATTTTTTATGATCGATTGTATAATTTATTTCAATTGTATCATTTGCTATACCCCTTCATATCACAAAACTCCATCTACCATAACAATAAAACATTAAACCCTACATCCTATATATTATCTTAATTTGTCTCTAGCCATTCAAAATTAATGAAACAAACAAACCCAAAATTTAATGGAAACTAAAATCTGTTACTTACTAATTTTTTTACATATCGGCATCTTGTATAGCATTACTTGTTATTCTTTCAAGCAAGAACCCAAAATTTTTTTCTCAGAATCAATATCCCAATTTGACATTCACCTAACCTGAACATCAGAAATAACGGCTAAAATCTAACATAAGTAACGATAAAGGTTAAATCTACAATAAAATTAAAATTCAAAGGGTTAATTATGTCAAAATTAAAATTTAGTGGATAATATATACTTTTTTTTTTGGTGAAATAGTGGAAAATATATACTACTGAAGTTTTAAATAACGAAAACACTATAAATTATGTTTTTGAAAATGAAACAAAAATGAGATTTGAGGGGCTGTAATGCAATTCCAGAAATAGGGTGGTATTTATGAAAAAAGTCAAAATACAGGGACAATTTTGGAATTTAGCCATACTATACACAAAACGGTTCGTTTAAGGTCTCAGAACCAATGGACGTCTGTTACTGAGTTTAGAGAAGTACACAGGAGCAAGAGGAATGTATTCGAGCCGTGCTCGCAGTAACGGCTACCACCACAACCATCAACTCGGCGACAGGCGACTCGTAATGAGTCAGAGGGAGCGAGTCTTGTTCTGCGCTGGTTCCAGGTCACGTGACTTTAGAGAAGACCATGGCGGTGGTGCTGGGCTTAGGTTTCTGAGCACAAGCAACAGGAATAGCAGCCGCAGAGGCCGCCTTGTCCGGACTTCGATATGGCCTATTTCCACTCCTACGCTCACGTCGGTATCCATGAAGAGATGATCAAGGTTTTTTGTCCTTCTCTTGCTATTCTTGGACTGGTTCTAGTTAAAGCATGTGGACTGCTATTCGATAACAATTTGGGAGCTAGAATATGTTACTTCAAGATTTAAATTCAATTCAATGCTGCGAGGTACTCTTATCAATTGTCTTTGGGTATTTCAGTTTTTCTATCCCCATTTCAATTTTTTAGATTTTTATATTTTATTGTAAAGAGTTCATGGGGAAGTGATTATTGTTTTCACTAATTGATACCTATACAATTATGTTATTTCCTTCGAAAGGATTTATGAGTAATTCTTTGGAGAGTGCGGGCAGGGTTGTAATTATTCTTCTTTATACAGCTCCAGTACATGGGTTTGCATTTTGGTTTGATGTTGAATTCAGTGGAGCTGCAGCATCTCCTATGGATGATCATGCAATACCCTTGCATAATGAGAACCAGCCAATGGATGGTACTCTGACGAAGAAACGGTTAAATCCAAATGAGGTTTCCGAGGGCCCTCCCAGCACATTGGCAACAGGTACAGTTATACTCTTGTTCCACTTTCAAGTGGCTAAATACATTTCCATATGGTAGCTTATGCTGCTTCATATCTGCCATTAGAAAACCTTCCAAGGAGCATGTATACATGTAAATTGTAATATGTCAAATACTCTTGGCCAATAGTTGTCAAATACTTTTGGCCAATAGTTATGTTGTTTATGTTAACTTAAGCTGCAAGTTTCTATCATTTGGGCAAATTCCAAAGAGTGAAGGATGACGGGAGACCGAATTCTCTTAGTAGACATCTAACTGTCTTTACAATTTTCATACGTAAATAATGAATATGTGAACAACCATGAGCTGGAGTCTATTTAAAAATACTGGAAAAGTAATTGTATGTTGATCATCTTATTTGCTTCAATGTTGGTTAGGATTGGTTATAGTTTAGACTAAAGTTGACCATTTGCACTTACTTAACCAACCATTAGTCCAATTCCACACACCATCAAATGTAGGCAATAATATCAAGGAAGTTTAGATGCTAGAGATGACCTTGAAGAAAGAAAAAAAGTAATAAAGGCATTGATATTTTCTCACCGCATACAATATGGTCATACATCATTCTTGTACCTTTTTATTTATTAGATAGTATATGTTGCGGACTTTATATGATCAGTATGTCTACAAATAAAATATGCAGAGGTTGGTTTACTTTTATAACCCAATAGAAGTGGAAACAAGATCAGCTCATTGAAGGTGCTATAACTTTATCACAAAGCAAATAAAACGCAAAACGTCCACCTTGAATACACATGAGTCATCACTGCTTATAACCTAATTGTACTTAACGCATTGTCAATAAATCATAATTTGCTTAAATTTTCTCAAATCAATGTTTTGTATTGCAGTTCGGAAAGAGTCAGTAACGCTATGATTGTATGTAACGGATCCGTTAGAGTGCATTTCGATCTGTAAATCATTTACATACATTCCATTCACTCCCCTGTATCTTAATAAAATTTTCAGCTGTTGATTTTTTTTTTCCCTGATTTACAGCTTGTTTAGTTCATTGTGTTCTTATCAATTAAATAACAAAATAAAACAGAACCTGAAAGTGAACTTATTATTTGTAAAATTCTGCTGGAATTTTGAACTCTTGGGTAGTCTGTTTTAAGGGTAATATAACATTTTTGTGAAACTTACATCGGAAAGCAAGATAATACAGGGAAATCAAACTAAGAATAATAATGGTTAAAACATGTGTTAGTTATAAAACCTTATGCTCAAATATAAAGAAACCCTCTCATATATTTGTTAATTTGTTCTGCCGCTGTTTTAGAATCCCAGCTTGAGTTTGCACCAAATTTTCAATCCATAATTAGAGAGCCCATATTAGCAAAGGTCTATACAATCAGTAAGGTGAAGCAATATATTGAATTTTATTTATTTATTTATTTTTTTTTTGCAATAAATAAAATTACAACATATGCATGCGGCGGCCACACGAGAGTAGTCTCATTATTAAGTTGTTACGGACATAATTAATTTTTGCAACATTTAATGAAATTTAAATCGTCAATGTGGGTAGGGGGTGTATATATATATATATTACGTAGAAAAAGAAAAAGAACCTAAATTGCGTAGAAAAAGAAAAATCAAGAAATCAAGATTCCATAACCCTTTTATATTATTGATGAAAATACTAGAGTAGGAGTAGTTTTTCGATCTGATACGATTACATGTACATACGCAATTGCTTATACGTACGGATATTATATTTGTATCTATATACGACTAAGTGGGGTTTGAGTTCCATGTTTATGGTAATCACAAACCTATATATACAGTTTATGATACTTGTGTTGGTATCAAATTACATGGAACTCTGCTATAAACCACTTCCTAAAACCCAAACCCAGATAAAAAAATTATGAAAAGAATGAAAGTAATCAATTAAGCTCCACACATACCTGCCATACAGGCCAGGTAAACAAAGAATCCACTTCCTAAAACCCAAACCCAGATCGAAAAATCATCAAAAGAATGAAAGTAATCAAGAAGCTCTAAACATACCTGCCATATAGGCCAGGTAAACAAAGAATCTGATCAGAAGGCTCACAGCAAGAAGGAAGATCATCAGCTTCACAAACGAATCACAGCCACTGTTGCCTCCATTACCGGTAGGCTGGCGGCCGCCACCATTGTCATTTCCATGATTCTTACGTACTTTCATATTCACATAGTTGTACTTGGCTGCTTTATTATGGCGTGCCATGAGTCTCGATGCAATTACCAAAAACCAAGAAGGTTTTGTACGTAGAAAAAATGAAGAACAGAGGGAACCAACTACAATCGAAATTTAGACTAGTGCGTAAAAATGAAGAACAGAGAGGACTAAGAGAGAAAGAACTAAAATCGAAAATTAGAATACGTAAAAATAAGAGCAGAGAGTGTTTATGTATTTATAGTAGTCAGCAATAGTACTGGCACTGCTACGACGATTAGCGGTTAGAGAATTTTTAACTGATTCTTGCAACTTACAGTGTTAGTTAGAAGCCCAACAGTTTCTTGATTTAACCGCCTTAATTTATTACGTGTCCATTGCCATCGGTTTTTTATACATATATATATATGTATATATATATATATATCCATACGACATCGTTTTGTTGAATGCCCACCTCTGCTGAACATTGGGTTTCTCAGTCTCCGGCTTTCAACAGAGCTCTAAAACCCTCTCTCTTAGAAGAGAGAAGCTGTGATTAGTTAACTTGGAGCCGTTTTTTGTTTTTGTAATTTTTTTTTTTTTAAATATTGGTATTACTGCTGTATGTTTATAGTGAAAGCAGGGGATGTGTTGGCTTCATTGATTGAGCCAAAGCTTGCCAACGCTCTTGTGAGGTTTGCTCCTGGTCTTTATTAAAGTATAGATTTTTATTTGTAAAAACCGAATTAAGTTGATTAAGGGCTTGTTTGATAACACAACTGTTTTTTGTTTTTGTTTTTAGTTTTTTCCTCTTGAATTATGTGTAATTTGGTTGATTTAGAGGTTAGTTAAAGTTTGTTAAATGTTAGTTGGACTAAAAATGTGAAGAAAAATGTAAAAACAAAAACAGAAAATGAAAACACTTTGAAGGTGTTTTCATTTTCTGTTTTTGTTTTTACATTTTTACTTAATAAAATAGTCTAACTAACTTTTAACAAACTTCAACTAACCTATAAACTAACCAAATTACACATAATTTAAGAGGAAAAAACTAAAAACAAAAACAAAAAACAGTTGTGTTATCAAACACAACCTAAGTTTTCCTTTTAATTTTAAATCCACTTTTAGGTGTGCAAATATATATGCTGCTTCCTGATATATGTAATAATTAGAATCTAAGGTCATGCTAGCATAATGCAGCCTCTCAACCCTATTTTTTGAAATCCGGAACCCTCAAGTATAAGAAAAATAAATTGAAAGGAAAAAGACCGTTAAATTTTATGTAACAAATCTTCATGTTCTTTTTAAGACTACCGTTGTTGTTGGACATCCTTTCTACAGTAGTATTGATGGTATTATTAGATTCATTGAAGAGGAATTTCAATCAATCAGTTTTCAGCTTCATGAACGCTGCTATTCAGTTGGAAAGATCTGGTGGTGGTTCGGTAACTATTTTGCTAATTCTTTCATGAAGTAACTTCTTGTCCTTGCTATGTATCATATTGAGTGCCTGTCTACCTGTATATGGTGTTTTCAGTTTATTCGTATTTGTAAGATTAGGTTTAGGTCACTGGGGATGCAGTTTTATTTTTGTAGTGTAGTGAAAAAAATAATGTATTTCATTTTATGTTAACAGAGTATTTCTCATATCTAAAAGTTTTAAACTAAATTCATGCAATGAATCTTGTGGTGGTGGAAGGTGTAATTGCTTGTCATTGTCTGGTTTGCAATTGACTAAAAAAAATGATGCTACGTATTCCTCTAGATTTGCTAGGCTTGTGACAAGGTACTAAGAGTTGTGCATATGTTTCAAGTTTTCTTAGTTACTAGGATGAATAGATGTGAATGAGGGTGTTTACCTAGGAGCTAGGACTTAGCAAAAGTCTTGGTCCTATATATATGTAAATATTGATACTGTTGTTGTCCTTGTCTGCTCAACACTTGTCCTACTCCCCAATATCATATATTTTTAGACAATTTTCGTTGTGAATGTATTACTTTCCGTCAACCAACTTATTGTTTCTAACTGATGGCAGTTTTATAATTACCTCGTGCAAGTGTGTTTTGAACCAAACAGATTTCGTTGATTGCATTGTACTATAATCCAAAGTCATTGAAATGTTGATGATCTTATATAAATGTTTATGATTTATTGGACACTGCAAATTTACAGTAGTTTTCTCTCTGTTTCTTTGTATGTCTGTGAAACAAAAGTGCTCATAGTCTTATAAATGTTATTTATTTTTTGAAACTACTATGTTATTGTAGTAACGGTTTGCTATTTGAGTAGTTTATTACTTAATGAGATAAGGTCATCACATACACTCTCTCCCTTAGTCATAGTGTTTATAGTTTTGAAAATTTCATGTAGTTTTGTGGAAGCTAAAGAGTTATATTTAGCTTTGCTCTTCTACTATGTTATTGCAGTCAAGGTTTGCTATTTGAGTGATTTATGACTGAATGAGATAAGGTCATCCCGCACACTCTCTCCTTCCCCAAGTCGGAGTGTTCATGGTTTTTACAAATTTCATGTACTTATTTGGAAGCCACAGAGTTATAGTCAGCTTTGCTGTTTGAGTAGTCATAGAATTAATTGACAGGGTTGATCTCCTTGGAAAATGGAGAACCAGCGACACCACGCCCAAACCCATCGCTGTCCGGACCAATCCCAGCACCACCACATCTGAACCCGTCACCGCCCGACTGAACCCAGTGCCTCCCCATCCCAACCCAGCCGCCACTAAATGTATAGGCTGTAGCATTACATTTCCATTATAAATGGAGTTGGGAATGCGAGATCGCGGTCATCTAATGGTAAGATTTCTTGTTTCTTCCTCGCATGTATGGTTGCCCAGAAAAAATAAAAAACTGTTCTGGTGAATTTAATGCTTTTATGTGAATCTTGAATTTGTAGAGCAGAAATTAGACGTTGTGCTGCTAAATATGTCTTCCGCCTTTTTTCTTCTGCATGTTAGGATATTCGATTAGAAATAAACTTTCTTTTATTTTGGTTACTGTTAGTTCATATTCTTACATCATATATTTATTTGAGCTGTGCAAGACAGTTTATCATTAGGAACCAAAACTGTAAAACTTTGAGCTAAATGTATCATGTGGCTTGCATATATATACACAAATACAACGTTTCCAAATTGTAAATTGTCATGTGTATCATTTGTAAGTAAATATATGTTTGGTGTATCATAAGGTATGAGTTACTTTTTATATTGCAGACGTAAATATATGTCTCAATTATATTGTCAAGTGTTTGTTGTTGTTTTATGCATTAGGTCATGATATCATATAGTCTTTAATATGAAATGTAAGAGGGTGGACAACCATAACATAGATGTTTGTATTAGGCTATTTACCAAGTTTTATGGTTACTTGGGCTGTAGAAGGAGGTTTATGGAGCATAATTTTTAAGAATTGTCATATTCGTCGTTTGTTGTAGAATATCCTGAATGTTATGTGGTAAAAGAGTTCCTTTTGGAATAATCTTCGGTACAAAATTCTTTGTGTGATGCTAAATGCACATGTCCAAGCTCTACGAATCCACTTAATTCTTTTTGTTTTCTTTTAAGAGCTCTGACATTGTGCCCTTTTACTTGACGTGATATGCTATACACATGGGGTGTTGTTGGCCTTGTGACATTCAACCATCTAAATAGAATGAAGTTAAGGTTTTATTTGAACATGGTTCTCTATGTTGGATTTGAATGTAAAACTGGGTCAAGTGGGACAAAGTCTTTTTTTTTTTTTTTCATTTTTTTTAATGGGCAATGGGGAAAACTTAAAAGCTTGTAAGTTTTCTATTTATAGATTTATTATATAATTATACTTATAATTGTCAGTTTTGTTTTGTTTTCCTCCTTTGTGCAGTTCAATTCTAAGGAGGTTCTTTATTTCCTTTAACAGTTTTTGAGGCATTGCTGGTTTCCCACTAATTTTGTTTTTGTTATTTTATACTTTTTAAGTTTTAGTTTCTTTGAATTAGGAAATGGTTCATAGTTTTTTTTCTTTTTTAATTGTTTAAATTTATTAAAACAAACAAATTTTGTACCTTTACACATCAACAGTATAATATTTAAAATTTTACAAATATTTGGTTGCAAATCGTAAGCTGAAACATGTGGACAGTCCACTTCGATTTTCACTGATAGTTGAGATTTACTTAGACCCTGTGCGGTAACATATTTGTTTTTCTTTTTCTTTTTCTTTTTTTCCTCTTGAATTGTATTTTTTATTTTTGGTTTTTTATCTTAGTTGTTTGTAATTTGTTTAATTTTAAGCTCAATTAGAATTTGTTAATTTAGTTAGACTATTTAATTGAGTATGAATGTAAAGGGAAAAAAAAAACACAAATGAAAAATGAAAAACAGTTTAAAAGTATTTTTTTTATTTGGTTTTTATGTTTTTTTCTTTTTCTTAACGTTTATAGTAGAATAATAAGACTAACAAACTCTAAAAAATCTTAACTCTTAAATTGAGTGAATTATATACAACTCAAGAGAAAATCAAAATCAAAATCAAAAACTAAAAACAAATACGTTACCAAACTAACAATTAATAATATGATCTGTATCTGGTTCAACTCACAGGATGATAACTTTTTTGCTTTAAAAAGAAAGATGATACAGAATTCTCTCCATCTTTTCCCACTGCTCTTTAATATATGTTATGAATATGATAATCTTATACGAATTTCAATTATATGCAAAGTTTTGTGATTAGTTATATATGTTCTACTACTCAATTGCTGATATAAATAATACATGTTCTACGAAACAATTATGCAGGCTGTCTCATTCATCATTTTGGTTGTTCTTTTTTTCTTTTTTCTCTTTTTTTTTCTGTTTAAGGTTTTATTTGATCTTGGAGGTGCAAGGTCAATCAAGAAAACTATGGATTATCATATTGGTTAATGCAATTTCTATATGTTTTGGCTCTTCACAAGGGCCAGTTCCTAAACAATATCAGACAAATTAACAGCAACATCTATGGCAAGAACAATAAGAACTTGACGCCACCATTTCTTTTAAATGCTCTGAGAACCTGATCTGATCCTCATTGAAGAACCTGCTCCAAGTTGGCTAGTAAAATCTAAAGTTGTTGAACCAGAAACAATGCTGACTCCTCTATTTGTATGATCTGTCAGATTTTCGATGCTTATCCAACTCAATGTCTCTCATTGCAATAACATGATCCTTTTGCCCAATAGATAACAGTGTAGCTTCTGTAGTGCTGGCAACTTCAATTTGCCCATTTGCACCACTATGTAGGCGAAGATGATAGATCAGCAATGCATCAAGTAATGGAATGGAGCAGTTTTAGATGTCCAAGTTCAAAATATGTTGTTCAAATTCATTTTCGGGCTGGATTACCAATGCTGGGAAAACCTGTTTAGCATTGTCATACTGCCATGGTCTCCCCAACAAAAGTTGGCACGCATTCATTTCCACAACATCACAGGAAATTTCATCCTGATAGAACTTTCCAATTGAGAAAGACACTTTACACGCCTCTGTGACCATTATCTTGTTTCCTTTTTTAATCCAACCTATCTTGGATGTGGGTGTTTAATTGTCTGTAACTTCAAGGCTTTAACCAAAGCTTTTGAAATTATATTCTCACAGCTTCCACTATTAATTATGACATCACAGACTTTATTTTTAATTGTGCACCTAATTTTGTATAGATTGTGCCTCTGTATATGAATTGGTTGAGAAGGGGTCAACAATAGCTTCTGCACTATACAATTGATATGTTCTCTTTCATCTACTGCTATGACTACTTCTCCCTCAAAGTGTTCAACATCATTGAAATCCTCACATTCCTCCAAGTCACTTGCCTCTATTATTATATTTATCATTTTCCTTTGTGGACAATCATTAGATTGATGCTCTGGTTGGTTGCAACAGTAACACCTAACAGGTAATGGCTTGGTATAAGGATTGGTGGTATGTACAGGAGGAGGATTGGCCTTTACTAGTAGTTTAGAAGCATTGGCATTATTGGTATGATTCTCTGTAGGTTTTTGAAATTTAGGTGCCTGGTTATATGGGGTTTAGGAATTTGGAGAACTGGTTTTCACTTGTATTTGTTTTAGAGTAGGTCCACTCTTAGTAAGCGGTTCAGCTATTTTGTTGAAGATGTTTGGCTTCAACTTTTGGGGCCAAATTAATGGCTTTAGACAAAGTCCATACAATATGCAACGACATCTCATGCTTAATTTGATTTTTCAAGCCATGAATAAACCGAGACACCAATTGAATTTCAGATCCCTGCAAGTTTATTCTAGCATTCAATTGATAAAATTCTTCCACATATTTATTAAAAAATCCATACCGTTGGCAACAATCTTTATATTTTCTATAAAGTATCTGCTCTTAATCAATTGGTAAGAATCGATCTCGTAGATGCTCTTTCATTTTCCTCCAAGATTTGATGGTTTTTTTCTCTTGTCATTGCCATTGGGATTGTAATTGATCCCACCAGGTAGCTGCTCCTGCTTCAAGCTTGTAGCCACGTAATTAACTTGCTTGTGAGGATGAATCTCCTTATATTCAAAACAAGTCTGTGTGGTTTGAATCCAGTCAAGAATGCCTTCTATGTCAGCTTTTCCATCAAACATAGGTATGTCCATTTTCACCTCGTTGTTGTTGGTAACATCCTGCTTGAGCTCCATTGTCAATTTCTTCTTCAGATTTAAAAGCATATGAGAAACTGGGTTCATCGCGATGGTGGTGATGACCATAGGGGCATTGTGGGGCATCGCGAGGTCGATAAATAGGCGGTTCCACATGTTGCGATGGAGGAATCTCACCGCCAACATGTTAGTGGTGTGGATTTAAGAGTGGAGGACCGTGGCGTATTGTAGCAACAAATGCCCTGAATTCCTATAGGAAATTATTAAGCCATTGTTCAATGTTTATCACAACTCCACGTAGTTGACCCAGGTCTCGCTCATCGGCGTTGGCTTGGTGGTTGCCTCCTTTAGTTGCCATAGAACCCACAAGAAGGCCATAAAGGCTCTGATACCAATATGATGAAAGTTAAAACCAGATAAGGAAAAGAAAGGCCTGAGACCTTGATTCCATTTGATGTTCGTCTCTTCTAGAGAGATTGTTTTACAGACTATGTTTCTTAAGCGAAAGTTGCAGACAACTATGGTGGGCTTGATTTTAATACTCATTGCACACCAAACGCAAACAGACAAAATGGTAATCTAAATTAGTTATCTAAAACGAGGTCATTTAACCACAACAACTAAACAAATTTAAAGTAAAATAATAATTGAAATAGCTGGACACCTGGCAAATAAACTAAACACGTGTACTGTGATGAAGAAGAAGCTTCGAGAAGTCATCGCATCACCCCATAATCCAAATTTGAATCCAATCACCATCCCAAATAAATTTTCTTCAATTGTTATATGATCAAAAGCATGTTTTTAAAGCAATATTAATAGATATATTCCAAAAAAAAAAAAAAGGGCAGTTAATAAAATATGTAAAAATTAAATAAATTAATAATTATAATCATAATTTTCGTGATTATTCTAGTATAATTCTCTTAATCTAAGTACAATGTGCATAAATAATAACTAGTACTAACTTTATTATTCGCTTAATCTAAAAAATAGTTTAGTTACAATTTAATAAAAAAAAAACTAATCACAATTTTTTATTTTTAAACCATCGAGTTAATAGTGTTAAATTTTTTATTTTTTAAAAAATGAAGCTATTCTTTCTTTCTTTCTTTTTTTTTCCCATAATTACATGTCTTAACTTTGAGAATTATAAATATATATTATTTATATTTGTTTTCGACTTTCTGATAAGGAAATATACATTATTATATTTGTTTGCAACCTTCTAACAAAATTCATTGTCGACAATTTTAAACCCTAAACCCGGGTCATAGCCCCTAATTATATTAAACTCTAAAATATAAACCCTTAACCATTATGGAACCCTTCACCGTAACAAGTAACGTGTGGTCTACTAGAAAGGAAGCCTACCATTTTATTACACTCACTTACGAGAGTTGTGGTTCAAGTTTTGATAAATTTCATTATTGCTTCAGATGTACTCAACCTTACTTAATGCGGCAGGTAAAGGGGGATCTATTATGAATGTAGGTCAGCTGCTCTAGACCCCAAAAAGATTACAAAACCTGGAGCAATAAGAAGGCTCTATCTACTAACAAAATTCTGAACTGATGAGATCCACATCGAAGCCCTTTTTTATTCACAAAAAAAAAATAACACCTAATATATTCACCAAAAACAAGTAACACCTAATATATATATATATATATATATATATATATATATATATATATATATATGGATATCTTAGTTTCTAATCATATGCTTTAAATCAATCGTGACTCTAAACTACAATAACCCCTAAATCACTCTAATCCTACCTCATAAATTACATGCCCCTTAACCACTAAATTTACATGTAAAATGTTAATCTAATAATAATTTTAATTAATTAATATACTATTAGTTTTTCTTTCTTTTAAAATTTAATGTAAAATAATAATTAACCAAAATCTTGATTCCGGATATTATTTTAATTCTTTTTAATAAATTAAAAAAAAAAGTCACACTGCCCACTCCATCATTTTTAATTTTAATTTTTTTTTATTAAATTAAAAAATCACACTACGGCATCAGCTCTCGTCTCCATCCTTCCACAAACGAACCCAGCGCCGCCCTGCCGAACAATCCGAGCCGCCACTTTCGTCCTCTTCTCCGGCGTTGTGCTGCCACCGGGTATGCGATTTCCATATTAAGTTTCATTTTTTCTTTCTCTTGGTTTGTTAGGGTTTAGATATTTTGGGTTTGGTTTGTAAACTCTCCTTCTCTCTTCTCTCTGCATACTTCTCCCTCTTCTCTTCACAATACCACCGCCACGCCCAAACCCAGCGCCGCCCCCGAACCCATTGCCGTCCCAACTGAACCCAGCGCCCTCGGGTATGATTTTCATATCAAGATTTTTTTTTTCTCTCCGTTTGTTGTTTGTTAGAGTTTACATTGACAATTTCGGGGGTTTGGTTTTGTTAATTTCATTTTATTGATTGGGTTGTTGTGGATTGGGATATTGGTATGTATTGGAGTTGTTAGCTTTGATCTATAAAATTGTTTTTTTTTTTTTTTTAACATTTTATGGTTGTTAAGGGGTATTCTGCTTTTAGTATTTTTCTTGTTGGTTTGGACAGCAGCAAGGTATTTATTATTACATTTGTAATATTGAGATATTGTGTAAAATTGCAACATTTTTATTTCTTAATGTTACTGTTAAAAAATAAAAAGTTAGTTGATTTCTTTTTGGGCTAATAATATAGTTTTCTACATTTAAATGTGTAATTAAATATACTTGTACTTTTTTAATAGAATACTTAAAAAAAATTTTGAAATGAAATTTTAAATAAAGAAATTTATTTTTTTTGGGGCGAATTGCATAATTGCCCTGTACCCAGATTGTATAAGTTTCATAAATCTAAGATATTATTTTATAAAATTACATGACAACATTGCAATTGTGGTATTAATATTTTTGTTATTGAGTAATTTTTTAAATAGTAATTATTAATTTATAAACATTGTCTTGTCGATTTTTGGTAAGTTATTTGTTTTAAAGTATGTGAATGGTAGTTTAAGAACTTTTAGTTTATAAAAATATGTGGTTTAAGAATTTAATTTTATTAATATATGTAGGCTTTTTGGTTAATGTCACAAAAAAAGGGATGAGTGATTTTAGAAAAACAAATGACGTTTTCGAGGTGAAAATGACTTTTAAGTGGTCAACCCAGTCAAGCCGTTACTTTTGAGCTGAATTTGACGTCATTAGTTTTTTTTTTTTTCTTGTTTTTTTTTTTTAATAGTTTTTCAAACCAGTGATAAGTGGTTGTAATTATAGCAAACCTGAGGGAGTGTAAGAGTATTTTTCCCAACTTTTTATCCATAGTTAAGCCTTTCATGCCAATCCCCAAGAAAAACTTGCGGATACAAGTGCAACAATTATACCATCCTAATGATGCAACAATCAATTAGTTACAGAAGACAGTCATTTTAGCAGCAATGTGCCACTTAAAGTGACTGCTGACATCTAGAATTTCTTGTACCAAAGGGCAGTTCGTGGAAAATGTCCACTTGTTTCGAGTTCATGACCTTGGCTTTATACATCCAGGTTGTGTGTTTTAAAAGGAATTTACGAAGCATAAAGAAAAGATAAAGTTTAACATCAATAGCCCTCATAAAAATATTAACTGATATCTTGCAAGTCAAGTTGTAGATGTTTGACTTTTTTCTTTTTAAACCATTCCCAAAGTCCATTTTGCATCAAAGTATTAGTGTGTGACTTTGTTTTTCTTGTAAGAGTGTGTTTTTGTTAGCTTGACATACATAGTTGGATCCACTTCCCTAATAACTTAAGCTTATCAGGAAAAGGGGTGCTTTGACATGGTATCATAGTCAAATTGTCTAATTGATCTTGCGTTCCAGTCATATTAACTCTCATTCAGGTTAATTTATTTGTTGCACATGTAAAGTGCCATTTTCTGTCTCTTTATTAGATTGGCCTTCACATGAGGGGAGTGTTGAGTGTGTTGTATATGTTAGCTTGATATACTTAGTTGGACCTATTTCCTAATTGCTTGATGTACATAGTTAGGTCCACTTCCTAACAGCTAACTTTTTGGAAAACTGAAATTTAACTTTTTTATTTTTTTTTTTTGTTCTTTTTCCAGATTGGTGATACAAAAGATGGGAGTAATAAAAAAGTTCTTCATTGCGTCAATGTTTATGTGGATAGCTCCCCTTGCAATATTATTTGGGTTTAGCAATAATTGGCTTCCTGGTAAAATTGTTGGATTAAATATTTAAAGAATTTTATTGAATTGTGCAACTTGTTTTAGAGTTTTACTATTAATTCCAGTTTTCATACTATGAAATATACCTGGAAAAAAGAAAGAAAAAAAATCTCATGATTGACAGTGATTCTTATCTAAGTTTCTTAGTTCAACAAAGCCTTGCACTATAATAAATGGACAAGGAGTAGATACCCTGTTTCTCTATAAAAGCTAGATGAGTAATGTAGTTATGCTATCTTTAAATCACAGCATACATGAGCTATTAGACTTCCTGGATAATTTAAGGAATTTGAGCTATTAGACTTCCTAGATAATTTAAGGAATTTGAGCAAGAAAAGGATCATTCACTAGTCACTACAATATTGTGACTTATGTTTTTTATAATGTAACATTCTTGATGTTTGCAGAATCACAGGTTCCATAAGGTATATGTACCCTCCTTATATCAATAGTCTAGTTGTTGACTCAGTTGCATTGTCATGTTCATTGTCAGACCAATGAATTATAATTTTTATAAACTTGATTCTTAGGAAGCCTAATTTCGAATTTGTTTGAGAAAAAATTTTAGAGAAACCTCTTCTTGTTAGGAGAGTAATAGGACTTGATGAGGATCTAGTTCAATCAAATTAGGTGGTAAGCAGAGTTTTTAAGTAAGTTTTAAGTGTGTTTAAATTATTTAAATATGTGTCGAAAGTTTAAGCTTGTGATGAATGGTATAAGGTGGATTCTGCAGAATCAGCTGGTTTTAAGTATATATGAACTATTTTCCTGGAGCAAAGTATAATCCACATTTCAACCAAAAAAAAGAGGGTATAATCCACATGAAGGTAAGATAGACTTGCTCGGGAAAATTTATATGAGCAGATCAAACCAAAGAAAATGTAGTTCTCCCCTGTAAGAAGTGATTTCTTAATTTCAAATACCTTCCCATTTCTTGAATTTCAATTTAATTCCTTATGCCAAAACACCTTTTCTTTTTCCCAATTCTTGAATTTCAATTTAATTCCTTATGCCAAAACACCTTTTCTTTTTTTCCCTAGTTGGGTAGCTCGAACCCTGGATCTCCTTTGAGGGATGAGTGGATATTACCACTTTGCTGTCCTCAAAAAACTTTTCTAAAGTAAATCATACCATTTTTCATTTGTATTAACATCTCCTTGAAGTTTTTGAAATTCCAGAATTCAAAAACTTATATTACCTTTGTAATATAAAGGGTGTTTTACTTACTACAAATTTAATAGAGAATACTGCAGAGATTCTCTGAAGTCTTGATTAGAATATCTTGACACCAAAGGGATTAACATAAATATGAGTAGACTTGAGAACAAATTTTAGTTACATGTTGAGTTATTCATGGGGTAACTCAAAATCTCAAGCCAACTTGTGAGAATTTTTCATCAATCTGAATAATTTCATCCTGTTCTTTTACTCAATAAGCTGAGATTGAATTTGGCAAATTTCTGCTTGGGTTCATGAAGCAAACACTGTAGGAGATGGTGTTCATGAAGTTTTTAACAAGACCCAAAAAGACATGGTTAAACAGTTGGTTTGTTAGTCTAGTCCACTTTTTCCTCATCACACCCGAACTTTTGGCTGTCTTGATGAATATTCTTCCTTTATTTTCATTTATGTTCTTTGGTTCAATTTGATCATTTTGTCTGATAAGATTTGAGAGAAAGGACTTATATAATTGCTCTTTTTTGTTTAAAGGACTTATATAATTGCTCTTTTTTGTTTTCTTTTTTTTTAATTAATTTTTCTCTGGTTGGCTTATCTGAAAGGGATCTTATTCATTTGAAACAGGTTCAAGTCAGTTGTCTCCTTATTCTCTAACACTGGTGAGTGGATTACTTGCTGTTGTTTCAGTCAATATAGTTATTGCATTTTACATATACATGGCAATGAAGGAACCTTCAGACAAGCATGAGCCTGATCCTTCATTTCTTGCCAATGCCAAAGCTAGTGTTAACCAATTTGCAGTTGACACCAGCACATCTTCCCAATCCAGCAAGAAACAAGAATAATTTAATGTATTTTTTTGCCATTTCTAAATTTGGAACTTCTTTTTTATGGTCATCTATATATGTAGAAATAGCTGAACCAGTGTTGAATAGTATATGATTAATTTTATGTCGCATTCAAATTTTTGTTGTCTTGTGTTGAACCTGAGATTTGAAGTTGATGTCTCCGGATTCTGTAAAAAAGGAGTATTGTAGATTTATACTCTCTTTCCACTGACTGTTTTAAATGAGATTTATGTGATGGATGAGAATTAAGTTCACTCACTTATTGTTCGTTTTAATCTTTTATGAATGGTATGTAGTTTATCTATATATACACACCAAGTATGTATATGCTCGCTTAGATTAGTTTAATCAATATATCAAACTATATATGAAGCAACTACAGACGGTCATCATAAATTGTCTTCGTATCTAATCGGAAATCTCCTATTTTCAGTGAGTAATAGTAATATTTTGGTTCTTTACCAAAAAAAAAAAAAAAAATAGTAATATTTTGGTTCTATTGTTAATTATCCAATCTTGAATTCTTAATTTTTTTTTTTTTTTTTTTTTTTTCCTTCTACGTATATTTGAGGATTTACACATGCAATTGTATATGGATATCTCAGATTCTTTTTCCTTCCTTTTGTCTAATTTTTGTTGTCTTTTAATTCTGATGGATGATCTTGCATTACCGTACATGCGCAGTATTAATAATTAATATAAGCATGCAGAGTCTAAACCACGCATGCGCACATATATGTATATACGCGCACACCGAGATTGATGATTTAAATATTAGTTAATATGTTGTAAAAATTAATTAAGTCCATCTGAGGTCTTATGTACATTTAGCTCGGAATAAGTAACTAAATTTATTTTCTACAATTAATTAATTAATTGGAGCCGATAGTTTTTGCGAAATCTGTGTCATAACCATCATGAGTGCTGCTCTCTCGTATGGCTAGTCATTAAAAATATGGGCATATTAATGAAATGAATATCCACTATATAATAAAAATGTCTAACATCTTGGAATCTACAGTGACATAATTTGTGACATGTTTACTAAAGTATATCTATATATTTACACAAGTGAAACACCCTTTGCAAATGGGGCGCTCTAATTATGGATTAAAACATTTTGTTGCAAACTCATCAATCATGGATTCTCAAACAACAGCAGAACATATTAACAAACGCCAGGGTCTCTTTATCTGTAACTTACTGTTTATATCAGAGCATTAAGGTTTTATACAACTATTATTATTCCTAGTTTGTTTTCCCTGAATCATCTTGCTTTCCTATGTAAGTTTCATACCAAGTGGCTATGACACATCAAACAGTTCAAAAAATTCTAACACACTACCTAAGAGCTCAAAATTCCAACAGACTTTTACAAATAACAAGTTTACTTTTCTTTGTAATTTTTTCCTCATTCAAACTTTATTCAATAGAGTGAAAAAATGACAAGAATACAATGGACTAAATAGGATGTAAATCAGAAAAAATAAATAAATAAATCTGACAACTGAAAATATTATCAAGATACAGTGGAGTCAATAGTATGTAAATGTGTTACAGATCGAGATGGACTCTACTCGCAAGAATTTAGTTGGTACACATTCTAACAAGAAACAAGAATCAACGGTTACACAAGTCAATGTATCTTACAGAGATATCGAGGCATACTAAAATCCGCATTTTTAAAGCACAAACATCAAAATTTTCCTAAATCGGTTCATCTACCAGAGGCTTATAAGGTAAAATTAGTGAAACTCACGAGCCTGCAAGGTTCTGGAAAAGTCTTGCCACAATCCAAGTATTGTCAATTTCCACTGGCCAGCATGAAAGCCACAGATTGAACAACAAATATGAGATACAGTTATGCAGAAGCTTTCCATCGATGGAGCCGTTGCATACAATCACCGCATTACTGACTCTTTAATAAATGAACGTCCCCCCGAACTGCAAGAGAAAACATCGATTTTTAAGAAAATTTTAGCAAACATTATGATTTATTGACAATAGGCAAACTACCATTAGGTTATAAGCTGTGATGACTCACGCGTATTCAAGGTGGACGTTCATGAACCTTGCATTTTCTTTGCTTTGTGATAAAGTTACAGAACCTTCAATGAGCTGATCTTGTTCCACTTCTATTGGATCATAAAAGTAAATCAATGTCTGCAAATTTTATTTGTTAGACATACTGATCATATGAAGTCTGCAGCATGTATTATTTAATAAATAAAAAGTACAAGAATGATGTATGACCATATTGTATGCAAAGACTAACTACTATCAACACCTTCTTTTTTCCTTCAAGGTCTTTTCTAGCACTAAACTTCCTTAATATTATTGCCTACCTCTGAGGGTGTTGGGAATTGAACTAATGGTTGGCAGCATTTAAGTCGGTACAAGTGGTCAACTTTATTCTAAGTAATAACCAATTCTAACCAACATTGAACCAAATAAGATGATCAACATACAATTATTTTTCATTCTTTTTAAATAGACATCACCAGCTCGGGGTTGTTCACATGTTTATTATTTATGTATGAAAATTGTAAAGACAGTTGTCTACTAAGAGAATTTAGTCTCCTGTCATCCTTCACTCTTCTGGAATTTAGTCCATCAAGATTAACCTGAAAAACCCCAAATGATAGAAACTTGCAGCTAACATAAACAACATAACTATTGGCCAAAAGCATTCGACATATTACAATTTACATGTATTCATGCTCCTCGGAAGATTTTCTAATGGCATTTAAGAACAAAGGAAATGAATTTTATTTTATTTTATTTTTATTTACACGTATGAAGCAGCATAAGCTACAACATGAAAATGTGAATGTATTTCAGCCAATTTGGAACAAGAATTTAAAATATATACTGTACCTGTTGCCAATGTGTTGGAGGGTCCTCGGGAGCAGTGGAAAGCACCAATGCCTCATTTGGATTTGAACGTTTCTTCCTCGGAGTACCATCCATTGGTTGGTTCTCATTATGCAAGGGTGTTGCATGATCATCAGTAGGAGATGCTGCAGCTCCAGTGAATTCAACATCAAACCAAAATGCAAACCCATGTAGTGGAGCTGTATAGAAAAGATTAATTAGAACCTTGCCTGCAATCTCCACTCATAAATCCTTTCAATGGAAATAACATATTTTTATAGGTATAAATTAGTGAAAACAATAATCACTTCCCATGAATTCCTTACAATAAAATAAAAAAATCTAGAAAAAATTAAAATGGGGATAGAAAAATTGAAATACCCAAAGACAAATGATAAGAGTACCTCGCATCATTGACTTGAATTTAAATCTCGTAGTAACAGATTCTAGCTCATGAATTGTTATCGTATAGCAGTCTACATGCTTTACCTAGAACCAGTCAACAATCAATTTCAATGGATTAAATTTCAGTCTATAAGCAGACAAAGTTGATAAATGGTATGCAAAACCCTAGACCTCAAGTTCCTATCCCAAGATCCCTACCCCAAAGTCAACATTAATGAGCTCTTAACCGTTTCAAAACTGTCTCTTTGAAAGAAGGAAATGTGTCATTGACCTCCCTTAATGTTTGACATAATTACAGGAAGCCACAATGTTTGCAAAGTCATCAATTGGCTTCCTGGCAGGAAAATTTACTGGCTAATTTCATCATTTAAACCCAGTTCCAGTTAGTAAGAAGGGAGCTAATTTTGATGAATTTAAAAACTATAATAAAAAAAATAATTGATAAAATTTTAGAACTTGTGGTAGCTTCCCGTATTTATGCAAAACTTGAGGGAAATAGATGAAATTATCCCTATAGAAAAAGTAGAAAAAAAACAAAAAGGACATCCTCTTTGCATTATAAGATTCAAGAAAACACATAATAAAGTTTGAACATTAATAACAGAATACTTCTGTATAAAATCTCCCTTATTAGACTGAAAGTGAGACAAAGTAAAATCCATCATTGAACTAAATATAACTTACCACATGTGGCCATGTCAAAACATTCTCACCCGTTATTGTCTCCACGCTCGGCTCTTCAAATGCACATTGTTTTGCCAATGGTAACATGGCTGACACTGGATTAAGTACAAAAGTTGAATCACAATGCTAGTACAATCAACAAATGGATGTAACTGACAAGAAACGATTAGATAATAGCAATTAGGAAACAATAAATTCTTCCAAAACTTAAGCCCCACTAGAAGATGCTAAAGGAAACTGTTTAAGGTCAAATTACTTGCCACTCCACTATTTTTACAAAGATCCTACTGTTTATGCTCACAGAACTTTTTCAGAATACTAGCCAATATAGTCTCCAGTTCATATAAAACTTAGTTTTACACATCCCCACTCCATACCCAACCCATCTATGCCTTTCCTTTATAGTTTAGTTTGAAGTTTCATATCTCCTCTCCTCCACCATGAAGCATTTTACTTCACAACAATGTTCTCAGATACAAGTAAAATCTGGGAAAAGGTGAAGGTGCCAAAATGAGAATAAACAAATTATAGGAACATAAGCAGTGATATAAGCCAAATAACATGAAAATGTCATATCAAATGTACCTAAAGAAGATTAAAGAATTTCATGTTAGTTATTATCTAGTGCACTTACTATCAATTCCATAAACATTGCGCCAGAAATCAATGCTTTCACTGTATCTGTCAGGGTGCGTGACAGGTGCCATGTATAACTGCAGGTCATTCAAATGAAAATCATCATAAGAGACATAATTCAATTCATATTAATATAACTAAAAAACCCAAGTACAACTGCATTCTAAATGTTTTCTTAATAAATAGATTATCTTAAAAAAAAATTTAGATTGCAAAAAACTATCAAACTTTTCTTGATTGTCAAATCAACCAAATTGTAAGCAGCACAAGTGTAAAAGTCTCCTTAATACTATTGCAGAGGTAAAATTAATTGCTAGAAAGAAAGAAAGGTACCGTTGCATTTGATGGAAGTATAAGACCTCCAGGTTTTAGCCAGCGGTCTCTGGCAGTAATGACACTTCCCAACATGCTCTACAATTAAAAGCAGACAGATCCTTAATGCAGTGATCAAAATGGCATGGATCTATTATGTAAAAACTATAGACAAAGTTAATAAGTAAGAGCATTCTCTGCTGAAATTCTTCATGCACCAAAAAGTCACCATAATCACCTCGTACAATAGCATGTAGCCCATCCACTCTGAAATTATAACATCAACCCCCTCATCAATTTCCACATCCTGCGGAAATAATAATCTTAGTGGCAATTTTAAAAAGCTAGCCCATGCAGCTATAAAGCTGATGCACAGAAAGGAACACTTTTCAGTTGCAGTACTGTAATGTGCCGAATGTATCATCAGACCACAATAAATCTCAGAATGGTGTCAACAATGGCAAAAATGCAGTAAAAAGGCTCCTACGCACTCACAAGCACATTTAACTCCACTTAAACATTCAATGGAAAGAGCTTATTGTTTTCTTCTTTTGTGACATGAAAACCTCATGGATTCCTATTATATCTAATCATATAAATGTATATTTCAGAAAATCCTTCAAAATAAAACTGAAGCAAAAAGACATCATATTAGCTTTCATTAGAGAAGCCTACCTCAACTCGACCATGCAGTACTATGACCGTATCAGACAAGTTATTTGCCTTAACAACTTCATTTGCCTGCACACAAAAGAACAATATCAGCCAATGCACAATCCCCAAGACCCATTTATAAACAGTTTATGGTTTCATGTGAACTGTGACTTCGATCTATAACCTAAATTAGAAAGAAATCTCACATAATTACATCTCCTAAGACTCCACAGTTGATCACCTTCACAAACGTTTATGAGTTAATTATTGGAGAGATCAGCTTGATCAGGTGGTAGTTCTCATTGGAAATTGGAATGTCTCTTCTTTAGCGAATACAAATGAACACAGGATCATGGAAGAGGTGCTGAACCTTTTGGAGGCTAAGAGTTAAAACTTGGAGAGAAGGGCACTGTTTAATCACATGGAATTTATCTAAGAAAGACATAATCCACATCATGTAATTGGCATGGAATTTATCTAAGACATAATCCAAATCATTTAATTCTGTTCAACATAGGGTTTGATCAAAGCTTTTTCACAGAAAGAACTTTGTGATACTAAACTTCTTCCTAGAGTGACGTTTCAGCTCGGATGGCTCCTTTCTAGAGATTTTAGCAGCAGATTATCTAACAAGGCACACTTGATAGCATTATCTGTGTGCATATGCATGTGAATGGTCCAGTAGCCTGAGAATTCTACTGATTTTAAAACTTATATTCAAAATTTCATGCAAATTACTGCCATTATTTGTGGTATATTGGCATCTTGGAATGGTCAAAGGGAAAGGCTCACACAAATCATTGGTGTTGGGTGAAAATTGTGGATTCCAAGAACAATAGATATAGGAAGGTGACAGAAATTCATAATTCTTGTTTTCATGAAAATAATAAATAAATTAGTGAGATATTAAAAAGTTGGATTTTAGTCTACCTAAATTTGCTGCCAGTTGTTTTCTTGGAAATTGAACACATTCTTACTTTTCTTCTCCCATTATGCTTGGAAAGTTTAGAAAACCAAAAAGAAATCATTGAGTCAGATTATGCAAGATTAGACATGGTTCCAATATACTCTTGATATGGATTTATTTACAGTACCAATTAAGTTTGAACCGATTCTATGCAGCAACATTGAGAAACTCAAAATATAACAACCCACAACTAACATATATTATGTTATATGCTACATCTTTAAAGCACAACAGAAACTTTAAATAGAGTGAAGAGACCAGAATATATTGAGAAGGAAAAGAAAGCACATCATGATGAAGGCAATACCTGAACAGCAATATCACTTGCATCAACTGCATACACCTGGTAAGTGGTAAGAAAGAACCATTCATACCAAAATAACTGCAGTTATTTAATGAAGCTAGCAAATTTAAATTCATACAAATTACGCATGTGTGTGTAAGTGAAACCAACTGACATAATTTATATTTTGATGATAAATTACAGATCTGGTACAAAGAACCTAAATTCTTCATCAAATACCAATTGTGAATCCCAAGCAAAAAACAATACCAATTGTGAAAGAAAGATAGCTGTGGTCAATCCATAATTTGTTAAGATGATTTCCCAACTTGGTCACAAGTTAATACAACTATCAAAAGAAAATGCACCAAGATATTTTTGCATCAGAAGGATCCTTACATCAAACTATAGTAATTGTTAAAAATTTTGACATCATAAATAACATAGAACTACATTCAAAGGAAATGGAAAACATTTTTTCTGAAAAAAAATTTCCCAATGTCAGATACATATTTAGTGCAACCTAACACATAAAATTAGCATGTACAATTCAAAGACAGATTATTAGCTTACCCGTTTAGCACCAGCCTGAGCACAAAATATGGAAAGAATTCCAGTGCCACATCCAACATCAACTACAACCTGCAAGCATTTTTACATTAAAAATGAAATGTGAGAAAGTTAACCACAAAAATCAACATTTTAATATGTGAACAAATTCTGCAGTAGGTTAAGATGTGCCACTGCAGTATCTTAGATATATGTGCATACAGGAAAGATATAAAGAATATTGATATACTGTGAATTGGTGATTAAAAGGAAAACTTGGGAAAATTTTCTATAGCCAGCCATCATAGTCTAAATATAAGTAGAACATAATTTTAGAAATTAGACAAAAACTATAGTACTTTTCCTGCTATGGAACTCTGGTGCTGCATGATCGCTTGCTTATAAGTTTCAGTCCGTACACGATCCTGTATAACAAGAGTTTACCATGTGTCAATAATTTAGGATGAGAATCAAAATAAGTCATAGGATGCACCTGAACCCACCAACAATGCAGGTAATTTTTAAGAAAACATTCTTAAATAAACAAAGTGTTCATATCCAACAAAAAAACAAATTTGGTACAGCAAGAAAATTCTATCACAATAGCAATGCAACAAAACTCATTCCTAATTAAAGGACACATAGCTTAGGTTGATATACACTAGTTTTTAGAAACTAAAGCAAAGTATTCCTTATTTCCGTTTTTAGAAACTAAAACGAAGCAAACTTAGGGTAACAAAGAAGGCAAAAAAGCAATAATTTTTATATTTCGACAACCACCCATGAGAGCGAAACAAAATTGGAAAAACCCATGACAGAGTTTATTTTCTTTTCCAATTAGCAGGAGATGCACTAAGAGTTACCAAAACTCCATTAAATACATATGTATATATTGTCTACAATCGAGTGCCAATAAATAGCAAATAAGTCCATTTTTTGAAAAAGTGCAGTAGAAGGAAAACAAAACCCAAGAATGGCAGAAGAAGAGAGAAACCTTGATCATCTCTTCATGGATACCGACGTGAGCGTAGGAGTGGAAATAGGCCATGTCGAAGTCCGTACAAGGCGGCCTCTGCGGCTGCTGTTCCTGCTGCTTGTGCTCACAAACCCTAAGGCCAGCACCACCGCCACGGCCGTCTCTAAAGTCACGTGACCTGGAACCAGCACGACTTGCCCTGCGGACTCGCTCCCTCTGACTCATTCCGAGTCGCCTGTCACCGTGTTGCTGGTCGCGGTGGTAGCCGTTACTGTGAGCAGGACTCGAATACATTTTTCTTGCTCGTGTCTAAATTCTCAGTGACAGCCGCCCATTGGTTCCGAGACCTTAACCGAACCGTTTTGTGTATGATGAGGATTCAATTACAAAATTATCCCTGTATTTTGACTTTTTTTCATAATTACCACCGTATTTCTGGAATTACATTATAACCCCTCGAATCTCATTTTTTGTTTCATTTTCAAAAAACATAATTTAGTCTTTTCGTTATTTTTAAAATATATATATATATATATATATTAACAAATGATGTGAAACGCATTTCTCAAAATTTTAAAAATACAAAATTCAAATTTTAGTTTTCATTTCACAAAAAAAAAAAGTTTCGTAAAAATAACTTAACAAAATGTTAAAGGATTAATATGGTGATAATTTTTATGAGATTTAAAAAAACTGATGAGAATAAGCATCACTGACAATTTGTCTAATACGGCCCTTCAATTTTGAAAAAACATTTTTACGCCAATTGTAGAATAGAAATGATGAAAATGAGTAATTTATATCGTTTATGAAATGACGATATAAATAATTTTAAACAACACTTTTATAAAAAGATGCCATATTGTTTAAGAAAATAGAAACTAAATTAGTAGACTGGTTGTGGTGGATGTTCCCAAGTCCAATCCAACAAAGCCCAATTTAAAGAGGATTATACCAGTCCAAACCCATACAGCAGGAGCATTTTTAACGATTCTGTCAAAGGACATGTGGCACACAATTAATTTGAAAGAACCTACTACGTGACAAATATTTATTTAATAGATAATACATATAAATATTAACTCTTCAATAAATTTTGTTTATAATAGTATTAATTAATGATATGTAATTTCATTTTTAAAGTTATATCTAATTGAAACTAAATATAAAAAGTTAAATTTAGTTCTACCTAATTTAATTTAATAAATTAAATTTTTAATAACGAGTTGAACAGTCAAATAGAACTTTTAGAGGTAGATAGTCTCTTTCATAGTTTATTTTTTTTGTTACCTCACAAACTTAACAGACCTCTTGTATGAATACATTAAAGAGGTTTTTTTAAATGCTCTATTTATATATCTGAAATGGTATAATTTTTATAATAATATACAGAATCATTGGAGACATACTCTAATAGTTTTGTCAATTAAAATATACATGGCGTATAATAATAAAGCCTTGTTACTTATGTAGCAAATATTTATTTAATATATAGTACATTTAAATATTAAATTTTCAATGGGTTTTGTTTGGATTGGTATTAATTGATAATATATAATTTAATTTTTAAAATTATATCTAATTAAAATCCTTTTCTATTTAAAATAAGAATATAGTTTTGAAATAAAGAGTTGAAAAGGGATTGCACAAGCATAACTAGTTTTGTATAACTTGGACATACAGAGTTCCCTTGAGCGTCGTCATACGTGCCGGCAACTACTGTAGCGCCCTTGCTGATCTGACCCCCTTGGTCTCTATTTGCAGGCTCTCATCCCTTCCCTACATCAGCCTTCCTTAAGATGTCAACCTCCTATCAAAGCTGTTTCCAATGGTTTTTGAGATGCTTCAAATTTTACGGTTTAATTTGTAGCATTTACTTTTTATATCTTAATTAATTGAAGAACAAAATTTAAAAATGCACTACTACTATGTTTTGGGCGATGCAGGGTGGGACCCATTGACCGCCTTGGCCCTACCCAACCCCCACATTGTCAATTCCTATTTTAAATAAACTTATCTCACATTTATTTTTTGACATTTTTACTTTGAAAGTGATAATTACACTCACACAGTCTATTTTCAAACAATTATACATCCATGATTTCTTTAAAAAATAAAATAAAATCTAACATTCCCTAAGTTATAAATCGTCTAAAACTCCCTTTATAAAATTTGAAAATATACTTGATAAATAATTATATAAAAATATTTAGTCATTAATAAAAATATTTAATCATTAAAGTAAAAATTGTTTTTGATCCATAAATAATAAAATGTGAGAATTCTTATTGTTTAGTTACGAAATAAATATATATGGAGATAGTTATTAATATTTGTAACTTGCTGAAACATAATTAATACAAATATTTTATTTGAAATTCCTGATTATTACATATTTGTGATTTACCAAACCAACTATCTAGGAGAATATATTAATTTTAGTGAGCTAATATTGTAAGACGAAATAAGTTACCTAATAAAAAAGAGGAAGGAATAAAAAAAAAAACACTAAAAGGATGTTATTATTTTACCAAATAAAGAGAAGGTTGAACTAAAGGTGAGAAATTATTATTAATTAATATTGTTAACACAATTAATTCAAGGAAATGTGGCTTTGAGAAATATAATTACTAAATTGAAGTGTGAGAAAAAGAAAATCCACATAGTTAACAACAGAGGGTGCCAAATTATGAATTTTACCTACTATTTCTTATAGGTCCAGCTTCATAGTAAATTTAAATTCCATCACCTTTCACATGAAGGATCTTGGTCATTAATTTCCATGGCCAGTAACTCCCATGAACAATTTATCAATTTTGAATGTAATAATTTTCCCTGTAAAGAAGCCATACATATTAACAAGAAAGGCCAAACGTAATCATGATAGTACTTTGTGAGACAAAATTATGAAAGAAAGTAGCAGTAGTAATAATAGTAATAGTAATAATCATAATAGTAATAGTAATAACAATAGGAATAATAAATCAATGGCCTCTTATCGTTTACCTTCAATTTGGTTAATAAATTCTTTTTTCAACAGCATCAACTCTATATTTTTCTAAAAAGTGTTATCAACTAAATTATTACTATTATTGTGTTCTACAGATTTTGTTAAACAGTAACACAAACCAGAATAATTACATGCAGAAGTTTGCAGCCTGAAACCAAGTACTAATGAACATAAGTTGGCTGTTTCAAACAATCTTTCATGTTGATATAACAGAATTCTTGAGTTTGTCACCAATTTAAGGGAATCCAGAGAAAGCTTGAAGAAGAAATTTGATAGTGCCTAGCAATATAAACACAGCTTTCATTTCCACGCATGTGAACAGAGACACTGTTAGACAATAATCCCGAGTTTGAATCCCCCACCCACAACATCCAAAAATCAGCAAAACATTAATAAAGTAATAACACTAGAGCATCTCTTCGCAACTCATCTAGCCCTTGTGTAAATGAAAAGTGAATAAACCCCACCAACAAAAAAGAAAAAAAAATAAAAATATAATCATAGAATTTTTAAAGGAAGAGATTGCAAAAAAGCCTACAACATAGAGTTTATTGTAGCCTACAAAATAGAGTTTATTGTCCAACTATTGGAACACAAACTATTAGACCAACTAATCTTGATACAAAGTCTGCTTACCCTAACAAATTATAAATACAGCTTTTCTTCCTTTCACTGCATCACCGAACAAACTCAGGTGCTTTGGGTTAAAGGCGAGGTACCAAGGTACAACCTACATACAATTTCCACAAACAACTCTTTAATTTGGCAAATTACATAAATATGAGCCGACACAAATACTTCAATACGCACATGCATGTACCAAAATATATATATATATATTTTTTTTGTGCTCTGACATTTAGCAAAATAGTTATTGCTTAGTATTATATTCTACAGAATATGAACATAAACCCGCCAAGATACATTCTCTTTAAGACAAATAATATGTAGCACAAGAAAAAACATACCTACAACTACACGAAAGCCAAACCTAGCATGTAATACACAAACTTCACTCACTGCCAACTAATTTGGCCAACAAGAACTTTTAAGGATTGATATATTCAAACAACCATCATAGCTTTGTAATTCAATTCCACAGACTTGTGCATTTCATGCCTCTTTTAGAATTCATGCAACATTCCTTGAGAAATGCATATCACCAGCTCAAACACACAGTTACATTCGATTATAAAGGTGCTAACTCATTATTAGATTAGTAAGTTATACGATGCACCATGTAGATAATGGCTATCGATCAACCAGAGCATAAATTCTAATACTAGGCACTTGCAGGGAGAAAAATTCAGCACTTGAAACAATATAAATAGCAACAGATATTATGGACACTTGAGAAAGAGAGAGAGTACTGAATTAAAAAAAAAGAAAGGCAAAAGAGGTGCTACTATACAAAAGAAAGCTAGAGAAATAAAACAAATTAAGAAAACCTCAAACCTATCATTGGTAGCAATGAAAGAAAATAGGGAGGATGAATAAGATAGAAGCAATAGAGAGTAAGAAGGTAAAGAGAAATTAGTCCCACATGTTGCTTGGTTTGATAGGAAGGAAAGAAAAATGTATTACCTTTTCTTTATTTGGTGTAGGATTAGAAAAGAGAAATGGAAGTACTCACTTTTCCTCTCTCTCTCTCTCTCTCTCTCTCATTCCTACTAAACAATAGATCCACTCTCCATCCTCCCTCTCTTCCTCCTCTCTTTTCCTTCCTTTCACTTTTACTCCCACCAAACAAATCCTAAGACTAACTTTCACATCAAAATGCAAAGAATACTTGGGTACATACCAAAGCAATGAAGGTCTGGAAAAAATACATATTTCCAATACCAAGGGCGATGAAATCCCTAATCAGCAAAGAAAACCTCAACACATAATAAATAACATAAAATTAATTACAACTCACTGAGCATTTCTACGCAATCTCTTATTAGCCTTATACTTGTTCCTGCGACGCTTTTTTGCAGAACTTGGACCAACACCTATACGCTGCTCTGCAATTGAATGCACAAATTCAATTGGAACATTAGCTGCTTGATAATCAGGCTTTGGGAGATTGTTTCCTACAGGAAAAGGTCCCTGTTTAACTATGTTGAATTCATGGTGTGGCGGAAGCTGTCCAGAGGATGCCTCTGCCGATGCAATTGCTGCAGCGCTACTAACCACCGTTGGAAAACCATAAACCGACACTGGCAGTAAACTACTACCAGTTGTTGGAGCATTAACAGCGGTAGTGGCTTCGACTCCTACAGATAAAGGTCCTCGTTTAACTATGTTGAATTCATAGTGCGGCGGAAGCTGTCTAGAGGATGCCTCTGTCGTTGCAACTGCTGCAACACTAGTAGCCACTGTTGGAACACCATAAACAGATAGTGGCAGTACACTACTACCAGTTGTTGGAGCATTAACAGCAGTAGTGGCTTCAGCTCCACTATCTTTAGCAGGGACAATCCCAGCAATGTGTCCTGTGTTTATAATTGAAGATACAATGCTAGTATTGTCATTGCATGGATGCTTAACCTTATCCAATGCACCATAGAGTTTGATTTTAGATTTGATGATCTCAGAAAGAATTGTTTCGAATTCAGAATTACCTGCATGATTATCAATTAGTCATCCACAAGAAAATACGTACACACTAACACAAACACACATTTAAAGACAATTTTAAATACCCAAAAGTGACAGAACAGCAGCACGAGCAGCCAATTGTTCGGCTTCCTTCTTGTTTCTGGCAGCACCACCAGTATATGATACACCATTGAAAGCCAAAGAAGAGGTGAAAACTGGAAGCAGCCCTTCATGCTGAATGGTGTTATATGTAGGCTTTTCCATATTTATTTTAACAGCAAATTCAATCAAGATCGACTTGCAAAACAACGTATCCTAGAAATATGGATTAATAAATTAGCATAAGGAATTAAATTTGACAAATATCCATTTTAACATTGAACAATATAGGACACGTATAACCAAAATTTCTAAACATGCAGAAAAAGCACACAATGGAAATACCACCAATGACTACCATGAACCATGCCTAATGTATGAGGTATGCATTTAATAAGCAAACTTCCCTCTATTCCTGTTTGTTATAAAGAGCAAGTTTTATATCTATATTCTTAAAGGAAATTCACAATTCCTCTTGTTTCAACTCCTACATACAAATGAAAAATGTGCTATATCATTGGAACTCATGAAAAAACACAATCACAAGAGACAACAATAATGTGAGACTTAATCACAAAACAGTTTGGAAATTTTTTATTTTCATTTCTAATCAACGGAATTGCCCATAGGTTTTCCAACTTTTTGCCCAAAAAGAAATATGACCATTGAGGGAAAAAAAAGTGAGTTACAACTGAACTATATCATCGAAAGACAAACCTCTTTAATGAGAGTAAGAGGACATCTTTCATCCTTTATTTTCTTTGATACAGACTCCAATGCAATTCTAGCAGCATCTTGTTCAGCCATTTTTCGATGTAAAAATGAATTTGGGGAAGTATAACTTTCTCCATCCACAACAACAGTTGATCTAAATTTTGGCAAATGTTGAAGTCCTTCATTTACAGTGTGATACACTGGGAGTAGTATGCCTGACTTGTGGGTGTACTCTTGCAAACGATTTTTAAACATCACATGCTCAGGGAGGCCTAGACAAATTCAAATTCATAAGAACACAAAAAAATATAAAAATAATAAACACAATTATTCAAACAAATACCATGGACATATTCCTAATATTATATAGGAATATAATATTATTGTTAACTTAAGATACACAAATTAAAACAAAGTTCAAGGTTTAGAGTCACTCTGCAATGAGTATTAACTAGTTAAGGTGCTTTAGATTCATTTAGTGTCACTTTGCAATGAGTATTAACTAGTCAAGGTGCCACCTACGATCAATTGGTTCAATGTTTAAAAGGTCACACTCGCACAGTGTGCGTGGTATACACACTCTATTTCATAGATTTAACATTTACACCCTATTTTTATGAAGTTTATTAGTGCACCTAATGCATTATTGATCACTTTAATAGATCTTACAGTTCCATTAAAAAAATTCTAAAATTTAAACCAAATATTTGACATTTCTGTCAATTTTACATACATTTCTATCAATCAACATTTACATAAATCTCGATATTTTTCCGGCAATATTAACATTTTTATCCTTACTATAAGTAATATCAATTAGGAATCAACTACCCCTTTCTATTGTGAGGTTTGCAGAAACAGAAGGGATGTTTTCAGAAGTTACATAAAATTTCAAAAATTGCACAAGGGCCGATAGGATTCTGCCGCAAACCTCACAAAATACTAGAGATGTTAGAATGGTTTTCCCTTCCAAATATGAAATCAGAAAGTATCACTTGCTTTCACTTTTCCCTATTACTTTTCCCCCTAAATAGAAATTTCAAATTATGCAAACTTTTCTTGAGTTTAAATTAACGATGCACATAAAGGGCATTATGAAAGTACAAAATAATCAAGTATAGACCAAGATAAAAATAACTTACTTTATCCATGGACAACAAATTAAGAAATTCTTTGTATACACATCAGTAGACACATTTGGAGTTGCTTAGGAAATATATAAGTTTAGGATAAACAAACTTGCTTTCTTAACACAAATTTATATTTTTTACAAGCTCCTTACAAAACAAGTAGAAATCAAATTAACAAAGCATCATTATGTTGACATTTCAAAGCTACAAACTAATTGCCGAACAACGATATGAAAACATATAACAAGAAGCATAAACTGGCCATATGGAAATTCTGTAATTAATTATGAACTATAACAACACAGGGATCAACCAAATACAAATACACATTAGACCTAGATCAAAATCCTAAAATTTTAACCAATCCAAGTGCTAACCAAAACAAGCAATAATATACAAAATATATAAACCTCATTTTCAACAAAAGGCCTATTTTCTAATTTTATTTAATCAACATTAATGGAATTTAAATCACCAAGTAATGCAAAACATGAAAATGTAAACAACATACCACTCCTAATCACCATAAACAAAGAGCAGATTCAAAAAATACAGCATGTATATAACTTATATGGGAAAGTGAATAACTCCAGTTTCTTGTACAACCAACAAGTGGGAGGAAGTTTTTATCAAAAAAACAAGTGGGAGGAAGTAAGTACAAAAGGAACTAGGTTATGTTTGAAATTTGGAGTCTGGGAGTCGGAAGATAAAATAAAATAAAATGATAATGAAAATTATACTTTTAGAAATTTTAATTTTCATAATAACATGTAAGGACTTAAATTTCTCCATTTTCCTTCGTGGTATCCTACACTAAACATAAAAGGAATATAACTTTCACCCAATGGCCATAAAGCAGCAAAGGAATACAACCTTCCTTCTCCTTCATTCGCTTACCCCTCTAATCATGATTTTCACTATGTATTTCATTTTATGATATACTAAATACAATTTCACCATCATACTAATAAAAAAGGTAAAGAATAACAAGTGAGCACAACGATCATAAGTTGGGAAAAGAAAATTGAACTAGATATGGATGCAGAAAAACAACATAAACTACTTAACTAGCATGCAAAATGTGTTTCTTAAAACTAATACAATGTATTTGTATATATGGAAAAGGCATAGCCAGTCATTCAGAATAATAATCTTCCAAGCAATATTTCTGATAATAAAGTATACCCAAAAAAAAAAAACGATAAGAAAACAACAATATTAAAATTTAATCTTTTCCTCAATTTAGCTTTTCCACATAACATATATTAACAATATATATATATATATATAGACACACAAGTATAGCTGAACACCTTGTAACCCCAGCCAAACAAAATAAAGAACCAAACACGAAATAATATAGAAACAAGTTGATAACATCAAATAATGCGAGGTATTTGTCTGTCCTAGTACAAAACATACCATGAGAACCGGAGGGCACTGGAGTATGATCAGTAGGAGCTTGAGCCGGAGCTAGAGCTAGAGCTAGTGCCGTAGCCCAAGCCGGATCTGGGAATGAAGGAGGAGGAGGAGGCAGAGTCTGAGATGTCTGTTGGAATTGAGAAAAATTCGAACTGCGAGAGGCCATTATTAATTGATGTGGTTGAGCCATTGACTGAGTGAAAAGCGGATACCACACATCAGACGATGATGATTCTTCTTTATTTTCTTCCCGAAACAATTCAAGTAAAATTACACTGAAAATCACAAAAATAAAAAAAATAAAATGCCTATTTTGAACCAGAAAACCCAGTTGAACTAGAAAATCAGAAATCACAAAAAAAAAAAAAAATAAAAAAAGCCGATTCTGAACCAGAAAACACAGCTGAACAGTTTAGATGCAGTGAGTCACACACCGGCTGGGGCTTTTAAAGGATTAGTGGCTGGAAACAAAGAGCAAGTCTCCTGTGGCCAGAGACGGGAGCACTCAACGAAAACTCTCCGGCTCTAACCTTTTGGGCCATAATGGCTGACGATTCCGGCGGTTAGAAGCAGGTAATGGCGGTGCTGGTTGTGGAGAGGCGGGAAGAAGCCGCTTCTTGATTAGGGCAGCAAACCACGACAAAGAAGGTCTTTTGTGACTTTTAGGGTTTCCAGTTACCTTTGAGTGTACGGACAGTTGATCGTATTTGCCTTTTAAATCACAAGCAAAAAATGGATAATGCTCTTTATTGCTCTTGTATTATTTTGGTTTTATAATTCTTGTAATTTTATTTTGGTTTACTAATAAAATGCGTGGAACCTTAAATTATCAATTTTATTATTATTATTTTTTTAATTTTAAACAATTATCTTACTTTTTAATACTCCATAAAGCATAATGAAAGTGTTATATTATTATTATTACTGGTGGATGGCTTTTACACTTCAAGTCTTTCTGGCTTATGTTTTATTATGGCTATCGTTTTAAAGAGACATTTTAGATTTTTATTAATTTGTCCATACCAACTTCAAGTTTGATTATAATTATAATGTTGATGGCAGATGTGTGCATAGGACCTCCTTGAGGTCTGTGTGCCTGAAATTGAACCTAATCCCCAACCCATCCAATCCGTGTGCAGATTGGATCTGTTGGGTCATGCTGATTAGGTCGGGCTTCAGCCCAAAACATCTTTACACACACATATATATATATATATATATATATCAAATATAATTTTTTTTTACATTAAAAATTCCATATTCAATTATTTGGGTTAGACAAAACGTAATTATCAAAAAAAAGAGTTTTGACAAAATGTGGGTTTTGGAAAGTTTGCAAAGATTTTTAAATAGAAACTCACAATTTTTAACTACTATAACATAATAATTTAATCACTTAATCTATTAACCAAACATGCAAATCATAAAAGTGGAAATAAGCAATTAAAATTAAATATATTACAGTCAATCAAAACACAACAATTAAAAAAATTAAAATATTATAATCATTCAAAATTCCAAAAAATTTTTAAAATTTATAAAACAAACATGAAGTCAATTGTAATCACTAAACCAAATATTTCTCACATATGTAACCTTCGACCAGCAATCATTACAATAAAATAATAGATATATTCAGGAGAAAATGAGTATTACAATAAATAAAGTCTTAGCAGATATTAAACAATAGGATTACCTCAAAAGTTAGAATGAGACATAATTTTGTAGATATGAGCATAAGAATATGGACAACAAACGACAATGACAAAAAAAAAAAAAAAAAAAATAGAAATCACATAAACAATATCAAAGTTGCATAGCACAGCTATCCACACTCCATAATACAAAAATTACATAAGCCAACAACATTTTGAGAATTATAATCCAAAAGCAATCACATAAGTCCACACATGGATTAACATTGTAGCAAATAAGTGAATCGCTAAATATTAGTAAGTGCAATGGAATAATATACTATTAAAGAGCAAATTTTGCATTGAAAAATCAAACAGCTAAATAAAGCCACAAACCTTATACAATCTATGATTATAGTATTAATTGACATACACAAGCTCAAGTAACTGAACCCAAATAGACAAAACAAAGCACTGACATCTATGCACCTGGGGGTGTGGTCTAGTGGAAAGGAAGCTGACCGTTCCATTATACTCGCTTGCGAGAGTTGTGGTTCGAGACTTGACAAGCCCCATTATTGCCTTAGGTGTACCCAGTATTGTTTGATGCCTCAGATGGAGGGGGATCTGTTAGGGGTGTGGGTCAGCTGCTCTAGACTCCGAAAAGGTTGCAAAACTAGAGCAGCAAAAAGACTTTATACACAAATAGAATCTTGAGCTGATAAGATCCACATCAAAACCCTTTTTTATTCACAAAAAAAAGCACCGACATCTATGTAGCCCTCATGAAGTTGAAATTCCGACAACTCACATTGAATAAACTCCTATTTGTTAAATAGAAAAAGTAGCATGGAGGGGAAGCACCACCATTGAAGATCAATAACTAATTAATCATGCCATGAAATTGTTAGAAAAAATTATGTTTTAAAACAAAACTAAGATTTAATAAATAAAAATTAAATATTTTTCATATTTATTTAAATAAATAAATAACTATTTTAATGTATATATTTTAAAATAAAGGAAAAGGTCTGTTAAGTATTTCTTCAGAAAATCCAGAAGTTTGCAAACTTTGTGGAAGGTTGCAAACCCTATCTACATAAACTAAATTATAAACAGAGTTGAATCACTAAATTATTCATTGAAAAATAATGTCCAAAATTTTCCATTGAAAGAGGAGAAGAAATACTATTCTGATAGGGTTGAAATTTATTATGCAATAATTTAATCAACGATCGTTTTATCCTAGAAGACAGTCATCCAAAGAACTTTAAGCATTTGAAAAAGGTTGAAATATTGTCTTTAGAATATTGCAAATTTATTGAAAGACTCTATCAACATTTACAAGTCAGAGTTTATTTTAAGTGTTTTCGAATTTCTCATAGTTCCAAGTTGTTGGTTTTTAATTTCATCACTTTTTTTTTATCTGTTGTTATTTTTAAGTAGTTTATTACTTTGAATACTACTATTTTAATTTTGCTAAATATTTTAATAATAGTACATTTAACATTGTCCAATTTATACGATACTTTTAATTCTTATCTTAGCATATTATTATTATTATTATTATTATTATTATTATTATTATTATTATTATTATTATTTATTCTTATTGTTTGTATTGTCCAACAATCTAAGGCCAATAAAATATGTCAGATTCACAAACAAATTTTGTGGCTACCTCTAAGAATCCCTATGATGAAAACTTGAGAAGTTCAATGAGATTGACCTCAAAAGATGGCAACAAAAAATGTCATTTTATTTGACGACCGTATACTTCACAAACATTATCAAGGAAGATGTTTCTAAGGCTGACAATAACTATCATCAAAAGAATCATTGATGATTATTGAAGCATGAAAGCAATATGATTTTCTTTGTATAAATTATATTTTGAATTGTTTTGAAAATAATTTATATGATATTTATTCATCATATAAAATTGCAAAATGAAATATGGGAGATGCTTATAAATTGAAGATGCTGGTGCAAAAACGTTTGTGATTGGAAAATTTATGAAGTACAACATGGTTCATTCAAAGGCTGTGATTGACAAATTTATCAAGTATATTTACTACTATGAAACTCGAGGTCTATTCCCCTCACCTGATATAAAAATTTCTTAAGAAATAATTGCTTCTTCCATATACTCATTCCTCCCCACTTTTTAGCCTCTTTTGTGACCTCATTCAGATCCCCAAATACAATCCAAAGTTTCTCTAGATTGTTAACTATATTTCTTATATCTTCCCCGAAAAGATTTATTTTCCCTGTAATATTGTGTACCATGACAACCCATTAAGATATACTCATTGCTTCTGTTTGAATTCCACATTGTGAGGCAAATCAATATCTTTATGCTCCATTATCATTGGATATGAATGTTGCTTCTTCAAAAAAAGACCAAACCTCCAGTTGTTCCTTTCGCTTCCACAATCACTCGTCTCTTATATCTCAGCTTTCATCTCAAGGCTTCCATCTTCTCTATACTGCTTTTTATTTCCATGAGGAAAATAGAAGAGGGATTCTACTTTTTTACTAATCTTCCCAAAACATTTATTACTTTTAAATTTCCCATGCCCCTACAGTTCCATGAAAGTATGCTAATGGAAAGGGGGTACATGCTTCGGCCTGCTTCCTTGGCCTAAATAAATTCCTTGTCTATTGTAACTCTTGTACTACCGCACATTTTCGAATTCTTTCCTTCTAGATTGGTTGAATTGCTTATTTCCCCTGCCTTGGCTCTCATTGATTTTTTCCAAAATAAATTCCTGTTGCTTTCCCTTGTGTGGTATCGTCTATCACTCCACTTAATCCCTCAATCAATTCTTTCAGCTTGAAATATTGTCGATGTCCTTTCATTGTTGAATCCATCTTCAATATCCTCTGTCTCTTGCGTTTGAGGCTCCTCATATATCTCATCCTCTCTATGCTCGCTGCCTGAAAGTATCTCCTTACCTCTTTCTACTTCAGATTGGATATCTATCCTTTCCAGAGTTTCTTCAATAGATTCTATTTTCATTAGTCGAGCTTTCCTCCATATTTCTTCGATCATATCTAATTGATAGTGCCCTAAACTTCCCTTTGCATTATAGTTTGAGACATCACTTGAGCCTCCACTTATCAAATTAGTATGCATCCTTGAAAACTTATCTGGGTTTACCCTACATTCTATTAACTTACAATCACCCCTTTTTAAGCCCATATTCCCCTTGGACCTTGTATGGGCTTAGGCTGGCTTACGAAGAATATGATGAATTAAGAATGACAATTCATCCTTTAAATTTATCTTCCCCATACTTTGTTTTTCTGATGTATGATTCAAGGTTCTTAAACTTTCCTACAACCTTTCCACCTCGCTTCCCTCCTCTTAACCTTGATAAATGTCTACAACTTTCCTTCTAATTGCTTGCAGTTTTATAGAAATCTAGAATTTCATTAGGAAGGAAAGTCTCTTGGGAACTTCATTTTGAAATTCGAATCTTATTCCTCTACTCTGCACCTTTTCGCTATTGAATCTCCGTCATCGAATTTCCTGTAAAAGTTAGAGTTCCACCATTCTTTACCTTCATCCATGGGCCAAATAATTTGTCTTGCCTTTCAAGTTTGTCTTTAATTAAAACTAATTACTTATGACTACATCTTCCAGTAATATGATGTAGAAATCCACATTTGAAGTAGAAATCAACTAGTCATTCATATTTGAACATAATTCAAAGTTCTCTCACTCCCTCATTGTCTAGAAAATAACCTGATGGTAAAGATTTATTAACAAAAAGGTCCACTGGGAAGTGTAAGAATCTGTTAGCCACAACACATCTTGGGGTTGGAAGCGTAAGAATATATTAGCCACAACACATCTTAAAGTTAAAAAATATAATATCACTGTTCTTACCCTATCCTTTATTTAGAATGCATTGTCTTGGTGAAGGAAAACTGGAGGTAGTTTATTGATATGAAAATGAAAAGTGGTAGAGTTGAAGTCCAGTAGTCCACCTCTCACAACCCTATATATTCTGACCACTTTTGATAATTAAGTGCAATCCATCAAATGATCATGATTTTTATGTGAAAATCAACTCTTTATCTCTCTTATTTTCAAAGGAAAACTTTAAAATGTTATATTTGACTTTATCTAACTGCACATGAGATTTCAACTTCCAAACCTTATTAGTCATTTCCTTTAACAGGAATTGTAGAAAATTTTAGGTTGTCAAAAACTTCCTCAGCAATGTCGTTTTTGTGATTGATAAAGTTACATCATCCTTTAGTTGTAAAGACAAACCTCGCAATGCATCTTGCAGACTTGTTGTTGACTCAAAACCTTTTTCTATTGGAACTAATCAACCTCTGGCTAAGAAAGGAGAAACTGAGAAAAGATGAAATAATCTCCATAATTTAGATGATAGTCATTGATAAGTAAGAGTTCAGTATCAAATTTGCTATTGAAAAGGTTCACTTTTGTGCGTTTTTCTTTCCTCATTTGGAGGTTTCTCCTAATGTAAGGTTATTATTAATAAAATTAAAAAAAAAAAAGTTATAAAAAGTTATTTACCAATACCCACAGTTTTAAGGTTGTACTTTAAATATACAAAAATATTCTTACATGATAAAATCCATACACCAATATCAATGGTAAATCCACTTCTTTTACACTCTCAACTCTTTAAACTTTTACTCAAGTCCATATTTCAACCTATAAATTCTGCCTCTAGCTCATTTTACCCTTCAATAATCCATGTCAGATTTAGCGATTTGAGAAGTAGTTCTTCATCATACCACCTAAAAAACTTATATCTATATTTTTCCACTTACAATATGCAATAATAATAAAATTTGAATGTATAATTATAATAATAATAATATACTAATTAAAATGTATTAACATATATAATATATTTATCATAATTAAGATAATTAATTATCAGCACTAATGCAGACCAATATTAGAAGTAACCCTTTAAAGTTTGTCGAAGGAGAGAGAGACCAAATTCTAAAGCTAAGATATTGATTTGACATTATCTGGGTGATGTTGTTCAATTAATATTTGAAACAATCTATTATAGCAACCCATATAAGTGTTAGTTCAAGTGTCTTTAAGTTTAAATTTATTTATTAAAGTTAGTTTATATATAGAAGTTATCCATATTTATTAGGCTATTAGATTATTGGTTATTCGTATGTACTTCTTGGGTTCTTTTGTTAGATTTATTATATATGTTTTCGAGTTCATGTACTATAAGTCACTACAAATAAAGATTTATATATGTACTAGATTATGTCACGTGCTTTGCACGTGGTTTTCAAAAATATTAATTGAAAATTTGATTTATTTTTTAATATTGTTTATTAAATAAAATTATTTTATTTAATATAGTTTTGTAAAATGTGGTCAACTGGTATAGTAAAGTTTGAGTATACAATAAAATTTTAGTGTTTTTTATGAAACAATCAAAGCAACTCTCTGTTTTAAATCTAAACTTTGAAGTCCCTAATAAGAGTCATATATGGTTTTCCATTAACAGAAAAAAATCAGCAAAAAAAAAAAAACTCTAAAATTTGTCAAGTGTACATAATATAAGCAATAAAAGTATGAGTTTCGAAGATTTAAAAATGAAATTTGTATAATAATATTTCTAGCATCTTTTTTTTCGGTGCATAAATTAAAAAGAAAAAAAAATTATCTTTTTTTTTGTGCAGAAATTAAAAAGAAAAAAATTAAGGTTGAAAAGTCTCATCGTAATTAATTTGTTAAAAAAAAGTTGGAGAAATAAATTAATACAAGCAGAGGGAGATGAAGAGCAAAGGTTGAATCTTTTATTAAATTTAAACCTAACATACTAACTACAATAACTCAAAAATATATTTTAACCCCTCATCTTTTTATACCAGTGATGTACATAGATAGCAAACATATAAGCTCGTTGTCATTTTCCTTTTCGTCCTTGTTTTTGTGTTGTTTTTGTATTTCTTCTTTTTATTTTTCTGCTAGTTTAATGGCGACTGAAGTTCATAAATCTCGATCACTCATTCTTTACCCATAAGTATATCATCTCTTTCCTAATAATTTTCAATAAAAAATTAATTCATTTTTCTCCATTATAGAAAACCTATCCATCATGTTTATCTTTTCTTCTCAACATTGGTTAGTGTCTTTGATTTCCTAGGTGATTGCTTTGAATGTTTGGTATATTATAAATGATTTTGAAGGCGATTGAGGCATTGAATGAAGAAAATGGCTTGAACAAATCTTCGATATCGAAATACATGGAATCAATATATGGAGATTTGTCTACTAAGCACTCATAGTTCCTCTTCAACCACCGCAACAAAATAAAAGATAGTGGACAATTGGTATTTTTGAAAAAACAACTACAGCAAGCCTAATCTGAATATACCTCCCAGGCGGGGTTGTGGCAAGCCACCACCAAAGCCAAAGGATCCTCTTTAACCACGACCAGTCTACCCAGTAAGGCTTAGAGGCTGCCTGCCAAAGGACCCCAATGCGCCCCTACTCCTGCCAAGGTTAAGATGTCATCTAGGAGTGAGAAACTGAGAAAAATGGCTCAACCTACGGGAGGTTTGGAGGCATCCACCACGACATCAGTGACAACAGCAACAATAGCAACAAGAAGGCCAAGGGGTAGGCCTCCAAAGGTGAAGCCTGCATTGACTGAAGTGAGTGTTTAGTAAAAGACTTTTAGTGGGTGCCATTTATACTTTTGAGTTCTCATTCCTCTGTTTGAATTCTTGTAGAATTAGGGTGTTGTTTAGTTTTAACATTGTGTCTATGTTTGTCTCTGTTAACTGCATGTACAACATGTTATAACTGTGTTAATCTTTGTTGGTTTGTAGAATCTCATAGCGCATATGACTGCTTCTAATGATGATGTGGTTTTTATTGCATTGTTATGTTCTTATGATTGCGTGCTTTTGTATTTTTTTGTTGGGCCTAAATTTTTTAAGTCCTTGGAAAATTTTCTTTATTATCATTAATTATTAATGGTCGTTTATGTTTGTTGGTGCTGCTGCTTTGTGAAGAATGTTTGGAAAGTAGTTTGGTGTCATGAAATTTCTATCTAATTGGGTGTTGTAGCTCTTGGCTGGATAAATATTTGATGATTTTTTCTAGCTACAAATCTTGGAGAGAAGAATGAAAAGAATGTGGGAAAAACTGAAATAGATCTTTGATGACTGAATGGTTGTTGGAAACTTGCACAAGAAGTAACCTAGCTCCAAAAATACATCTAAAATTTTATGGTTCAGGACCTTAGGTGGTCCTCAATACTTGGAGCTGTTTAACTTGGACTGTAAGTTTCACTTCTCATGTTGGATACCAAATCTTTATTAGGATAAAAATGATGGATAGGTTTTTTATATCACTTGCAGCATGCAATAATAATAAAATTTGAATGTATAATTATAATTGTTTGAGCTATGGATTTTTATTTCTTCCTCTCTTGTGATATGCTAGAAAAATACTTTCTTCAAGCAGTTTGACGGGAGGCTGGTTGGCAAGTCTACCTCTAGGTAGGCGGGCAGAGTGTGAATGCGTCAGCTGGGCTGCTTGAATCCTTACTTGTAGCAAATGAGGGCTAGAGTAGAGAGGCTAGAAGTGGTATTGTGCTAGTATGATGAGGAGTTCAAGCAGGTGTCCTCAGGTGAGCTTAGCATTTGGGGTAGGTTGTCGGATAGCTTCCTTGCTGGAGTAAAGACCTTCAAAATAGTAAACAACGTCAGTGGGGGCACTAACATTGGTGCTGGCACAGGCCCTCCGACGCCAAAGTCAGCAGATAACCCATATTGTTGTGCAAATAAGAAGAATAAATGAGTTTGAGTAGAAATGATGTAGGAGAGATGAGATTTAAGGCTACAAAGAAGGTTGCTGGGTATGCAAGCTCACTTCTCTCCCTTGAAATACTATCTGCTTTCAGGCCAAAGGGAATATCACTTCCTAAGGCGTCTTGTTACTTGAGAAGGAGGAGAGCAATAGTGAAATAGAGAGAAAAATGATCAAAAGTTTTGTTCATTCTCTTGCCTATACCTTAAATACCTCCTTGGGAGTTCATGGATGAGCCACACGTGTAGGGAGACCAATGGTGGAGATGCTGCCACCTGTGTTAACATATATAATATATTTTTCATAATTAAGATAATTAATTATCAGCACTAATGCAAACCAATATTGGAAGCAACCCTTTAAAGTTTGTCAAAAGATAGAGAAACCAAATTCTAAAGCTAAGATATTGATTTGACATTATCTGGGTGATGTTGTTCAATTAATATTTGAAACAATCTATTATAGCAACTCATATAAGTGTTAGTTCAAGCATCTTTAAGTTTAAATTTATTTATTAAAGTTAGTTTATACATAGAAGTTATCCATAGTTATTAGGCTATTAGACTTACTGGTTATTCGTATGTACTTCTTGGGTTAGATATATTACATTTGTTTTTGAGTTCATGTACTACAAGTCACTACAAATAAAGATTTATATATGTATATATATAGTCATTCTCTTATCCATAAGCAAAAGCAAACGTAGTTCTTTAGATTATATTAAGGGTATATATGTTTTTAAACCTTATTTGCATTTTACACAAAATATCCTTATATAAAAATAAAATAAAATGAACTCCAAAAGAAATGCATAACATAAATCTAAATGAATATATGTATAAATATAAAAGAATGATGACCTTAAAGCTAAACAGGTCAATTTTAAATATTTTTCTTTTCTTGGGTGCAGGGGTATCTGAGTAAAGTGAATTAAATGTTTAAAAGTATATGGACTTGACTCTTAATCTTGTTTAAGTCTCTAAGGTTGCCTTCTTGTTATACTCTAAATCTAGAATCATGGATAAGAGAAAATTAATGTATATATATATATATATATGTATGTATAATAGAGTTTATTTTTTTGGGTCCAAAAGCAAAATATTTTATTATGTATAATCAAATTAACATAATTTAGTCATTTCAAACTTAATAGAGGGTTCCAATCTACAGGTAAAAATCCACTTAGAATGTTCTTTGCAATTCAATCTGCTATACAATTGAGATTATGTGGAACAAGAGCAAAGGTTTGCTCTATGGGAGACTAGCATCCCAACCTTGATGCTAATTATATTCATCAACCTACCAAAAGCATCAATATTTCTTCACTGACTTCATACATTACATTATGAACTATCTCTAATTAAATTTCAAAATTAATTTAAGACCATAGCTCTGATTAACATGGAATTGATTTTTTTTTCCTTGATATTGCGTGTACACGTAGGGATTCGAACTCCAAAATATTGCCCAATATTTTGATAATTATATATATATATATATATGTGTGTGTAATATAATATAACCACAAATAAGCATTAAGGGATGTATACATGAAAACAAAACAACATCCATATGAAAGCATTAACGGATTCTAATGGCTCTTTTCTATATTCGTATCTCATTTATATATATACAAAGACACATAAATCTTACTTACCAATAAAAAAGACATAAATCTTAGACTTCACATCAATATAAAAAAGAACACTAGGTTTCACATATTATTTATTAATGTATATGATGAGAGCTTCTAGAGACCATTGCCAATAATATGATATAAGAGCAAAAGCAAGTGCCTAAGTTTTTTATCATCTTTAGTGTTTCTCCGAAAATGAAAGGTTTCAGTCTCCCACTTTAATTAAATATCTTGTCTACACCCTACCATGCTTAATTAGATTCCTCAACCCACCAAATTAAAGCACCAACATTTCTTTGTTGATATCATGCATTTCATTATGAACTATTCTAAATAATTTCCAAAATTAATTTTAGACCATAGATCTAATTAACATATGGAATCAATTTTTTTATTTTTTTAATATTGGGTGTGCGACAATTCAAACTCGAAAACATTTCCTTACAATCTGATAATTATATATATATATATATATATATAACCATAAATTAATGAATATGTGTGTATGTTGTAGAATTTGTTGAATATGTATAGTATATACGTGCATGTGAAAGTGTTAATTAGTCAATAGAGAGATCAAAAAGAGAATAATTAAAATAAGAATAAAGATATTATTAAAATTAATGGAAACTTTTAGGTGCCATAATGGTTCAATTATTGGGAAGTCGTGCAAAACCATGTACTCCAACTTCTAATTAATTTTCTAATATTGCCTTTGTGACATTCCCACTTGGAGTCTTCTACTATTTTTTAATTCTATCATTTTTTTGTTGGTTGGTCTTGTCGTATTAACAACCCAATAATACACTTGAATTAATATCCTAGCTCCTCCATCTATCAGATATTCTATGTTATTAATTTCTTAATCAAAATATATTAAACCATGTATGTCATTGTCTCACATTGAAGTGGGAATTAATATACCAATATCAGTTATCTTCTTAATTAAATTATTCACTAATAAATTAAGTTGTTCCCTTTTAAACTTTTAACTACAAAATCTTTGATACTTGATTATTCTCGTGGAATATCTCTACCATTCTCACAGTAACACTTGTGATACACGATGAATATAATGAATAACTTAATTACTAGTTCTTTATATGAATCAAATAAATTAATCTTAATTAATTTTATAATCAAGGTCGTTCAAATTGATTAGCTCAAATCTTAGATCTTCCAATCAAATGTTGGATATTTGATTGAGCTAGCCAATTGATTTTTAAATTATTATTTTTATTGATATAGACTCGATCTCTTAAGCCTAGATCGTAGTGGGCTTATTTTACACAAATTAATCTCTTTGATATACATATACACATATATATAATGCTTAATATTATTGCAGTAGAAAGTGCCAAAACTGTGAGCTCAGCCCTCATTATAATGGTAAAAAGATGAGATTATGAAATCTTTTCTGCTTCTAAAGCAAAGATCCACGTCTCATCGACGAAAAAAGTTTTGCGTGTTAGTTTTATCTTTTCAATTAATTAGCCAGAACTACTAAAAGCATTCAATCACAAAAGAAACATAGCTTTTCTCAGAAATAGTCCATATATTTAAGTGTTCGATTGGTCTCAATATTGTTAATCAAGATTCATACATTTATACAAATAATTAATTTATTGATCGTTGATATTTTCATTAATCATTCAATATAATTGCCTGATTTTCTTCTCCTCTTTAGGCGATCATTGATGACACACTTCCTGTTAATCTTTCATAATGGAATCCTAAGCATCAATATAGAATTTTTCGAAGCTTTTCAATACTAAAACAATTAGATGATGACTACACATCAATATTTTAGGTGGAAAAACTATTAATTAGGTCAAGCTAATTAATTCTTATTACCAAAAAAAAGGTCAGGCTAATCTATGACCTAATAGTCCTTATAAACCCATTAAAGTAGGGAGACCTCCCAGCTCTTTTCAGGTTAAGTTCCATTATTTTTTGTTTCCATTAAATGCAGAAGAAAAAAAAATGAAAAGACATAAAAAATTAACCCAGAAATATTACGTGATCAGCAGCTGGCTTGTTCTTGGGTTCAATGTCTTATAGATTAGGGTATAGGATACTATTAAGGACTTGGGTGTACCTCTCTTTTTTCTCTCTCTCTCTCTATATATATATATACAAACGTATATATATATATATGTGTGTGTGTGTGTGTGTGTTGTGAAATATATATACATACATATATAGCTTTATGGTTTGTTTTTATTTTGAGCTAGCCAGTAGCCAGCTCGCAAAAGCACTTGAATGGCCATGATTGTGCTTAGTATTCTGGGGCATCAAAAAGCAGTTGGGGTTGGGGACACCATGTCCATGTTGTGTAATAATTATGTAACATGAATTCCTGTTCCATGCCCCTCGCCATGTCTTTTGCCATGCATCACATCACGCGTGCGCGCGCGCGCACACACACACACACACACACACATATATATATATATATGCGCACGTAGGTACATGCCCGACACAATATCTTAACATCGACTAGCCTAATGAAAATTGAACATCATCTACAAATATAGGGCTTGAATTTGATTAGCACCATCTAAGCATAGGCTTAATTACCTTTTATATGTATTTATATAACTGTCTTGCATCAGTACTATATAAATGGAAAAGAAACCTATGTCACCGGCAGTCTTTTTGGACTTAGTAATGGACCAATGTTGGTACTATATATATATATATATATATTATAATTACGAAATTTAACAGCTATAGCTCACTATCTGATGACTTGGGTTATGCCCCTTTTCCATGTGAAACGATCTAATTTGATCAATTTCTTAAAGATGATATATATATATATATATATATATTTTTTTTTTATCAATATCATAAAGATGATATGTGAAAATTAGTTTTTATACTAATTTTGGACCATGCATGCATTTTCCAAAAAAATAAAAAATGTAAGCCATGTTATTAAAAAAAATTAAGTGAAAACCATGTATGAAATTTCATGCATATAAATATAAAACTATATGCATACACGTACTTTCTCGGCTGCTACATTTGAATAGATAAAGGTATATGTGAACTTTCTCAAAAGGTTATGGAAGAGAGTAAACCCTAATTATTAAATGGGTTCTAATTCTATTGAAAGAAAACAGATTACTTTGTTCACTAGCATCTCCAATTGCGTAAAAAGGCTGATGATCAACAATTAGTATTAATGTAATATTATTAATTATTAAAATCTCTACCTAAAGATTTGAAAAAGGCTAATTATAATTAATTTTTATATTTGTATAATATTTAAGTGCTAGAGTTGTGCATTGATTCTCTCCTCTCTCTCTCTATCTCTGCCACTTTATGAAGCTCCACTCAACTCAAGGAGCTAATTAGATATGTAGTGTGAGTCTTTGTCTTTAGTCTTTTTACACGCAACAAATGAGTCCCACAAAGATCGATGATGCCACACATACACATATACATATACTACTCAGACTAACTAATTACTTAAATATTTACCAAAAAAAAAAAAACCTAATTACTTAACTGCTCATGTGGAGCATACGTAGATTTTTCATTCATTAATTAAGACATCAAAAATTAATAATATCAATTTTATATAAAAATTGGTCTGATGTATTTTGATTGAAATGATTAATGACATACATAAGCCATTGCTTTAGAAAATTTAATTAAGACTGGGGGGAAGGATCTATACTCAGATACCACTCCACTTGAAAAAGGCTACGTATGTAAATTCAGATACCACTTGAAAAGGTCCATTATTAAGGTAGAATTGAAATTTCATTATAAAGGTTAACTTAATATGACAACTTAAACCATCTTATAAACATTTTAGAATCACCATTTTTAGCCATTGTAGAAATTTGTTCGCACATATCCTGTCAGGATTCAAGATGCAAAATGACTTTTAGTCCCTAGTTAACATATATGATTGAGAAGGAGTTTCTATGTTTTACTTTGATCATAACATCATTAGTCAATCTTAATCATTTCACTAAACTTTTAAATCGGGGTCATCGGGTCAAGGTAGTTCTTTATGTTTTAGGCTTCCATTTTCATTTTTTTTATACTTGGGTTCAAATCTTTTGCCTGTATACCATGGATTATATAGACTACACAACTCAATATTTATTACATATGTACTCATTTTTTCTTAATTGATACTTATGATTTACTGTGTTCGATTCTACTTCTTTGCAACTAAAGCTTATGTATGCTTGTTCACTTGATTAATCACCAAAACTCATATAACTTGGGAGTGTGTAGAGGAAAACTCAAAGATTGCTAGCCAGCTACTTCCATCTCTAGTTGATTTTTAAATATACAGGAATTAATTTTGTAGCCCACCATCTAAACTCGTACTAATAAACCAATACATATATACATATATTATAATGAATGATTAAAAGATAATAATAATACAAAAAAATATATATAGTTATTAGGGGGTGATCAGGGCTGCCTGCTAGAGTGGAGAGTCTAAAAATGTAAATGTCTGGCTCTGCCATTCAATCAATGTCCAATCCAGCCTTTGGTTGGTCCACATTTTATCACTGCTCTTAAAAAGGTGAAAAAGAAAAACACAAAGAAAGTTATAACAATAACAATACCACAATTCCCTCTAAAATTCTAAAACAATCCAAAAACTAAAATACAAAAAACCAAATAGCTGAGAAATTTATTAAACCCAATAATCTCTCACTCAATTATTCACCAAAACCAAACCCCTTTTCTTTTGTTGTATGCAATATACACAATGCCCACCTCCCAAATCCCAAACCAAATAAATCCCTCCCCACCCCCACCCTTCATTCAGATCCCCACAGCTAGCCCACAGCTTCCCAAAACCAAACAGAAACCATGAATCACTTCCAAGCACCAACCATGGTGATCATGGTGGTTCTGACCATCATCATCATCATGATGCTCCAGCTTCCAGCTACCACCTCCAGCACTGATACTAGTAGTACTTCTTCTTCTTCTTCTTCTTCATCACCATCCCATAAACTATTATACCCAGATTTCCAAAACTTAAACGTCAAACAGACAATCTCTAGCATCATTGTGAACATTAATAGGCCTCCCACCAACGTTTCATCACAAGCCGACGATGAAATCCTGCAAGGCCATGATGACAATGAAAAAAGTGAGAGAAAATGGAAGCTCAAGCTGCTTCACAGGGACAAGATCACGTCTCGGAGTCATGGCCCGTATCAGTACCACCACCTTTTCAAGGAACGCATGGAAAGGGACGTCAAAAGGGTAGCCGGACTGATTCGCCGTCTCCGGCTCCAGAAAACGAAAACGGCCTTCAATGGTGGGAGTTTCGAGGTGGAGGGTTTTGGGTCGGAGGTGGTTTCGGGCATGAACCAAGGGAGCGGAGAGTACTTTGTACGGATTGGGGTTGGCAGCCCACCAAGGAGCCAGTACATGGTTATTGACTCCGGCAGCGACATTGTGTGGGTCCAATGCCAGCCTTGCAACCAGTGTTACCACCAGTCCGACCCAGTTTTCGACCCGGCTGATTCTGCATCTTACACCGGAGTCTCTTGCAGCTCGGTGGTGTGTGACCGGCTTGAGAATGCCGGCTGCCATGCCGGACGGTGCCGGTACGAGGTGTCATATGGTGATGGGTCCTACACCAAGGGGACTCTGGCCCTTGAAACTCTCACATTCGGGCGGGCTGTGATCCGAAATGTGGCTATCGGATGCGGGCATATGAACCAGGGCATGTTTGTCGGGGCGGCCGGGTTATTGGGTCTTGGAAGTGGATCCATGTCCTTTTTGGGTCAGCTTGGGGGCCAAACTGGAGGCGCATTTAGTTACTGTTTGGTAAGCAGGGGCACCGATTCATCCGGATCATTGGAATTCGGGCGTGGAGCAATGCCCGTGGGTGCTGCCTGGGTCTCTTTGATCCGAAACCCACAGGCACCGAGTTTCTACTATATCGGGCTTGTGGGTCTTGGAGTTGGAGGCATTCGGGTACCCATTTCCGAAACCATTTTCCGATTAACCGAATTGGGTTATGGAGGAGTTGTTATGGACACCGGAACCGCCGTGACTAGGCTGCCGACGTTGGCCTATGAGGCGTTCCGGGACACTTTTCTTCAACAAACCGCAAACCTCCCTCGGGCTCCCCAAGTATCCATATTCGATACGTGTTATAACCTAAACGGGTTTATGTCGGTCCGGGTACCAACCATATCGTTTTACTTCTCGGGCGGGCCAATCCTGACCCTTCCAGCAAACAATTTTCTGATCCCAGTGGATGACAAGGGAACTTTCTGTTTTGCATTTGCTCCAAACCCTACAGGTTTGTCCATTATAGGGAATATCCAGCAAGAAGGGATCCAAATTTCCATTGATGGGGCTAATGGGTTTGTTGGATTTGGACCCAATGTTTGCTAAGTAAATATAAAGAGACTGAATTTTGCTAGTTTTAGTTGTATGTAATATATTTATTGCTTACTGTACGTAAGCATACTACATTATCAGATGCATTACTTAAATAGCAAAGAAGGTATTGTTCTTATTCACCAAAAAAACAAGGTGTTGTTCATGTGAATGTAGTGAAATATATTTTTATAGGCTAAAGTAGTGCTTTTCACCTTACTAAGAAAAGCATCGTGTAAAAAAACTTTGTGTAATTATAGATGATGATTTTGAAAGAAAAATGGTGCAAACTGAAAAGCTGTGATTAAATAAACAATAATTTAATTAAAAAAGAATAGTCAAACATTCCCAAGGGAAATATGCAGACAGTCAAAAGAATCACAAAAAAGGTTGTTTACTTGGGTATTAGAGAGCGACCTTTTTGTGTAACATGAAGATCCAAGACTACCCTTTTATTACCCATGTAACTAGATGCGCATACACACGCTCTCTCTCTCTCTTTCTCTACTGGTGGGGGTGGACACATTTTTTGCTCATAGCGCAACATGACCCTTTTGTGCTTATCCTCCATATAAGAAAGAGAGGAATCAATCTCTCTCTCTCTCTCTCTCTCTCTCTCTATGAAGGGCATTAAGGAAAGGCTGCTGTGGTGTTTGAATCATTAGACAAGGGAGCCACCACCATTGTGGACATGTGAAGCAATCACTTACTAGGGCTTCGGTCTACCTTTGGTGTGACCTAAGTCGGAGTGCATTCAAGCAATGACTTTTGGCAAAGGCTTTTGCTTTGGTTTTCCCCCTTTGAAAGATTTGAGATTAAGATAGATTACTTTTGTTCCCTTTTTTACAAATTGGGGTAGATTAGGAAGAAGAATAACAAACTTTGTATCACCCATTCCCATCTCTCAGAGATAAACACATTAAGGTTTGGGTTCTTTCTACGTGCTTTATTCTATTTTGCACTATTAACCCTCCTAGGGTTTTGTTTTCTATGCGCTTTAGAGGCCCACAAAAGTCAGAACTTGTTCCTGAAAATGGTGAAAAGAAAGGAATTTGCAAAAGCAACATCATCATAATCTATAATTGCTCAGAAATTAGTATCAATCTGGATATACTTTTTTCAGGTCTCTTTTGGATTTGTGGCAGATTTTCACACTTGCCCATTGCTTGCTTAAGTACTTGACAACTCAGCATTGCTTATGCATTTTCCACCTAGTTTTTGACTTATAAAACCCAATTAAAGCCAGCCCGTGATGTCTTCCAACGGAACTAAAATTTTTGAAAACTTAATTTGTCTTCTAGTTATAAGGCTCGAGGACAACCCACGAGGTTTGTTTTATCTTTTCCTTGTCTAATTTTCTTATTTGCCTCTTTTTTTTTTTTTTTTTCAAATCAACAATTATATACTTGTTGATATTGGTGATTTCCAATTCCTAAACATGACCTCTGGATTATGGCTTTAACTCCAAATCTCTCTTTTCATTTTTAACTAGTGTTTATCTGGCTTTAAAGACAAAAACTCTTGGGTAGAAAATAATCATTGATGAATTTCTCTTTCATTATCAATACCCAGAGACAACAAATATTTGAACTCTTTTCAGATATACTGGATCTAAAGGACAAATGAAATTTTTACTTGTTATTTCTTTAATCAACAAAACGTTGACGCTGTGCCGTATGGGGCAGTAGAAGTACCTACTCATTAACATATTATTCGCTAAGAAAAGCACTATGCATGAGAAATTCAAAATCAAACCATGTACAGCGCTCTGCTGGAGGTGTCTAAGTTGAGGTTCAGAAAGTATTCCACCTTGCGTAACAACTTTCACTCTCCATCTTCTATTTTCTATTCCAACAACTCAATTCCAGCTAAGAATGAAAATAACACGTAAAGAAGAGTACCTTCATTGAGTGGACATCACTGCCACCGGCAACCTTCAGGTGTGCATCAGGCCACACTTTCGCTTCCACATTCAATCCCTCTGACGTGAACTTGTAACATGATGAACTCAGATCCATCAAAAGAAGCCCTAAATCTCATAACTGTAAGGAGTTGCAAGAAGAACTTTTGTTTTGTCAAAGGCATTCCTCACCAAGTGAAAATCACAATTATTTGCAGAGAGAAAAATTCATCAGGAAATAAGTAATTTCAGACAAAGAGGTTAAGATGGAAGAACTACTTAATAAACAATGTAAGCTAACAAATTTAAGTCAGCTAAGTATGGTATACACAAATTGACAAGAATATTTACAGGTGCCCACGGCTTGCTATTTCAGCAGTTATGGGAACAAAAATGCCTTCTTGGGCTCTCAAAAAGTCAAAATTCATTTTAAGTTACCGAGAAAATGTGTCCACATCATCAGTCTCATCCAAGCCACTGTTCTTGGGCGTTACCGATGAAGCCACAGATTTTACATCTCCTTGATTAATCAGGATCCAGATTCGTATTATTGACAATCTGGAGTGCATCTTTTCTAGACAACTTTGTACCTAAGGGTTGAAAAAACACTAGGAAATAGGCAATGGTATTTTAAACCATAAATAGATATTTGAGATCATCTACTGTCAGGCGAGCTGCAGAGCCCCCACCATGATCTTCACCAAAAGCAGAAGCAACCATTTTTCTCTTTTCTTCCTGAAAAATTAGAAAGATAAAATGCATGTCAAAGGTCTCAGACAAGAAAAAGAAATACTTGTTGAGTTATAGAATAAACATTTTCTTTGCATATCTAAGTACTCATCATCTTGAAATCTGTCAAAAAATGTACTTTGAGGTGACAGCACCCCATAATCATTACTAGTTAAGAATATGCAAGAGGTATTTGAAAGCTTCACCTCATTTCTCGAAAGATAAAGGGAGAACAAACAGCAAAATAGTAATCAAATTGGAAACATATCAGGCCTGTGGATTAGATATGATACATGAATGAGGAAGTATATGATAGGGCAAATGGGAAACATTTCAGTGAAATCACAAATGTGTGAGAAAGATCCAAGGTTGATTTCCAGTTTGAGTGTCAAACTTACCCATCTTTATGTGGCATCCTTTCAATATAATTATCAGTTACTCAAAATATATAACTCTCAGTTTACGATACAAGCGAGGCATGTAAATTTCACATAATACATCGAGAGATGAAGGAGAGGAGACTAAGCTAAATAGCAAGGAAATAAGAATTTTCTCAGATAGTTACTACAGAGATTAGGTACCACAGACAAGTAGAAAAGGACAATGCATATATTAAGATTGTGCCAATAATTTCTATCCATAAAATTTTAAACACTTAAAAATTGATTTTTTTTTTTCTCCTTTCATCCATTGAAATGGAGAATTCTTTCATACAAAAAGAATCTACACAAGAAAAAAAAATATATATATATATATATATATATATATATATATATATATAAAACTAAAAAAAATGGCACCTGGAGAGCTAATATCCTGTCTTCCACTGTATCTTTAATAGTGAGCCGTGTTACGGTGACAGGACGAGTCTGTCCAATTCTATGTGCCCGATCAACAGCCTGATCTTCAGTGGTAGGATTCCACCAAAGATCCAAAAGAATAACATGACAAGCAGCAACCATGTTTAGACCAAGATTTCCTGCCTTTAGCGACATCACCATCACAGTAACCTGAAATACATTTCAACCATTTAGTTCTGAAGATTAAACATTTGACTGAGCCACTAAGAAGTTAAATATGCATTGTATTGTCAAATTTTTATAACAAAATACCACATCAGAGCACATCAAATGCAGTTATGTTGCAAGAAATCTGATCTGCGGATTAATGTTCAAAAGTACAGAAAAGCTTGTTATTTGTACTCAGATGCCAATTTAAAAGAAACAACCACCACCAAGTTTGTTGATAAAATTAGCAAAAACTTGAAAGTAATTTAGAATTTTACACAGCTTATCAAGGTGGAGACCAAACCTCAGGGTCAGTATTAAAATCTCTGACAGCCCTGTCTCTGGAAGCCAAAGACATTGTGCCATCAAGCCTTCTGTATTGTATACAAGATTGGTTCAGCGACATCTCGATTAAGTCCAACATGCTAGTCCACTGGGAAAAAACAATTGCTTTTATTGGTCCTCCATTTGGAAACTTTGAAGTTGCTGAAGGCAAATTTCCATTGCTTCCCATCTGGTTATATGGTTCTGAGTTTAACTTACAATGTGATAGCAAAATCTCAAGAAGAGCTCTGATTTTAGATGAACTGTACTCATTTTGCCTGACTATTATTGAATTATCAGCGAGCTGAGAATCTACAGGACTATCATCAAGATCATTAGCTATACAACGTTTTAGAGTAGCCTTAGAAAAAACAACATCAGAACCAACTTGCTCTTTGCAATCAGTAGCTGGACACATATTATCATCGCCTGTCAAATAATCTGACACACATTGATAGCAGAAAACATGGCCACACATCGTAGCAACTGGGTCCTCCGGTGGATCCTGTCAAAAGCAGCAAACACTAGTAGGGTTAGTCGATCAAGGGACAGCACAATCTCTTTTTTCCTCTCTTTCTCTTCCAAAATATATATATATATATATTAGAACTGTATATGCCAATGAAACAATAAAAAATAAAGCTTTCTCTAAAACGAAAATGTTAATGCCCAGACTACATGACATCAACAAGCCAAGAGATTACTTATAAACGCAATACATATGAAAATAACGGAACAACATTTCCCATTTGGATTAATAGCTCTTTAGGTCCCTAAACTTAGCACAGATTTACACTTTGGTCGTTAAAAGTAATTTTTTCTGGTTTTCGTCCTTAAACCACATCATAAGCAGCACTTTGATACTTTTTCAATATTATCCATCAATTTGTTGGTGATTTTTCCATGTTTTTTACACGTTTTCCCTTTTCAGGACCAGTTAGTGTCATTTAACATCTGTAATGTGCTACTTAGAATTAATGTACTTTTTCAGAGGCAATTAATTATCAACAAACTGACAGAATACTTCAAAAGGGCAAAGTGCTACTTATAATGTAGTTTGAGGATGAATACTAGAAAAAAAAAAATACTTTAGGAACCAAAGTGTAAATGAATGTGTAGTTCAGGGAACGGTGGAGCTATTAACTCTTCTGGTTTATAGGGACGAACAGAAGGAGGGAGGGAGAGAGAGAAAGAATAACTACATATACAAAATGAGATGGGAGAGCATACTGTACTAAATCAATTAGTAGTTTGCAGTTATACTGCCACTACAGCATATAAGGGTCAATGTTGATCATTGCATCCATTTCTAGTTTATGAAAGAGGGGGAAAAAAGTCAGTATCCTTCTCTCATCCTCATGCTTGTGCTACTCAATGGGCAGCTGCTAAGATGATAGTATCCTTACAAAACAAATATACGACTTCTAAAAATGTTTTGCCATTTCCTCCATCTCCTAAAATAGTTACATAATTAAAACCGTTGCCTTGAGAAAATGAGAAATAAACTCAGTAGAGAAGGTTGACTAGCTAAGAAACTGACTACTATGAACTATCAAATAGTGCCAGGAATTCGCCCTAACATAGTCTAGTTCACTCCAATCCTAAAATAGTTTTTGAATTTATTATTTGAACTACCCCATCCTGCATATCAAACAGGGCCACAGATTTCTTGTATAATTTGAATAAGGTACTATCAAAGATTCAAGTGTTTGTTTGGTATGTTCAATAAGATGACCTTATGCTCCTTGATGTGTGATGTGTAGAATTATGAGTCCATTGATTGTGTGTTCCCTCATTGTGAGTGGCTGCTCAGTTAAGATTGTGATTGGTGGAAGAAGTTAACCGTATTTGGGTATTTCCCAATCTTGTTTATTTCTATTTGAAATCTTTACTTTATTGATAAAAAGACAATATAGAAGCAATAGTGGATTTGTTTGGACACTATGGTTGAAAAGAAATGGATGGCTTTTTGAGGACAAGAGTCGAGATGTGAAAACTTTATGGGACTACAACAAGTTTCAGGCTTCATTTTTGGCCTTCTACTCTGAAAAAGTTCATTCTCATTTCTTTGAGTAGGAAAGATGCTATCTAATTTATTTTGCTTACAATATTCAGATCATAAGCTTATTCATAGAAGTAAAAAATACATTAGGAATTAATTTCACAGGCTTTAAGGAGTCACATCCCATTAAGGGGAATGCAGGAAGTAGAATAGAAGGATGGTATGTTTCAAGGAAACTCACATTGCATACGTGACAGATGGCCAAGGAAGTTTCCAAAAGATTTAGTAAATTGATAAGCATTTCTCTAGGAAGTCTCCTTGCCATTTCAGCAGAATCTTTTCCAACAAAATCAGAATCATATCCTTTAACAAGAAATGGGTGATCGCAAGCCTGCCGGAGACGCAAAAGCATCAAAAGGATATTTGCATAATTCTGATTCACTGTCCCAGCAGCAGCATATGCCTGCAAGATACAAAATGATGATATCAAATAAATGAAATTTTCAGCATAAGAATATCTGATAAAACCAGAATCCATCTTCATGGTACCTCATATCTACAGCATTATATTGTTAGACCTATAAACATACCATCATGCATACAAGTTTAAAGCACCACTTTTCCCAAGACAGAAATTGCATCTTGCATGTTACAAAAATTAATTTGCTAAATGGTGGTTAGCATGATTATTAAAAAAAGAAAAAAAAAAAGAACTCAGTAATATGAATAAAAGATAGTGAATGACTCCACATTAGCTACAAAAACAGGGAGCTAAGAATGTAGTATTTTAAAGATGCAATACTGACTTCAGTATCCTAAAAGGTCATGTTTTTCCTTTCCACTAGCCATCTTCTCATCAATAACCATACTGGAAGTCCAACACTACTAAAACTAGAGAAAAATGTGCTAAACTTATATATTTAAAAAAAAAAAAAAAAACCCAAAAGTATTTATTTGCAAACAAATCTGCACCATGTCACCTTATGTATTAAATCAAAGGTTTTAACATATACATAAAATTGCTTCTTTGTTAATTACATAATAATACACTTATATGAAAAACTTGATCTCCATGACTCTAATTTATTGAAATTATACTCCTACAATACTGAAAGTTCAGAAATGACCTTTCCTGATTCATATTCACAGAAGTGATATACCATGAGCTTGGCATATCAGAATGCAATTTCTGTAATTATGTTTGTAAGCCAATGCCATATTTGTCACTTTCAATAGTAAAAAAAGCAAAATAAAATCAGCTTTATGCATACATACCAACAAACATACACAAAACACACATTTGCGTACACATGTATGTGTATTAAGTGCAAAACAATCATACTCAACTCATACAATAGAAATAGAAATCAGAAGATACCTTGAATTGAGAACGTGAATCTGCTTCCAGCTGTGTATAGAAAGCACGTTCTTCAGCTGAGAAGTCCACCTTAGTCAGGTGTATTGTTTTTGGCGGTAATGTAATTATAGGATCCCCATCAATCAATGTTCCTAGAAATAAGAAGGATGATCAGCACCAAAGAGTGTACATAATTCGAACATCAAATTGACCAAAATCCATATGAAAGTCACAGAATAATAGAGCTATAAATTATGTATGAAAACCACATATACCTACATATAAACTCAATATGCAGATCAACAGCCAAACAAAGCTAAATGAATTTATTACCCAAAAAAAAATCTACAACTGCAGCTTATTACATTGAAATCTCATAAAGTAGACTCGAAGCAGGTAAGATTCTCCTATCACTGACAATTTGGAGGATGGCTAGGACCATAGATGGGTCACAGAACAATAAGTTCAAGTGTGCTGAAGCGTGGATTCAGATTTTAATAAGAATATAATATATCGTAAAATTACCATCAATCCTAGCTAGCACTACAAAATAATATATTTAACCGTAACACTTTTGTTCATATGTAAGCTGGTCCAATAATAGGATAAGGGTCTTACACATGCAATATATTTAATTAACAAATATGGGTCTTACACATTCAGTAAATTATCCAAATTGAGCATGTGCATTGCATGGGAGAGAGAAAGAGGGTGACAGAGACATTTCACTTCTATTCAAATATAATAAAATGAGTTGCACAATTCAGTGAAGGTAAATTCCAGATCACTGTTTAAGACCATTTGTTTTGCTATTATTTTGTGGCCAAAGAATTTCTCTACAGGACATCAAATTCCAAAATAAGCTGTCACTTGGAATCACTAGGTAAGTCCATGAGAAAAAGGTTAAAGCAAATGAGAAGGAAAGAAAAAAGGAAGTCCATGAGAAATAGGAGGGCAAACTGATGCAAATCCAAAAATGAGAAAGACATTATTCCACTTGTTATCTTTGGCAAGAGACTTTTATTTGTGATTTATAACGCCGACAAGGTAACAATTTCCCATGACCAAAGAACATAATTAGTGTGAGAGGCATTCACCTTTCGTTCGACGCAGCATTATAGCCCTCAGAACTGCTTGTAGTTTCTTGTAACCGTGGATTGAATTTCTGGATATTGGAACCTTAATTGTGTTGTAAAATGATTTATACACAGCATATGGATCATACTTCAGAAATCTGAAGTAGCTGTACAAATCATCAATTGCATTTTGTATCGGTGTACCAGATAAGCACCATCTTCTTTTGGCTCGAAGGCTGCAGCAGGCTCTAGCCACTTGAGTTCTGTGATTCTTAATAGTCTGAGCTTCATCTAGTATTACCCTAAACCAACCCACTCTTGCAAGGGGACCACAATCACTATCAATGGAGGAATCATCATTTCCTTTTCTACCCTTCTTTTTCTTCTTACTGACACTGGAAGTCTGTTTCCTCTTTTTACTGATGGAAAATTCAGAAGATAATCCATACTTTTCCCCACTTTTTTCATCGCCGTCATCCTCATCAACTAAAGGTTGTTTTGGGACTTCATTGGTAACAATAGAATAGGTTGTGAGAACCACATCATACTTGGCCAATGAAACAGGATCTCTTGTCCTGCTGCCTCCATGATATATTAGGACCTGAAGCTTTGCTTCTTCTCCAACCTTGTCATCCAGCTCTCTGGCCCACTGTCGAAGAACACTTGCTGGACATACTACCAACGTACCAGCTGCTGGCCTCCTTTTACTAAATGTCTGTGTAGAAGTACTAACTTCCGGAATCGGTTTGACATCATTAGATTCTTCAGTTTTCAATGATTTGATATCATCAGATTCTTCATTTTTCTTAACTCCATCTAAACTTACAGAAGCATTATCATCATCATCATCTAAATTCAAAGCTTCTGTTTTATGATTACATGAATTTTCTGATTTTGATTTTGACTGCAAAAACTTCTGCATTTGTATAAGCGCAATCATTGAGATTGTCTTGCCAAGGCCCTGCAAGATAAATTTGATAATATTAGAAAGATATTAAGTGCTAAGCCAGATCTAATATTCTATAAGATTCTCAGCTAGTGACCTGATCATCAGCTAAAATTCCACCCAAACAGTGCAAACTTCTGGTTTCTTTCTGAAGCATCCATGCCAAGGCAATTTTCTGCAAGGTAAATTGATTAACATTCAACATTATGTTTCACAAAAATCAGACAGAAATACCTGATGTCTATTCACCCGGAAAAAAAAAAACAAAGAAATACCTGATGTCTTAGAAGACGGACAGACAAAAGACCATCAGGTAAATTAGCTTCAAGTTTTGGTTGATTGAGATCCTGCAAAAACCAAACCCATTTTTAGCCTCGGTTACAAGTTTGTTCTGTATCTGAATCCAACTAAATCCTTGTCTCTAATAATTTATTTTGGTGGTTCTACATGTCTAAGGTTCGTTCTTAATTATAAGTTAGTTTACATTCACACAAGGAGTGACTGTGTTATGTTAGCTAAAATGCACAGCAGTCGCCATTTCTTACTGATTCTTGTCTTCTAACCCTCATGACCCTCTGTTCCTAGTAATTCTTTTATTTTGCACATATAAAGCCTGCTTTGTTTCCAGTGGTAAACAGTTGGGCCTATACTTCACACAAGAATGTTAGTATGTGTTGTGTCAAGTGCTATATTTTGACCACTTTTTAACATTTTAAACTTTGGGGACGATGACAACCAAAGATGTTTCTAAGGAAATTATAATTATAGTATTATGCCAGACTTGTTATCTGTCTTCAATCATTCCTTTTTATACTTTTTCTTTTTTAAAATTCTTTCTCCTTTGACCACAAAACCATTTTCTGTCAAAAACAAAGAAAGGGACCACAATTTAACAGGCCAAACACCGAAATTTGAGGGGAAAAAAGTTACACAGAAAATGAATTTCGCTGAAGCAAAAGGAATAGTCAGGAAAAATGTCAACAAATGAGCATAAGATAACAAAATATTGACATGGGATTGAAAATATAATAAAATTGAAAAAACTACATGAAGACCAATTTCCTAAGAATATGCCTATAACAAGAAGCAAGGACAAACGTGGGAGGAAAAGCCAACTAAGTATCATCACGCAAAGCAATTTGTCCTGTAGTAGTACAGGGGTGCAATTCTCTATTAGTATTGCTAAAAGAAAAAGTGAGAGGACAATGAATAAATAATGAGGCTGAAAGAAGAAAAAACCTAGAAGATGAGGCCTCATAGAAATAGATGGTGTTCATCATTGAGTTAAGTGACAAAATACTCAAAACCCAACTGCACCCCATAGACAACACTCTTCAGTCGGCATCTAATGAAGGCAACAACAGAGGGGCCACAATTTCAAATTCAGATGTTTATTGCTATCGACATAAATTAAAGCACCCCACAGACAACTCTCTTCAGTCGGCATCTGATGAAGGCAATAACAGAGGGGCCACAATTTCAAATTCAGATGTTTATTGCTATCATAAATTAAAAAAGATCACCACCCTTCACTTTCACATTAAATTCATAGTAAATTAGCTATGTTAATACTTCAAATAGAAGTCCACTGCAAAGGCTTACAACTCATACATTTTAAGTTGATATTCTCTTTCATATCCTCCCTCCACCCCTCTATCTGTGCCTTTCTCATAACTCACATATTGATTTTAATTTTCTTTCTAAGCTGCCATACCACATGCATCAACACAAACTGTAATTAAAATGAAACAAAGCACTTGCACATGTATCACTTCTAATTGTTTTTAATCACAGCTCATATCCTGGGTGCTTGATAACTTCATAAAAGCCAGAATCACTAAACAGATTATCCAATAGGATAGGTATTTAGCAAGCAACATATACATCTTTCGTACCAGAATCAACCTAGGAGAATGGTAAGTAGAAAACTTAATAAACCCCCCAAAATTGCTAATGATTTAAGTTTAAGTATGCATCTTTTCCACCGCAAATGTCCAGAATCAACACTTCCAAACCAAGAGCCTCTTTACGTCACCAAAAATGAGAAACTCAATTGTTGTTTGTTGGGACCTTACAAAGTATTCATTTCATTGCATAACCAAAATAAATAATCATACTTAGAAAAGATATATTACAAGACATATAATACAAAAAGCTTAAGTTTAAAATTTCACAAAAAGTGGAAACATCCTATTAGCTGAATCCCAGCAATCAAAATATTATAACAAATGAGCCAAAAGAATACCTCCAATGCTGCTTGGTATATCAATCTTTCATCACTTCCAGCAGCATTTTCTTCGCTTACCCCAGAACGATATGCAGGGTCACTTGAAGTAGCAAATTGTGTGCCAGGAATAAACTTGCCATGCATCAAAGAGGGAGGGAGGATCCTACTCGTACCATTTTCATACATGATAAGTTCATTATCAGTAACCCTGCCAGAATGATCTCGCATATAGCTATTACTACTAATTGAACTTGGCCCTGCTGGATTTTGTGAACTTCCATAAGTATCCCAACTGCGACCGCGGCTAATGTTATCTACTGAATTATTTAATTTAGTGATTGCGGACGGCACAAGAGATGATGGAAGAGTTCTCTTTAGAGCCTGATGGGATGAAATTTTCTCAAATTCTGTACCAGAAATATTTGCAATTCGTGATTTAACAGACTGAGGCTGATAAACATTTCCATTCTCTGTATAAGACTTTGAATTATCTGCACGGGAAGTGTATCGATTTGAGGCTCCTACATCACTGGAGCCAGGGTGAATCAGCAGTTTTGCATCTGAATGGCCATTAAAATTTACCAAGCTCCCATTAGAAGCATATGATTTTTTAGGAGAATGAGCATTTCCAGACTGCTCAGCATAACCTGTATGTTTAACAAAATGCTCCGAAATTAATAATATATAAAAACTTTATGTCTAAGTTGAACTAATTCTTGAGAAACAACCAATCTGACCTCTACTCCTTGAACTTGTTCCAGGCGGAGATGCCCAACGTGGAAGATTTCTATGATTGGCAGATCTCATGTTATCTCTGGCATCTTCTATCTCCAAATCACTATCAGACGAAAGAATTTCTATATGTTCATTCATAACCATGGTCAATGTAAGATGACTTTCCCTATCTTCAATCAATTTAAGACGAGAATTACTCAAAGATGAGGCGGTCTGCAATTAAAAATTATTGTAAGTATGATGATTCAGCAAGTAGTAGCAAACCATTGAACACAATGTAATGACTCACTAGGTCTGTACAATTTTTCAAGATTAAGCTGGAAATCCATCCACTTAAAACGTAGCAGCATCTTCGGGCTGAATCAAGGAAACCATGAAAATGGTCCACATGGTCAAACATCTAACCAAACCTCATCCCTTCTCCCTTCAGAAACAACAGAGTACGTAAGAATTTTTTCTTCCCAAATAGAGCAGCAAATTAATAAGTTAGACAAATTACATATTTACTCCAGAGAAAATAAAAAATAAAATATTAAAATCATATAGGGTCTGTTTGGCCGTGTAGTTTATAAGCTGTTATTTGTTTTCACAAACTCTAAATTGTTTTTTGAAAATTCCAGACCTTGTTTCACCATTTTTTTCTGAAAACAGTTTCCTAAAATAAACAAAGAAACACAAGAAAATTTCTCCAACTTATAGGCTTTTAGTATACATATCTAACTGAATACTACACAAGGTTTGGAGATAGTTTATCATAACAAATTAGAAAATAACTGAAAGTACACTGTTGTAGAGTTAACGCAGAAGGATGTGATTGTAAAAGATATAGCAGCAACTGGTTTTGAAGAAGTCTGAGTTGTGAAGTTGAATAATAAGCACCATGTAGTTGGCCCCAATTACTTCAAATATTAAGTTAAGCAGATTTTAAATTAAATGTCAATTTACAAGCATGTTTTAATGCCACCGCCCAACAAAACTAATAGAGACAGTACTCTAAGAAGCTACAAAGTTTTAGATTCTGGTTAACAATTTATACATAAATCCAAAACCAATGTACCAAATCCTCGCATATCATTGAGCATTTCATATAGAAAAAAAAAATGATGACAGTTCTAATTCCATGCACTTAGGCATCCAATAGGATGTCCTTACTTACTTATACTGACACTGGAACCTAATCCAAAACTCACTAATTGCAAAAATCGAGTGGAGGGACAAGAAAGTAACCAATTTGCTTCACTTCAAAAGCTCAAAAGTGCTGGCCACCATTTTCGTTGTTCACTCCAAATTCCTCTTAGAGGCCTTGCGCATAAAAAATTGGCAATGCAGGTAATCAACTAAACCCATGGAACAGAACCAAATCACCAGGAGTGCTTGATTCCCAAAAATACTAACCAAATTTCTCTCATAAACATTACTAATTTTCACAAAATTCTTCAGATAATAAGTACAAATCAAGGTTAATTTTCTTTTCCCTGTATTTTCAAAATATATCTAAGTAGAAGCAGGTGATCAATCGGAACCATCACAAAAACCAAAAAAAAATCTAACGAAACTTGTAAACCCATGAGAATTCAAAACAATTTGAAGAATAAAACTTATAAAGGCACAAACTTTATAACAAATTAAAGATTTTGAACATCCGAATTATAGAAACCCATAAACTGCACGACGTAGACAATGCAAAAGCGAGGATAAGAGAGGAAAATTACAGCTATTTCGGTGGGTCTAGTGCAACGCCCATGAATATTATAGTCGACTCAGAATGAGAGAGAAAAAAAAGAGTTTCAAAATTGAAGGCGTTTGAAAAACAAAATGCGAGAATGCGATTGAGAATTTTAGAGAGAGAAGAGCTTCGTACCTGTAATTGCTGATCTTCGTTGAAGTCCTAAACACTATGCATAGGGTTTGCAGTGAAATACCAAAACTCAAAAGTCTCACGGGCACACGGAGAGAGAGAGAGAGAGAGACCCAATGGTAGCGTTTAGAACAAGGGACTGGATCCTGTACGACTACACAGTATCCTTTTTCTTTGAAACACAAGTACAACAGTTTAACCACTCTTTTTACCCTTTTTATATATATATATACGTACATATATATATCGATTGTTTTGTTCTTTTTTTCTCATTGCCATCAAATATATATAGATACATATTTGCAATCAAATCAATATAAATATATATATATATATATATCTCTGTTTTTCTTTTTTTTTTTTTGGTAATATATATCTCTGTTGTTCTGTTCTTTTTGCTTATTGCAATCATACATATGTATTTTTATAGAAAAAAAAAAACACGCACACATATATAATATATATATATATATTGGCTTGGTATATGGAAAAACATTGGATGGGATAAGAAAAAAATTATTTTTCAATTCTAATTTTTTTCATCTGCGTGTCAAGTGCAGCCTATATATATATATATATATATATATATGAAGAGCCAAAGGATTTTTGTGGTAATAAATTTGTATTGAACAGACTACAAAATGAGAGGAGAAAAATATTTTTTAAAAAATAAAAAATATGCTCGCAGCTCTAGATTCTAACCATCGTTAAGATTAAAAATAATACACACTAATATTTGTTTTGGTTAGTCAACTCTAGGTTGAATAACAGAGTATTCAATTTTTAAATTTAAGATTCCTTAAATATTAAAAAAAAAATGCCTCCAATATATTAGATAATTGGGGGAAAAAAATCATGATTAACCCTAGATGTTTAGTCTACTAATTTTCTCAAAAAAAAAAAAATATATTACTCAATAATATTCTCTTATTTTGGACCCATTATTTTTAACTATTTTTATTACTTTTTAAAATTAGTGTATTATTTTAATACACTTTATTTTATTTAATCGCCGAAACTAATATATATCCTTATTTTCTTACTTTAAAGTAATTATTTATTTATTTATTTTGTTGGGTTTGCGTGGCCATCCAAGATCAAGTCTAAGAGGCTTCATTAGGATGCGTTACACGGGTGCACCAAATTTTTTCGTTTCTTCTATGTAAAACGTATATTTTTTGGGTTGTAAAATTAAGTAAAAACAACACGAAAGAGAGAATAAAAATAAAAAATTAAGATTTTATATTTGTAAAAAATAATATGTAGTTCCAAATCCAAAAAATATAGCATATATTTATAGCATATATGCTATGCATAACTCTTTAAAGATCATACAAGTCTTTAAAGTTCACCATAAATAATATAGCATATATGTACAAAAACTTCGAAGTTCATCATGCATAACTCTTTCTAATGGAACTTCCACTCTATGAGCTACATTCTCAATGAGGTGGGCAGGATTTATACCATTTTCAACAGCTCCAGGTCCAAAATCTGCTTGACGAATTGTACCAGCCTTAAAGGCAGCAGTCACCGTCCTCGGCAGCTTTAGGAGGCCAATACGCTTTGACACAACATAAAGAACAGCACAAGAGAAAAAGAAAAATCCAACTGCAAGTATGATCCTGTTGACAGAGTATTCAATCATCTATTTTAGCAGATCCATATATTTGTCATATGAAAAACGAAAACCAAGAAATACCTGTCAAGGATATCCTGTCACTGCATCGCGGAGAGTAGGTTTCTTGTTCGCATCAACAATGAGCGGTGGCCCTTCTATTCACTTTCAGCCTTCTTTAATACTCCTGTCGATTCCTCTGAAAGTCCAAAAAGAAACACACGTATAGCATTAGAACAGACTCCTGTACTTCATAAGTTATTCCGCATGAACACATGCATGTCATTCTGCCATTGTCAAGCTTGCCTTTGCACAGAGACCACAGAACCAGCAACTCAACTTCCTTGCCATGAGACAATCATCATAATTATACCAAAAAAAACTAGACAATCATCATAATTATAACAAAAAAAACCGAGAAAATTATCATAAATTTTTTTATAACTATAAACGCCTTAGTGGGTTGATCTGACCTCCATCACCAAACTACACTTCCACCTGTCTTAAAACACAGCAAACACCGAACTTCCAAATTCCATCACCATCCCACTACCTATAATACATCAAAGTTGCAAAAACCATCCCGCATGATGAATAAGCATCACCACCACAAATGCAAAGGTATATGAATAGACAAATAATACAACTGCAGTGTAAGAGGGAACATCTAACAAGACGCACTGACTAGACATTTGCCAAAAGAGAAGTACCTCTTCCTGCGCAGCTTTCCTCATGCTAGCCTTTTCTTGCAAATTGGCATTTCTTAGACTCAGCCTCAAACTAATCAAGAAAACACAACCACCAGTCAAAGTATAACTCAAAGAAAAAAAAATTCTTTGTAAAAAAAAAAGAGAGAAGCATATAGCTCAAGAAAAAAGTTGACACCAAGAACTCGTTTAATTTGTAAGTAAAATAAATCTAATTCTGAACCTATATATAAATATTTATGTTTTGAATTCCTAAGTTAATCACAGAAGTTTATTCTTTGACTACATTTCCAGAGTTCCTTTCTTTCTTTCATCAAACACAGTGAAAGCAGAACTGGTACCTCTGGGATTGGTTTTTCCAAACCTCAAGCAAAGATTTAGCATATTGGACCTCTTCAACTTTGGCCAACTTAGGCGCTAGCAGATCAAGCTTAAACTGTAAAGAATGAAGCAAAAACAAACCATCTTGTGCAAGACCATTCATTCTAGGAAGTGATTCTTTCTTCTCAGTTTCTGCTGATTTCCCATAACCCTCTATTGCTTTTATTTGCTCAACCACCTTAAAATACATCCCATCCCACTCCTTCTTTGCCTTCTCTACCTCTTCCACTAACTTATCCATCTGGTGCAAGACAGAGGGCAATGCTTAATTATTTATTTTTTATTTTTTTGAATTGCTGCAGCTGAAAGGATGCTGATGTGGGCAAATGTTGAAGCCAAGAAGCAGTTGCTTGATTTTAAGAGTGAGAAATTCCTTTTACGCTGCAAATGTCTGGGTCTGTATCTGCAAAGCGCTTTTGCTATTGGTAAATTACAAAAGGCAGATTATAGAACCTTTTCTACCATTAACTACTTAATACCAAAAGTATTCATGTTTTATTGTCTAAACAAATATTCAATCTAAGTTTATACTTAGATTCTAACTTCTTTACTTTTATTGTGAAGGGGATCTAATGCCTAGCAAGGTTTAATTGAGAAGCTAAATATAAGCAGCAAGTAGCAAGTAAAGGCCTGTAACTGAAAGAACTGTATCTTCTCCTATTCAATACTTGTTTACTTCTCTTTTCTTTCTATTTAGAAGTGCTACTAGTTTTTCCCCACTTTCCATGGACTCGAGCTACACAGACACATACAAATGCAAATAGCTAGAGCCAATAACCATCTGCTCAACATCCATGTTAGCAAACAAAATTTTCAATTTTCAGATACTGTAGCAATTACTAAATCATATCAACATCTACGTCATAAACATATGAGGACATATATTAATAATGATTAACAAATTATCCACAAAAAGAAATCACTTTTAGCAGAAAAAAGCATACATTGGTCATAAGGTAGCAAATGCAACATTCATTTTATAACAAACAAACTCATTAGCCAAGAAAATCAAATATATAATGTCCAAGAAAGACGTCAATGACCTAAACGAACAGTAACTTGATATAATCTATGACAGGTATCTAACAATATTTTTAGGGGAATACAAAAATGATACTTTGAAGGATACAGGATACCAGTATTGAACATAATGCTTCATTTATTCTTCAAAGAGTCTAGGCACATATTTAAACAACAAAGCAAGACTCAATCCCCTCTAGAATTGTGACAATACAAGGACAGGCAACTTCAATGGCTTTAATCGATAAAGCTAAACTTACTTAGCAACGGCACGAAGCGGGTTATTATAAAAAAAGAAGAAGAAGAAGCAGGTTCCATAAAGTCTCAAGAACAAGGGTCTCAAAAGCATACGAATTTGGTTAGTTTTCTTTGGTAATTTAAAACACCCATATACTTAAAACACATATCACCATTTATGGGGCTCTAAAACATTTGTCATAGAGCAGTATAATAGCCCAAACTAAAGCAATTAAACATGCCACAGATTAGCAAGGAAAACCCAATAGAAAACACACATCGAAGACAAGAAATTCACACTTTATCATTCAAATTTATATACCAAATAGGACCAAAAGAAAAATAATCATTCAAAGTAGACAAAACTGGAGCTAAATAAAATATTAAACACAATACAGATTCATATAATTTGAAGCATAATAATATCAAAAAGGGAAAAAAGGAATAATACCAGAGAGCTATGAAAATAGCGGAGGAGGAGAGCGTCACAAGAAAATTGTCCCAACCTCATAACCAAACCACTCACCGACCCAGGCCTCGCCACCAACTCCTCCATTTCCTCTCAACTCTCAGAACCAAACAGAGGGCTCTTTCTTCTTCAAACAAAGGGCCCAAAAATTGAAACCCTACATTTAAAAAATCTCTCACCTCTTCTCGATTTCTTAATATTCGCATACAAAACCAAGAATTTCTTGAAACCCAAACATAAATATAGTAAAATTGAAGAAGATCTAAGGTTTTGCCAGTAAACCCGGTAGTAATGAGAGGAAAATTTCAGTAGTTGTTTACTTTATTTATTTCTTTGTTAGAAGACAAACAAAATTTCCTCTTAAAAACGCAGCAATGGAAATGGAATAATGGATGTCGTTTGGTACCCTCAGCTGTCTCCCTGTTTGAAAATCAGCTCCTGAATGTGAAAGTGAGTGGGAACCGACCCACACAAAATGCTCGAGACGCATCTATAAATTATCTTATTAATGTGTTGATTTTAAAATATAGTATTGATGTTTATTCAATATTTTTTATTTAAAAAACAAAAAGGCATGTGAGGGGAAATTTTAACTGTTGAAAAAAAAATAATGAAAAAGTTTATATGAAAAACAAGTGGAGAAAAACTTAGATAAATTAGTAATGCATTATCTAAGTATTTAAAGTCATGAAGAATTAAAAATGAAAATTTGGTATTAATCATCATGTTATGAAAATCATTAATAAGGTGGGTTTCGCATTAATTATCATTTATTAATATTGTAGATTTATAATTGTGAATTTGAGTTTGTATGCAACAATTTAAATTGTAAACGTTACAAGTGTTGGCCATGTTAATTTAATGATAATGTTAAACTTAGAACATCTCCAATAATATTCTTTAAATTAAAGGGTATATTTTTTTAAATAAAGAGCAACTTTTATATTAGAGAATCAAATTAAATAAATAATTTCAATAATGCTCTTTATTGTTTAATCTTTATTTTATTAGTTTCAATAATTAATTTGAATTTGCTTTATTTATTATTCTCTTTACAAAATAAGAATAAAAATATTTAGAGTAATCTTGTAATTCAAATTAATTATTGAAAATTATAAAACATTAAATAGAAAATACATTTATTATTTATCATAGAGTAATTTTGGCTCTTCAAATGTGAAAAATCAAATTTACTTTTCATATTTAAAAATTAAAATAAAGAGTCTATTAGAGTAAATTTTTTAAAGTTAGATTTCTAAATAAAAAAAAATGACAAATAAAAAGTTCCTTGGAGATACTCTTACAAATATGTTTAGTATTTATTCATGTAATAATGATTTAACAAAATGACTCCTAAATTTCATTTTTTATAAAAAGTTATCAACATTTCTACTTTATAATATTTAAAACTTGAAAGAGAAATCATAATCCTCATATATATTAAAAAAGAAAGAAATTTGTATATTCATTGAGATCCTTTTTTTTAGTGAAATATTCATTGAGATCTAGGTTATATTGACGGGGTTGTTTGGCATGCTGAATAAGGGAAAACTTTATTAATTTAGTTCAAAAATAGTGAAATGTGAATTTTTTTTGTCAATAAGAACTAATTTTTGTGATAAAATTCATATTTTTTCTAAGGGATTGTATAACCTAAACAAGATAATATTAATTATCTTAATTCTAAAGATTTTTTTTGATGTCATGGTCAAGTCCAATATGGGATTAAAACAAAATAGCTTTTTTTTTATATAATTAAAATTTTAGACTAAATTTACAAAAAAAAAAACCCTGATTCATTTAAAATTTTGGTCATTTCCTTTTGGACGTCATTTTTTCTCTTTCCTCTTCTTTACTAATCAAGTGTTCATTCTTCTCCATTATTCTTACACTGTGGTCACAAAATGTTCAATCTTCTCTACATCATGTCATCGCCTATATTAGTTATCGAAGTTAGCTTATCTTGTTTTCATTTCATGATTTTGGTATTTGGAAATTTAATGTGGATAGTTAAAAGTTTTCAAGAGGTTTACTAAATAAAAAATCATGAACAATATTGATTAATTTATTGATTTTCAATGATTGGGAAGAGTGATTTGTATTTAATGTTTGTAAGAACATGAGTGTTTGAATGCATGCAATCTATATGAATAAAATGTTTAGATGTTTGAATGCATTCAAGGTGTTTGAAATAATGCATGGGTATAATATTGCATGCATTTATTTAAATAAATGATTGTGTATTTAAATGCATATAAGGTGTTTGATTAAATGCTTGAAGGAAAAAATATATCCAATGTATTTGAAATAATGCTTTGGTGTTGAATGCATGCAAATGGTTATTTATTTAGTTTGATGGTGATGGCATGATAGGTGGTTGTGTGGGTTGGATGAGGGATGTGTGGTTGGTTGGTGGGCACACCAACCCCTTGTTGGTGGTGTAAGGGTGGGTAAGGGATTGTGGCTAAGTAAGGGCAAAGAGGGGTCGGTAGGTTGGGTGAGTATAGGGTTGAAAGACACACGAACCCTACAACCTACCTCTTGTGTCACAATGTGTGAGTGGGTGGGGTGGAAGGAAAAGGGAATTGGTGGGTTAAAAGAGTATGGGTGGGAGATGTGTACATGGGTATGGTAGGAGAATTATACGTTTTGTGGGTGAAGGGAATTATATGCATTGGTGGTGGAAAATTATGGCGGAATGTATGTGGTTAGTGGCAACCGACCCTATCACTGACCTTATACTTGGGAGTGTGGGGTGGGGGTCAATGGCAACCCACCTTACCTTACCACCGAACCTCTTTAAAGTTATAGAGTATAGGGTAGGGTGAGGTGGGGGGGATTATATGCTTTCGTAGTGGAAGATTGTGGTGAGATGTATGTGGTCAATGGTGAAAGATTATAAAGTATGTGGTGAGTTAGGGGTTGATTGCCACCTACCTTACCGCTGACCCTCCTTACAATTGAGGAATGTGGAGTGGGATGGGGTCAGTAGGTGATTAATGGGCCACCAACCTTACCATTGACCCTCCTTACCTTGGAAAATATAGGGGTGAGGTGGGGGTCAATGCCATATTTTATATTTTTTTATATAATTTAATATATTATTATTGTGTATCCTAATTTATATTATTATTGCATATATTAATTTATATTCTTATTGCTATATTATTATATATTATTACTTTCATAGAAAATGACAAATGCTAAGTCTTTAATGTACCCTAATATTGAACATTCTTCGATAAATGTATCATCTAATGTGCGTTACAAAAGTGAAAAGATGAGGTGAAAGTTAAAATTTAATCAAGACTTCGAAAAACCATCAAAATGGAAGAAAAATCTAATAAAGAAATTGTCATGTAATTATTTTGGATCACTTATCAAACGGTTGAGCCACATTATGTTTAGTATTGCTATAATACACCATATGATACTAAGAAAAACAGTAAACTACAACTTTAATATTATGGAGTTTAATTTTAATGGTAATGAAGCAGTATTTACCATAAAGGTATTTAGTATAAAGATAAAAAATATAGATGTTCCATCTCTCCCAAAATCGGATCGTATCATCAATACATATTTGAACGATAGTAAATGTATAAAGCCTAAAGATTTTAGGCAAGTATTATTGAGTTTAAAATTCAAACACTGAGTAGAAAAAGATGATATGGTTAATCGAAGTTTGTTATATATACTTGAGTGTGAAATACTTGGAAAGAAAAGCTAAATGAATGCCAACGTCACTCATTTCTATATGGTCGAGGACTTGAAGTATTTTAACCAATATCCATAGGGGTTGGTCGCATATAAAGCTACAATTAGAGAATTGTACAAGACTTTTTTTTGCATAGAAGTCGCTTAAATCCTTCATCCATTATAGTTGAGGTGAATTCCTTTTTAGCTTTCTAGGTGAATTCCAAAGCATTACATATAGTTATTTATTGTACATCAATAGTCAATAATGATACTTTCTTCTTTTTTTTAAAAAAAAAAAAATAGGTATGAGGATATGAGACAATCCCTTAAATGAGACGGTTATATGCTACTAAGGTGGATGTTTCATTTATTAGAATTTGTAATTGGACGAATGAAATCATACATACCTTCAAAATGATTGAATAAGATATTTTCAAATCTGTAGAGATAAATTTACGTACTTATAATATAATATACTAAGCCGATAGTAGTTGTTCACTATCATTTATGCATTACATGTTCTTAAATTTGTTTTATTTAAAATGAATGGCTTGATTTTATGTTTCAATTGAGTCCAATGAATGTTGTAGAAGAATCATATTATGTAGATAATGGTGTCATGCCACCCTCCCCCAGAAATAAAAGAATATTCCATGAAAATGATATCGGTACGACAGAGGATGGATATGCATACTACACTAAGTATACACATGAGCATGGTGAACCATCACATCAGTATCATCATTTTGATATGGCCGAACCATTTCATGCACAGTAAAATGTAAGTTTATATATTTAAAATTATCGTTATGTTAGTATAATATTTAGGAATACAATTGCATTATAAATTTTTAATATACTATGTAGTTTGATTTCATTGGTAAAGATTGATCGTGTTGACAACGAAATACACATAAAGATTGATCGTGTAGTGAATGACCTTAACAATTTTAGATTGGATTCAATGCGGGAATTGACATCAATACACAAGATAATGAATATGATGTTTGATTTTATGAAAAAAGTACATTGCATTTTACATTATAATTATGTTATATATTTATTAATACATACAATTAATTATGGTTTGTAATATTTTATATATCAGGGTACAATTCTGTGTATCATGACACTCATAATACTCCCAACACTGATAACAATACAAAGGATAAACAAATGAGAAATGATAATGATAATGAAAATCTAAATCTTCAATTGAATGTTATGGAATACAATAATAGTGAGGCCATGAAATTGACACTATTGAAGGTGGTAAACCGTTGGGATCGAGTGAAGAAAGTTGGAAAAATAATAAAGTCATTATATGTAGTCACTACGGAAATTCGAGAGCAATTAAAAAATACATTACCTATATCAGATGACTTTGATCCAAAGTGGCTGGTTCCAATAGATATTCATGCCAAATTTATTAAGTATACAAAATCCAACAAAGACGAAATACAGAACTACCAAGTGTGTGATGCTGATAAAGGTTTCTTCTTACAACTCATTCTAGAGGAAGCATGGTTGATAAGAAAGGTAAATATTAACTTTACTTTGTCATCTTAAAATAATTAAGTTTGTACATATTATTCTTTCAAATTCAATAATAAGTGTCTATGATATGTTGTAGCAAGTGAATGTTATAACAATGTTGATGCACAATCGTATGAACACATTTTTTTATTTTTGATAAGATAAAGACAAAGATGATTTTATTACATTCTTCCTTGTTTGTATTTTGATAATTAATGAAAGTTGTATATATATAGAAACATTAGATTGAGAGGTGGCCGGTGTTTGAGAGGTGATTAAATGCCAAAGGTAGAAAGCAACCTCACAACTTCTATTTAAATTTGGCCAACTATATTTGGAGGAATGAGTATAATAAAAAAGGAGCATATTGGATTGAGTGTGATTATGTAACTTTTCAAAATTATTAATTACTATTAATAAATTATTTTTAATATACAACCTAATTTTTATTTTTTTAATTGTTTAATGAAGATCATCATTAGATATGTGGACAGATTGATTTATGACGTCGGCATGTAAACCTATACGATTCAAATTTAGGTCCCAATACCAACCACGATAAATTCAAACTAGTATGGATTATGTTTCCATACATGTTGAGATCAGCCAACTTTTATGAAAGCTAACCCAAAATCAAAAAAATGAATGCATAGATCCTCTCATTCTTATGTTAAGGATTTTCCAACTAAAAAAAAAAGGTAAGTACTATATTATATTTTTTAATGTCTATTATGTCATATATTATCTGTATTTGTTAACTGTGTTCATTTCAATTTATTTTTTTATATTATAGGAGGTTATGAAATTTCATACTCAAGTGTATGGAGTACTTGGCTGCTGACATCAAAATAGACTTCAGCCAAACAAATATTATATTTTTCGGACAAAAATATGATGTTGGGGTGTACGATGGACAACTATCAATCTCGGCATGTTAACTTTTATTTAAAAGTTAATTACTAAGTTAAATATCTTATTGATGTGTATATATATATATATACATTATTATATATGACATGCTCGGGTTTCATTGCCTAATTTACATTACAAGTTGTATGGCTACTCAACAATAAATAAATAAAAAATATAAATAAATTATTGCATTTCCATTATTATTACAATCATAAATACTAACTATATTTACTTTTATTCGTAATGCAGTGGTAATTGTGGAGTATTTGTCCTCAAATACATTGAGTTTCTAAAGGTCGGAAGATGACTCGACTTCACAGTGGATCACATTGTACAATTTAGGAAGAAATATGAATAAGATATATATGTAAAAGAACTAAGTTTATTACTTTTAATATAAAAGAACTAAGTTTATTACTTTTTATATTTAAAGTTCTAATTTATGAGTTTTTATAATTCATATATTTTTCCAAGTTGATTATAAGTTCAAGTATTATTTACCCACAAAAAACTTTATCTGTTTTTTTATTTTTTTTCCCTTAACATTACCCTTCAAAATTTATTTGATAATTTTTTAATTGAAAATTTTAAAATTAAGTGACAAACCTATTCATCTTCAACATTAGAAATAAGTTTTTAATTGTAAATATTATAGCTTAAATCAATATAATTCTTCTGATACGGGTGTAAAAAAAAATGCATTTAATTTTTTAGACGCTATACCATCAGTTGAAACATATTGATATTTACATTCTATCATATTATGTTCAATATCATGACTTTGCTATATCTACATGCAATGATATCCTCCCCCTGTGACGATATCCGTAACTTCCTTGATCACCTAACTGATCTATGAGTATTTGACAGTGGAAGAACAATACATGAATACTTGTCTTTTGGAGCATGTTATTGTTTATGATCTAATTGGGTTAATTGAATCCATGTAAGTTGCACGGTAAGTGTTTGCAGTGTAATAATGTGAGCACATACTATAAAGAGTGATCCATTTCGAACACAGAATACAAATACTTTTTAGCATCAATATTCACAATACACATCAAAGTTCCACCATCTACAACATATTCCCTTATATTAATGGGCCTTACATGCAACTGCGAAGACTCCTACGTTACCCGTAATATGTGGAAATATCGTTGCAATTTTATAGTCATTCGGTCTGAATGCTACATGAAGAACATAAGCAAGACGGAGGAACGGGAAGACCTAGGATGTAGAAGATCATAACATGAGTGATTCGACATATTTGGATTCCTATATATCCACTTATGGCTTTACCTTTACTTTTCAATCAGTTTTATGATCTTCCAGAAGGGTATGACCATACTATATTCATAGTAACTATTATAATTTATAATTGCAGCCACAAAAATATTTGTAACTAAGTGGTATTACTGACAAAAATTTTACGTTGTAGCTACATAACATATTCTTAATTTTTGTAGTTATTTATATTAAAATTACAAAATACAATTTCGTAACTGAATTTTAGATAATTTAGCTACGTAACAAACAATTGTAGCTATAAACTAGCAACTAAATTATGTTTGAAACTATTAAGGATTCATGACTATACGAACGAAAAATTCAAAAATTTTGGGCTCTATTAGCTATGAACCAATTGTTTAGAAATAAAAAAGATGCTTAGTTACATTATTTTTTGAATCTGTATGTAATAAATTTAGGTGGGATATATAGCTCGTAGCAAATCATGTCGTATTTAGCTATGTAAATTTTTTTCCGTAACCCTAGACCCTTTTACTATTTGTTTTTTATAACAACCTAGCAACACCGATTTCTGATTACTAATTGGCATACAGCTGCAGAAAATTGTCATTAGTTACAAAAATCAACTGTTTTTTATTGTTAGATGTATTGTAATGTGATTTATGTGATTCAACTAAACATTTATTTGTGATATATTGTAATGAATATAGGCATTATAAAAATGGAACATATATCTTTATGGCTAAATATTGGGTGGTTGAAGATTAATACTGATGATGCAGCTGACGGTTGTCCGGGTCTGGGCGGATGCAGTGGCTATTTCATCACTAGCAGGGGTTTCATTAAAGATAGCTTTGTTGTCCCTTTGGATTTTTATTATGCCTTTGATAGTGAGCTTTTGGGTGCTATTACTGCCATAGAATGTGCTAGAGACTTGGGGTGGGACCACTTATGGCTGGAATGCAATTCAACTTATGTTGCCAACTTACTTATTCATTGTGACATCACGGTCCCGTGGGCTTACAAAGCAAGATGGGTGAACTGTCTCAGTTATATTTTCAGCATGTAGTTTCGAGTTTCATATATCTTCAGAGAGGGAAATATAGTTGCGGATACTCTTTCGAAACTTGCTTTCACTTCTTCAGAAGCGCAATGGTGGTGGAGCCTTCCAGACTCTTGTTGTTCAATGCATTACAGGAATCTTAATGGTTTTCAAAACTATAAGTTTAGAAAGTAATTGCTTGTTCTTTTGTTGTCCCGATACTCTTTTTCCTGAATTGAGATTTTTCTCATTTGGGGTTTTTTTCTCATTTCAGGTTTTAATAAGGTCGGCGACGGTCATTGTCTCAGATAAGTTTTTTAGTTATACTATAACTTATGTAGCTGTTTTTTCATTTCAGATTTTTATATCTATTGTAACTTATATAACTGAGGTTTACTTTTTTCATTTAATAAAATTTATTGCTTACTTGGTGTGGGTTTGGAAGGGTGTCAGCCTAGTTGAGATGTCTCCGCCCCGAGATAGAAGAGTGTCAACCTAGTTGGGATGTCTCTGCTTATTTATTCGGCAAGTAACCCCTTATGAATATATATATATATATAATATAGTTATGAAGTATATATGTAACAACAAAGAAGTACAAATAATAAAAAATATTATTTGTTGCTCTCATGCAAGCATATCTAAGGATATAATTGGTAAAAAGCAGTTCAACATAGAATTTAATTGGTGAAAAGTAGTTCAACACAAAATTTGGGTTCCGATGTTTATAACTTGGTTTTTATTAACCTTATATTTATGGTTCATTATTTTATTTTACTTAACCATTGCGGCTGAATTATGATATTTAAAATTATAAATTATGATTAAAATTCATAATTTCATACAAGTCACAAATATATACAACAGCTCAATCTCACAGGTGAGGCATGAGCCATAATTTTTAGGTTTTAGTAATTATAAATTAAATAAAATCCTACTAGGAAACTAAACAACCCTACTTATTTCTAATCCTATGGTTCATGATTTTATTTCACTTAAGTATTATGCCTGAATTATGATATTTCAAATTATAACTAATATCTAAAATTCACAATTTTGTATAAGTCACATATATATACAGCTGCTTAGTCTCACATGTGGGGCATAAGTCGTAATTTTCGGATTTTGCTAATTAAAAATCAAATAGGATCTTAATAGGAAACTGATTCCTTAGTATATAATAGCTATACTTGTTTCTAACATGAAACTACTTTATAGATTTTCTTCTCAATTCCTTTTTTTTTATTCGACAATGCCGAAGCTTCAGAGGCTTTTGTACTGCTGATTCATGGTCATACTACTCCCTAGTATGATATTTGGCGACTGTAAATGCCAACTGGAAAAACATGCACGGGACAAAGACACGACATTAAAATACAAAATTGTAGTGCTTGCTTCCATATTTTTTGCTGGTGCAATTGGTGTTTTTATTCCAAGTCTTGGGAAGATTATTAGTGCTCTTGATCATAATAAAGATGTTTTCTTCATGATAAAGACCTTGGCGGCGGGTGTAATTTTGTCCACTGGATTCATTCATTTCTTTTCTGATGCTTTTGAGAGTGGTGTTATTTATTATTAATTAAAACTTACATTAATATATATATATATATATATTAATTAAAATTAATAGTTAATTTTATATACATATATGTTGTATAATTAACAATTAATTTTTGTTTTATTTTTTGTTAGGTGTGGGCATGCGAGACCATTCCATTTTTAGCTGAGGTGGTTAGGATCAAATCTAGAGCTATTTGTTCTCAATTACTGAGTTGGACTATTAGTGTGACGCCAAATAAGAATAGGTTGAAAGATATCTTTGGCAAATGAGATGTAAGTATATTTATATTTTAAAAAAATATTATTGGTTAATATTATTATAATTAAAATGCAAATTTTATTTATATGATAATTTGAGATTGTTGGTATTATGGGGCCGATGGTACATGAGATACCTTTGTTGGACACTATTCATTACGATAGAGGATGAAGGACAACTAATATTGTTGAAGATAGGCTAGATATTTACTCTGCTACTAATAAGGTACACTCAATAGCAGATAAGATTGGAGTACTAGCTAGAGATGCAAAAAAGAGTGATGCAGTGAAGAGAGGGAGACATCATTCATCACCTAATGTATATACTCCTTTTGCTTTAGCATATCAGTCATCGCCTATTGCATCTCGAGTAGATGACGGTATGCCTAATGCATATCATTTACATTTGTACCAACTCCACATATTGATAGTAAGATACGTATTAAAGCTATACCAATAAAGTCAATTAATAATATATATACATATTATTTCTTTTTATTATTATTATTATTATAAAATATGTATTATATGATATATTATATATATAGTACTATTGTTTAGTAGAAAAATAATATATATTAATATATTCATATTATTGTTTTATTATAATTTGTGTTACTTGTTAATTATTATTGTATGTCACGTCAATAAAAGCTAGATTATGTGCAATAGAGAACAAATTATCTTTCATAGAAAGTAGAATATCTTCTATGGATAATAAATTATATTCCATGGAGAGTAGAATATCTTTCATGGATAGTAGTAGACTATCTTCCATGGAAAGTAAACTTGATTGCTTGATCGAGTTATTCTCGTCAATTTACAACACTATCGGGGTGCAGGTATTATTATTAATTGATGTGTTTTATTAATTATATTTTTTTGGTTAATAATATATATATATATATATATATATATATATATATATATGATAGTTGGATGAGGATGGTGATTACTGTTTCGATGAAGGAGGAGGTGAGAAGGTTGTTGTATATGATAGGCATAAGACGAATTATCAAAAGATTGACCATGCAACTAATCATTCAGTACCTCCTATGTCCATATTGTCCTCTCCCATTGTGGAGTTCGAGCACAATTTGGAGGTGTTCACTCAGATGTTCGATAGAAAATTAGCAGACGGTTCAAGAAAGAGGAGAGCAAGATAGAAGATAGAAAGTCTATATAACTGCCAATCCCAATTCTACAGGATAATTTGCACATTGTCTATATCGAGTAGTATTACATTTGATCCCTATTACACAATATCTAATGAGGTTGCTTGATAATATGGGAATTTTATAAACACGAGTACCAAAGACCAGAGTATCGAATTATTCTAGATAATTATGATGAAAAAGTACTTTAGAGATATGGAGTGCAGTCCGAATTGGCTCACGAGTGATGTAAGTGACATTTTCTTTATCATTGTTACAATTATTATTGTTGTGATTAGTATTATTAATATTATTATTATAACTATTCTTATTTTTCTTATTAGCTTACATAATTATTATTAATATTTGTATTATTGTTATTAGATTATATTGAGACTGTGGCTCATTTGATTCGACAATACGCAGATAAGTATTCTGAAGTGTTTGATCCACACGTACTTTTGTTCGATAGCCGATTATCTGTATGTGTTTTTATTTTTTTTGTAACATTTTGGATGATATAACATTTATTTTCATTTAATTTTAATTAAATAGTTATTTTTTTTTCTTTTTATATAACAATATATGGAAGTAAGGTTTGATTTTTTCAATCAAAATAAGGAGAGCTACGAATTCGGCAAAGAAATGCTTGAGTTTCTAAATGGAAAAAAATCGATGATAAAAACTGAGTGATGGATGCCGTATGATCAAGTAAGTATCACAAATTTTGTTAATTATTTTTCATTACGTATATTTGGTATCTAATTTCAGTATGCTTTGTACTGGTTTGGTATTATTATTTTTGTAGGACCTATAATAGCATTTGTCTTAGCTATTGAACATGATATTATACCCTTTTTATATGCAGGTATAAATTGGGCTAGTTCAATTTTTAGAGGAGGTTTTATCAAAATTTTGATATAAATTTATCCATATATATTGTATAATTTACATAATTTTTTTTTGTAAGTACTAGTATCCTTGAATAAAGATAACAACCATTGATTGCTGAGGGATATCGATTTGTGTACTCGACATATGACATTGTATGATTGTAAAAAGCATGGGGCAAAAAAATCAGTTGTACCAAGTAAACCATTCCATTTATATTATGTGCCTTATTTTTTTTTTTTTGCACCTCATCTTGACATTTTGGATTTAATGGACGAGTTCACCATTTCTTTGGCTTCTAATTGTTCACAACAGAAAATGAGTAAGTGGAAAAAAATTAATATTGTTTAGTATATTATTGCATTTCCATTATTATTACAATTATAAATACTAACTATATTTACTTTTATTCATAATGAAATGGTAATTGTGGAGTATTTGTCCTCAAATACATTGAGTTTTTAATGGTCAGAAGAGGACTCGACTTCACAGTGGGTCACATTGTATAGTTTAGTAAGTTTATGAACAGGATATATATGTAAAAGAACCAAGTTTATAACTTTTTATATTTAAAGTTCTAATTTATGAGTTTTTACAACTCATATATTTTCCAAGTTGATTATAAGTTCAACTATTATTTGCCCAAAGAAAACTTTATCCGTTTTTTATTTTTTCCCTTCACAATACCCCTCAAAATTTATTTGACAATTTTATAATTGAAAATTATAAAAGTAAGTGTCAAACCTATTTATCTTCAACATTAGAAATAAGTTTTTAATTGCAAATATTATAGTTTAAATCAATATATTTTTTCTGATACAAGTGTAAAAAAATGCATTTGATTGTTTTTAGATGTTATATCATCATTTGGAACATATTGATATTTACATCTTATCCTATTATGCTCGATACAATAACTTTGGTACATCTACATGCAACGATATCATCCCTTGTGACGGTATCTGTAACTTCCTTGATCACCCAACTGATCAATGAACATTTGACAGTGGAAGAACAATATAAGAATACACGTCTTTTGGAGTATGCTATTGTATCCGATCAAGAATCGAGTTAATTGAATCCATGTAAGTTGCATGGTAAGTGTTTACAGTGTAATAATGAGAGCACATACTGTAAAGAGTGATCCATTTTGAACACAGAACACAAATACTTTTTAGCATCAAGATTTACAATACCCGTCAAAGTTCTACCATCCACAACATATTCCATTATATTAATGGGACTTACACGTAACTGCGAAGACTCCTATGTTACACATAATATATGTTAGTATCAACGTAATTTCATAGTTTTTCGGTCTGAATGCTACATGAATAACATAGGCAAGATGAAGGAACGGGAAGACCTAGAATGTAGAAGATCATAACATTAGTGCTTCGGCATATTTGGATTCTTATATATCCACTTATGGCTTTTTGTCCTTACTTTTCAATCACTTCATGATCTTCTACAAAGGCATGACCAGACTATATTCATAGCAACTATTGCAATTTATAGTTGTAACTACAAAAATATTTGTAACTAAGTGGTGTTACTGACAAAAATTTTGGGTTGTAACTATATAACATATTCTTATTTTTTGTAGTTATTTATGTTAAAGTTACAAAATACAACTTCGTAGTTGAGTTCTAGATAATTTAGCTACGCAACAAACAATTGTAGCTATAAACTAGCAACTGAATTATGTTTGAAACTATTAAGGATTCATGACTAAACGTACGAAAAATTCAAAAATTTTGGGCTCTATTAGTTGCGAACCAATTGTTTAGACACACAAAAAAAGTGTTTAGTTACATTATTTTTTGAATCTGTATGTAATCAATTTAGGTAAGACATATAGCTCGTAGGAAATCATATAGTATTTAGCTACGTAAATTTTTTCCGTAACCTTATACCCTTGTACTATACGTTTTTTATAACAACCTAGTAACACTGATTTCTGATTACTAATTGGCATACAACTGCAGAATATTGCCATTAGTTACAAAAATCGAATGTTTCCGAATGTTAGATTTGTTGTAGTGTGATTTATGTGATTCAACTAAACATTTGTTTGTGATTTATTATAATGAATATATGCATTTTCAAAATGAAACATGTATCCTTATAGCTGAATAAATGACTCTAAAATTTCATAATAAAATTAATATTTCCTTGATGATAAACATATATATGTAACATACTTATGAAGTATATATGTAACAATAAAGAAGTACAAATAATAAAAAATATTATTTGTTTCTTTCATATAAGTATGTCCAGGGATATAATTGGTAAAAACCAGTTCAACATAAAATTTAATTGATGAAAAGTAGTTCAATGCGCCTGAGTTATGATATTTAAAATTATAAATAATAGTCAAAATTCATAATTTCGTACAAGTCACAAATATATACAACCGCTCAATCTCATAGGTGGGGCATGAGCCGTAATTTTTAAGTTTTACTAATTAGAAATCTAATAGAATCCTAATAGAAAACTAAACAACTCTACTTATTCCTAACCCTATGGTTCATTATTTTATTTCACTTAACTATTATGTCTGAATTATGATATTTAAAATTATAACTAATATCTAAAATTCACAATTTCGTATAAGTCACATATATTTACAACCGCTTAGTATCACATGTAGGGCATGAACCGGAATATCTGAGTTTTGCTAATTAGAAATCAAATAGGATCCTAAAAGGAAACTAATTCCTCAGTATATAACATCCATGCTTGTTTCTAACTCAAAACTACTTTATAGATTTTCCTTTCAATTCTTTTTTTTTTCATTCATCTACAATGACAAAGCTTCAAAAGCTTTTGTTCTGCTGGTTTATGGTCATACTACTCCCTAGTATAGTATTTTGCGACTGTAAATGCCAAACGGAAAAACATATAAGAAACAAAGATTCCACATTAAAATACAAAATCGTTGCACTTGCTTCCATACTTTTTGCTTGTGCAATTAGTGTTTTTATTCCAAATTTTGGGAAGATTATCAGTGCTCTTGATCCAAATAAAGATGTTTTCTTCATGATAAAGGCTTTGGTGGTGGGTGTAATTTTATCCATTGGATTCATCCATGTCCTTTTTGATGCTTTTGAGAGTGATGCTATTTATTATTAATTAAAATATATATTAATAAATATATTTACATTAATATTTATGTATATTAATTAAAATATATGTATATATATATTAATTGAAATGAATAGTTAATTTTATATACATATTTGTTGTATAATTAACAATTAATTTTTGGTTTTTTTTATTAAGTATGGGGATACGAGACTATTCCATTATTAGTTGAGGTGGTTGAGATCAAGTCTTGAGCTATTTGTTTTCGGTTACTAAGTTGGACTATTAATGTGATGCCAAATAAGAATATGTTGGAGGATATCTTCAATGAATGAGATGTAAGTATATTTATATACATAATATTTTCTTTTTAAAAAATATTATTGGTTAATATTATTATAATTAACATATGAATTTTATTTAAATGACAATTTGAGGTGGTTGGTATTATGGTGCCAACGGTACATGAGATGCCTTTGTTAGACACTATTCATTACAATGGAGGATGGAGGACAACTAATATAGCGCTCATTGTTGAAGATAGGCCAGATATCTACCCTGCTACTAATAAAGTATACTCAATAGCAAATAAGATCGGTGTACCAGCTAGAGATGCAAAGAAGATAGATGCAGTGAAGAGAGGGATACGTCATTCATCACCTAGTATATATACTCTTCAGCACATTAGTCATTGTCCATTGCATCTCGAGTCGATGAGGCTACGCCTAATGGATACCGTTTACATTTTGCACCAACTCTATGTACTAATACTAAGGTATGTACTAGCGTTATGCCAATAAAGTCAATTAATAATATATATACATATTATTTCTTTTTTTATTATTATAAAATATGTATAATGTAATATATTATATTATATATAGTAATATTATTTAGTAGAAAAATAATATATATTAATATATCTATATTATTGTTTTATTATAATTTGTCTTACTTGTTAATTATTATTGTATGACAAGTCGGTGAAAGCTAGATTATGTGCAAATGAGAATAAATTATCTTTCATAGACAATAAAATATCTTTCATGGACAATAAATTATATTCCATGGAGAGTAGAATATCTTTCATGGATAATAGTAGACTATCTTCTATGGAAAGTAAACTTGATTGCTTGATCAAGTTATTTTTTTCAATTTACAACACTATCGGGGTGCAGGTCTTATTATTAATTGATGTGTTTTATTAATAATATTTTTTTTGGTTAATAATATACATATATATATATATATACATATTTATGATAGTTGGATGAGAATGATGATTACTGTTTAGATGAAGGAGAAGGTGAGAGGATTGTTGTATGTGATAATCATAAGATGGATGATCAAAGGATTGACCATGCAGCTAACCATTTAGTACCTCCTATGTCCATATCGTCCTCTCCCATTGTGGAGTTCGAGCACCCACAGTTTGGAGGTGTTCACTCACATGTTCGATGGAAAATTAACAGGTGGTTAAAGAAAAAGGAGAGCAACATAGAAGATAGAGAGTTCATATAATTGCTAGTCCCTACGCCGCAAGATAATTCACACCTTGTCTATGTTGGGTAGTATTACATTTGATCCTTATTGCATAATATCTTGTGAGGTTGCTTGACAGTATGGTAATTTCATGAACATGAGTATCGAGGACCAAAATATGGAGTTATTTTGGATAATTGTGACAAAATAGTACTTTAGGGATATGAAGTGCAGTCCGAATTGGCTTACAAGTGATGTAAGTGACATTTTCTTTATTATTATTACAATTATTATTGTTGTGATTACTATTATTATTATCATCATTAATATTATTATTCGAGGCTTGGGAGTTGATATTTGAATTCACTTTAAATTCCATCATCCATAATTAATAAAATTATTATTATTACTATTCTTATTTTTCTTATTAGCTTACATAATTATTATTAATATTTATATTATTATTATTAGAGCATATTGAGACTTTGGCTCATTTGATTCGACAACGTGTAGATAAGTATCCTGAAGTGTTTGATCCACATGTACTTTTGTTGGATAACCGATTATCTGTAAGTGTTTTAATTTTTTTTGTAACATTTTGGATGATATAACATTTATTTTCATTTATTTTTAATTAAATAGTTATTTTTTTCCTTTTTGTATAGCAATATATGAAAGCAAAGTTAGATTTTTTCAATCAAAATAAGGAGAACTACGAATTCAGCAAAAAAAAAAAAAACAGCTTGAGTTCCTAAATGGAAGAAAACCAATGATGAAAATCAAGTCATGGGTGCCGTACGATCGGGTAAGTATTACAAATTTTGTTACTTATTTTTCATTACTTGTGTTTGGCATATGATTTTAATATGCTTTGTATTGGTTTGGTATTATTATTGTTGTGAAATCTCCAATAGTATTTGTCATGGCTATTGAATATTATATTATACCATTTTTATATGCAGGTAAAAATTGAGCTAGTTCAATTTTTAAGAGAGATTCTATTAAAATTTTGATAGAAATTTACCCATATATATTGTATTATTTACATAATTTTTATTTGTAAATAGAGATAACAACTATTGATTATTGAGGGATATCGATTTGTGTACTCGACATACGACGTTGTACGACTATAGAAAGTATGAGCAAACAAATCAATTGTACTAAGTAAACCATTATCGGCGTCTAATGCTTATGCTTCCATATATATTATGTGCCTCATTTTTTTTTTGCATCTTATCCTGATATTTCAGATTTAATGGACGAGTTCACTATTGTTTTAGCTTATAATCATCCACAATATAAAAGGAGTAAGTAGAAAAAAAATTAATATTGTTTAGTATTATTATTGCATTTTCATTATTATTATAATTATAAATACTAATTATATTTACTTTTATTCGTAATGCAGTGATAATTGTGGAGTATTTGTCCTCAAATACTTTGAGTTTTTAATGGTTGGAAGAAGACTCAACTTCACAGCGGATCACATTGTACAATTTAGGAAGAAATATGAACATTATATATATATATGTAAAAGAACCAAGTTTATGACTTTTTATATTTAAAGTTCTAATTTATGAGTTTTTACAATTCATATATTTTTCAAAGTTAATTATAAATTCAAGTATTATTTGCCCAAAAAAGACTTTATCTGTATTTTATTTTTTCCCTTCACAATACCACTCAAAATTTATTTGATAATTTTATAATTGGAAATTATAAAATTAAGTGACAATCATATTCATCTTCAACATTAGAAATAAGTTTTTAATTGCAAATATTATAGTTTAAATCAATATAATTTTTCTGATACGGATGTAAAAAAAAGCATTTAATTTTTTTAGACGCTATACCATCAGTTGGAGCATATTGATATGTACATCTTATCCTATTATGTTCAATACCATCTTGTAGGATCACATCCTCAGACATATTGTGCAATATTTATATTAAGCTTCTCAAGGTGGAGCATGTAATCCTTAAATTCTTCAATTAGATATGCCTTAACTACCATATAGAATTGCGTTAGAACACCTTCCTATTTTGCATAGGCATTGATGTTAAAGTTTCGACTTATATGGTACATATAAAAAATATAAAATGCTTGAGGCAACATTATGCATATTGTTGACTCAATAGTTTTATATCAGTTACAAATACCAAATCAAGGAGATCTCTAATGACATCTATTAAATTTTTAAAAAATAATGTATATGTTGATTCATTTTCCCAATGTTTTATGCCAATGCAAATATGCATTGTATATTTGTATTTCCCTTTCAACATAATGCCATCAATAGCCAAAACAAGTCGAATATAAGATACAAATCTTTTGATACTTGGTTTGAACACCACAAACAAGTATTCAAAATAATTAGATTCATATGTTTGAATACGTGTCAGTATACTAAGATTCATGAACTCTAATTGGTAACATTATATATGCAATAAATGAAATGACCCCTCAAAAGTACCCATAATACTGTCAAGTGCACATTCTCTACCCTTCCACATTTTGAAATAGCTAAGCTTCACCTAATATTTTTGAATGTAAATCAGCACGAATTTTTGCTGGCGTGTAAACATGTGCAATCCCTTCAAATTTATATTTGATCAATTGCCCAATAATCCAACTGGTAGCTTGATTGTGTTGCCGATGTGCAATCTCTACAGTGCATCTATGCTCTTTAAAAAAAGCTTTTATGATAAATATGTTCGTACCTTTTGTCTTAGTTTCATGAAGATACCATAGACAATTATCATCCAAACACATAACTTCAGATAGATATTTCGTTGGCCTTTTAGCCTTAAACTCTTTATTTTCACAAATAGATAACAAACTATTGTTTTCAACTTTCCCTTACTGTTGAATATATTTCCAATATTGATGACACTTTTTGATAAATCATCAAGTAAGGAGACCATATCCATGGTACATCGTGGATGAGTAGATGAAGAGGCTTGGACGATTATAGAATGATGGCGAAGAATTTCAACAGAAGTACCATCATCTGCAGTATTGTATAAGTTAACACCATCGTCATCAACAGTATTGTCACAACTAACATTATTAAAAAATCATTGTCATCTACAATGTTGTCATATGAATAATTGTCCATGTTATGCAATTGTTCATACTCCTCCTGATTACGAAACACTGCAGATTGGTTGCCTTAAATATCAACTACTTCATGGACATTTAATATACTGTGAAATAATACAAAAAATCAATGAGAAATGGTCGGATCTGACCATGGGATGGTCAGATTATACCGTCTGATGGTGATCCGGTAGACAGACGGTCGAATTCAACAATCCGACCTCTAGCTTTCCAATCAATCATCTGATGGTAAAAAAATAACAAAATATATAAATGTACAAAATTTCATTGTATATACCCTATTCGATGGTGGAAGTTTAAGAGTAATTGAATCTAAAAGGGGAAATTAGGGAGATAAATTTAAAAAGATAGTTGTATTCAATTTGAATTTTAAAAGACTTTGATAGACTTTTTTAATCATAAACTTTTAAAGATTTTAATACATATTTATAGACTTTGATAGAGTTTATAAAAGTATGAGTGACTTTTAAATGACTTTTATAAAATTTTTCATTGCACAGGTTGATATATATATATATATATATATATATATATATATATATTTCATTTTCCTCGTAAGGAAGCCAATAGTTTTTTTTCCCCATTAAGAGGAGATCAATAAATAATGACGAAGGATTTTTATTTTCCTCACAAGAACGCAACTAATTTTTTTTTAATTTTTATTTTTCTAGGCCAATAAATATTGGTGGAGGATGATAATAGAATAATTTTATAGTGAGAAGGAAAAGTAAGAAGAGGAAACAAAAGAGATAAAGGGAAGTAAATATTATTGTCTGACTCTGACGTGTCATTGAGATTAAAAAGCCTTTGAAAGTTTTTAGAATAAAGGAAAGACAATTTATAAGATTGAATAATATAAAATTCACCAAAAGTCAATAAAAGTTTGTAAAAATCTATTATTTGTAAAAGTAAAGTCTAAGGGTGTATTTAATTAAAACTATTATAAAATTAAAAAGTCTATTGGTATTTAATCCATATTTTTCAAGAGTTTATAAAAGTCTACTGGTATTTAATATAGACTTTTATAAACTTTTAATAATTCTATAAAAATCAAGATATATTTAATTAAAACATTTGAAAAGTTTATAAAAACTTAGTGGTGTAAAAAAATCAAGAATTTTTATAAATTTTACCACATAGTAGACTTTTTGATGAAAAATATAAATATCAGATCTCATTTTTTCTCCTTCATTCAGCTCTAAAATTTTTTATCGGCTTTTAAATGATTGACTCTTGACTCTCTCTATGTTTTTCACCCTCTATACTTTTCTATGTTTAACTCTTGTTGGTTGTGCCTACTTTTATGGACATTTTTTGCACGTAGTAAATGGATTTTGGTTGCTAGGTTCCCTTGGTGCAGTGGATGTATGGTTGTTTTGTTTCATTTATCCTTGGTTATTCTTTATATAATATATATATATATAATGATTTATGCTCTTGTAATTAGTTCTTGGCGGATATTTTTCCCATTTGGTTGCCACTGGCAGAAGAGTTAGATATGGAATAAGGACCTGAGCTTACTTAGGGTAGTGTGGAGTTTGGTCCTCCAACTGAATATATGATGCGGCCTCTTATGCCGCCACTATATTTTTTTCCTTATGTTTCTATATCTACAGTTAAAAGTGGCATGATTGAGGTAAGAATCTTTTGGGTATTGTTATGATTGTGTTATTGACATGTGCTTCTTTGTAAACAATTAAACTCATTTATTTATTATTTTTATTAATAAAAAAGCTTTTTTTTATAATTTATTATATAAAAAGAATTTAATAAATGAAATTCAATATCTATGAAAATTTATCAAAATTCATAAAAATCTTTATATTAAAATTTACAAAAATCTATAAAAATCTTTTAAAATTTTATAAACTTTATAAAAATCTTCAAAAATACATAAAAATTATTACTTAGAAAAAGTCTATCAAAGTTTCAATTAAATTAAATATTTGTAGATTTTATGGGCTTTTAAAAAATTATAATTAAATACTTCAATACTTTTTAAAATTTTATAAAAGTTTTAAATTAAATACCCCATAATTTTAAAAATATTAATTAAATATATTTAAATTTTTTAAATTTATAAATTATTTTTAAAATCTTAATTAAATAAACTTGATAAATTAATAAAGTCAGATTTATGATCCATTTGGAACTGCTTATGTAAATAGTATTTTTTTAAAAAATATTTTTTATTTAATTTTTTTTTAAAAAAGCACCTATATATGTTTTTAAAAAAAGTACTTAAAATATTTTTTTTATAAAAATATAATTTTTTATTAAAAAAAAAAGTTCCAAATAGCTTCTAATTCTGTGCGCCAAACATGCGCATGATTGGATCGTGGTTGGTATTCAGCCCAGCATGGGGACTCTGGAGCGGAGCCTCAGCCTGGACCACCCAGTCCCAGACCCACACCAGCCACGCAAGAGCCCTTGCCTTCTAAATTTTGTTAAGACAAATAATTGAATAATGTTTTTAAAAGGTTTTGCGTTTCTTTCTTGGCCACGCCGAATCCAGCCCCACGCCGTCTCTTCTCTCCTCCTTCTCTCTTCCGCTTCGGCGTTTTCTACTGAACCCAGTGACGGGGCCCGAGCCAGCCGTCGCGTCCGGCCGCCCGCCTCGCGAGCCACTTTCTTCCTCTTCTACGGCGCCTCTGTGCTACAGCTGGTATTTGATTTACTGATTCTGATTCTCATTTTATATTTCATTTTTTTCTTTTGGTTTGCTAGGGTTTAGATCGACAATTTTGGGATTGGTTTGTTAAACTTCATATGTATGTAATGAATTGGATATTGGTACATATTGACTAGGGTACATATTGACTAGGTTGTTTGCTTTGATCTAGAAAATTCTATTTTTTTTTTCTTTTTTTGGTTAGTTGGGGTTTTCAGCACTACTTTATTAGGGTTTAGACTCTACATTGACAAGTTGGGGGTTTTGTTTGTTAAATTTCATATTCATTGATTGGGTTGTTATCGATTTGGATATTGGCACATATTGACTGGGTTGTTACTATTTGTTAGTTTCTTTTGGGAAAAGGTAAGGTAAAGGTAGCCTACGCTGTTTTGAATCGCCCCTGGTCCTATCAAAGGTGTTGGTTCGAATTAGGGTTAGACAATTAGGAGCTTTTGGATTTAGGGTGTTAGGTTATTTGATTAGTTTATGGGTTTTAGGGGTTAAACTTCTAAATCTACAAAAATTAATTGTTCTGAAACTGAAGGGAGTGGATGGAGAATAAATCTAAATAAATAAAGTCATACTTATAAAAGTTAATATCGATATTTGTGTCTACATATGTGTGTGTGTCTTTCTTTTCTTCTTTTGTTTTGTTTTGTGCTTTTTTTTTTTTTTTCCTTTGAACTTTCTGTTCCTCCTGCCCTATTTTTATAACTTCCTATCAAATATAATGTTGGTTTTTCTGTTTGGGCATCTAAGTTGTAGTTGTAGCTTTTAGTTTTTCCTAATTCCATGACATCATATTATTGCAGAAACCTGTAGAGGGCACAAATATTTACTCTACGGCTCTGAAATGTTTAGGCAATGAAAATCATTTGTGTCCAAACAGTGATCAATAGATTCGACTAGTTTTCTTCTTTCAAAACTTATTTTTGTTTGTTGTCTAAAGTTTGGTACCAAATGTTGGCCAAAAACTTATTGTTATACTCAACTTTCTTCTAGTGCTTGATGACTGTAGTTTGCAACCAGAGTAATAGTGTCATTATTACCCATACAAGAATTCACTGATTAGCAGTTTATCATATCTTCGGAGTATTTTAAAAAGACAACTTAGAGATATTGCTTAAATGTTAGGTTGTTCTGCTATAAAAATTAACCATAGGGCTTTCCCATAACAAGTTATTTGTTAAAAAGCAGGATGAATTTCCATGACACTGTGCCTATGCTACTTGGAAAATCAGAGCCTTGAACTTTAATGATCAATTAAGTGATTTTTGGATATAAGTAGCTAGAATAGCTAAATAGTCACCAGTAAGTAGATCATTTTATTACTTTCTTAACCGCATCTTTGATTAGACTCTCTTCTTGTGGGAATCCTAAGTTGTCATTTTCTTGCTTGAGTCTTTCTAGTAATTGAATTCCATAAATATCATTGTTGCATTCTCATAAACTCAATAGTTCTAAACACTCTTTACTTGAAGGCCTTATTCTTTTCTTTATAAACAATTTATAAAAGACACAATCCCAGTCTTTTTCAACTTTTAACCTCCATATTTCCTTGTATAGCAATTTTTTGCAACTATAATTTGCTTTTGTTCCCTTTAAATGTTTAAATATGACAAGATTCATTTAGTTGATATTGGCAAGAGAGAGTAAAGATGTTTTCTTCGTTTCAATTTATTTTTCTCAAAACTAAAAGTAAACATCGTTATATAAGTTTATCAATTACATCTTAAACATTTTTCTTTGCCACTCTCTCATTTCATTCTGGTTTCATCTGACATCAACTCTTTTCTTTTCTAGACTCCCTCGTATGTTGCCATTTTGGTTAATGAGATCTCTCAATACCCTACAGCTCTGGTTTCATTTTGCTTGTTTAATTTGTGGTTTTGTCTCTAAATGTGTTGTCAATGAAGGTTGGAGATGGGGAAGGAGAGCCAAGCACCGGCTATGGAAATTGATGATCTGAAATCAAACACTTCTGATCAGGCCACTCCCAAGTTCTCTATTAATGGTTCTTGCTCTGATCTGTTTTTTTCTTTCTCTACAGTTTCTTTGTATGCTTACTAATTTTCTTGAATTAGTTTTGTGTAATTACGTAATGACTGTGTTTTTGAAATTTAGCTAATTTGAGAACATTAATCTTAATGACCTTGATGGTTATTATGTTCAATTGAGTTTCCTGTGGAGAAGCATACACATGTTTCAGTGATGAAGTGCGTGCATTATAATTGCAGTATTGCCTATTGATGTTCATTTGTTTGTAACTTTGTTGGTTTACAGTTTTGCAGCTCTTGAAATCTGCTCAACTGCAGCATGGATTGAGGCATGGGGACTATACACGCTACCGGTATATGCTTTTAAACTTTAATTTTTAATTGAGTAGCATTCATTTATTCATCTTTTGCTTAAGCTTTGTTAAGGCTAATACTTTTAATTAACTGGCATTATTGCTATTACTTTTTGTATTCATTTACTGGTATTGTTATTGTTGTTTTCATTGTCAAGGTTAGTATGAGTAGTTTGTGATTGAAAAATTTGAATCCATTAATTTGCAGGAGGTATTGCACAGCCCGATTACGGAGGCTATATAAATCTTTGAAGTTCACCCATGGCCGTGGGAAATACTCCCGACGACTCATAACTGAATCTACTGTAACTGAAGTAAGGTGTGTCTTGCATATCCTTTATTGATGAAGTCTCCTATACTTAATTTACTGAATCATATAGGTATATTAGTAAGATTTATTTGTTTTTATAAGGTCTGGAAAGCCAAAACCAACATATGGTTTACTTTTAGGCTATAATATTGTTGTTTCTCTAATTTTCTCGGGCACTATTAATGGTGGTTTGCAACTGAATTCACTTACTATACTGTTATGAAACTAGCTACTGAAGTAGATGGAAATGTGACATCGGAGTTTTCCTCTGGTTATGGATTAACTGACATTAATGTGAGAAAGTTTGAAATACTTAGGAACTGTTCATACTTTTATGATTATTCCATGCCTAACAATTCCATTTTCTGATTAAAAATAGGTTTCTTCATCTGCTTCTTTATACGGCTGAGAGAGCGTGGAGCCATGCCATGGAGAAAAGACAGGTTCCAGATGGTCCCAATGCACGTCAGCGGATCTATTTGATTGGTAGGTTGAGGAAGGCAGTAAAGTGGGCTATCCTTTTCTCACAGTTATGTGCAATCAAGGGAGATTCTAGGACATCATTAGAAGCTGAGGTGTGTTAAATATTTGGTGTTTGAGTATGATTTCTTATATCTCATTGTAGTTTGATCAACCCGACTAAGGCAATTGACTGGTGTACTCTTTTTTCACTCTGTGGGAAACCAAAGGTTAAGGTTGCAGATATGATGCTTAACCAAGTTTTTGTTAACTTTGTTCCTCTGACAATGGATGCACCAGCTTGCTGGGAGTGGGAAGAAAAAATAAATAAAAAAATTCAGAAGAAATAAACCCTTTTCAGTTTCTTGTTGCTCTGTTTTGCAACATCTATGATTTTAAAAAGCCTTGGTATAGTTTGAAATGAAGCGCTGGGATATTTTTATAGAAGAGAATGGAGGCATGGAATTTATTTTTATAAAGATTTCAAATGTTTTAGACCAAGTAGACAATCTTCTGCTACTTCAGAAATATTTTTTAAATTCCTTTTGTCGTTCTTTTGCATAAAGCTACAGCATATGAGTACCTCAAGGCATGGGTTGTGAGGCTTCACAATATGAAGCATGGGTGTCAAAGGGTTGAGACTTTAGGTTTGTCCCTTTAGTTGTGATTTTGAGAATATGATGTATAGAAATGCTTTTCAGAAGATATTTTTGATGGAAGCTATTCACAGGATGTGGATACACAGAAACATGGATGCTACTTATTTTTATTTATTCTTTTCCTTTTTCTGGCTATGCCATTTCATGTGTTAATTTTCGTCTCTACACCACAAAGTTAATTTTTGTTGTGAAGGCTTTTATATGTTTAATCATTCTCACTTCCTCTTGACAATACTTCCATAAGACATTGTATGACTTATATATTCTCTTGTGTCAAACTTTGATTTGAATGTGTAGGCATATGCCTCCTTTATGAAAGGGAATTTGTTGTTTGAACAAGATCAAAATTGGGAAACAGCATTAAAGAATTTCAAAAGTGCCAGGTGCGTTCTTTCTCTTATCTATCACCATGTATTATACTGCTTAAATTTTGGAAATGGGAAGCCAGAGTTCTTTATCAGTAAATCCAGACTTTAAAGGAAATGGGGTGCTCCCTCAATCCCAGAATTAGTGTCTTGCTTTCTGTTATTGTTTTTCCCAAATTTCTCAAATTAAAGTTTATTCTGAACCTTTTCAGAAAAAGTTTGAAGTTTGGTAACATGAGAAATTCTATATTACAGTGTAAGGTGCTCATGTTTCCTGTTCATAAAATACCTGTTCTCAAAGAAGATGATTTTTTCTGGGATAGTAGGCGTTTCATTTAAAAAGGACATACATAGGTTGAATATTTTAGTTTTATGTGCTTGTGGCTTGGTAACTTTGTTATTGATCTTCTAGGGCTGTCTATGAAGAACTTGGGAAATATGGTGACTTGGAAAATCAAATTTTGTGCCGTGAGCGGGTTGAGGAACTAGAACCTAGTATACGGTACTGCATGCATAAGATTGGCGAGTCAAATCTGCAAGCCTCTGATCTTCTACAAATTGGTGAGATGGAAGGTCCAGCTCTAGACCTCTTTAAGGCTAAATTAGAGGTGAGTTTAATTAGTAGGCCTTAAGCTTTGTTGGATGCAACGTGGTTTCTTCTAATGTTTTTAAGAAAATTTGTTAGCCGTGTATACTTTTATGACATCTGAAATTAACATCTGGTTTGGCCTAAGTAGTTGAGGAATTCTTTTACCCATTTGGTCCTCATGTTTGTTGCATTGATGTCTTGCTAGCTTTTGTTGTAGGCTGTTATGGCAGAGGCAAGATCTCAGCAGGCTGCTTCAATGACGGAGTTCCACTGGCTTGGTCACAGGTTTCCAATATCCAATGCAAAAACACGGGTTTCCATTTTAAAGGGTTTGTAATTGATTTATATGGGTTTTTATTTAAGGGAAAATTTCATCTACAACCCCTATAGTTTCGTTTCATTACACTTAACCCTCTGGTTTTAATTTTGCCTCTTGGCTCCCCGAATGTTTTGATATGTTATGCTTGATATCATGTTCTCTCTCTTTCTATCTGTGTGTGTATGTATATATATATATATATATATATATATATATATATGGAAGGTTCTCTAGTTGATTTGCTTATTCTTTATAAAAATGTGTTGTTGAAGATTGTGAAATGTGATATATATGTGGAAATTAATGTTATTTGAACTTGGTGGCTTCTTAAGAATGCTGACAACTGTAAAATTCAAGTTTTCTCCTTTCAAGTACTATAGATTTTCTGATCTAAAATATGAAAGTATTATAAGAAAAGTTTAAATGTTAAGCACATGAGTGGTGTTTAAAATAAATTTTGAAGATATAGAAATGATAACTTTGCTTTGGCATGTCTCTGCAGTTTTGGAGATTTGTTAAATGTGATCCAGTGCACATAGCTTAAACCTGTATCTTTTCAATCTTTCCTTATTCGTGCTTCTTTGCTGCTGTAAGAATTTCCTTTTTTCCTTGATTTGTGTTTGTTTCCGGGTTCTCCTAACTAAATTGTATTATTTTTGTTTCCTTTCTTTAAACAAGTAGTAACTGAATCTCCATGGCCTCCCTTGTTTTCCATTCCCTTCTCTCCCTTATATTATTTATTATTTTCCTCCATTGCTCTTCTTCTTCATTTATCACCACCAACCTCACCAACCCACATCTTTTTTGTTCTCTTTGGTCTTCTCCTCAAGCCTTTTTCACTGTTACCCATTTCTCCTCAAGCTGCTGCTGCCACAATTTGACAAAACCATAGAATAATTAACAGTCAGAAATTTTTGTTTGGATAGCTTTGTTTCTCAGATTCATTTATGAGCTGTAGATTTACTTCATTCGAAACTGATTAGACTTCTTCAGTGTAAAAAGTTATCACCAATGGAACCAACCAATGAACATCATTTCACATGATTCAGTAAACATGAGAATGTAGCAAATTGTATATGAATAACAGCTGCTGGGGAACTGTTTTGGTATTGATGTCTAATTAGTTTGGATGTTTAATGTTCTATTTGCAATGAAATCATGATCATTCTGATTGTGGTTGACAACTCTCTCACTCTCTCTCTCTATGCATACTAGAACATTGTTTGCTATGGGCTCTCTGTAGCCTTCAGTTGGAAATGAGGTTTTGTTTGTGGACAACTGGAAATTTGTTGAAACTACATCTTACTTTATTGCTTATTTGGAAAATTTCTATTTTCCCACCTACCTTTTTTCACTTCATTTAATCTTTATCCCCCTTTTTTCTTGAATTCAACTGTTTTAAACATTCATAAGTGTGCTTGTATGTGAAAACTTGGTCAGCTCAAGAATTGGAGAAAGATTTACACGGTCCAGCAGCTGATTCACTCCCAGCAGAGAAAAAACTACCTATTTTTGATAAAATTTTTACTGCATATCATGAGGCTAGGAGCTGCATTCGTAGTGACTTGGTATGAAGTTTGTCACTCAATATAGAGTTTTTTGTTTCTCTATTTTTGAAACTGCTTTTCTGATGTAGTGTATATCACTAGGTCAGTGCAGGTAGCTCTGAAAATGTGAAAGATGACTTAAATGGTCTTGACAAAGCTGTCAGTGCTGTATTGGGACAAAGAACCATTGAACGCAATCAGTTGTTGGTTAGTATTGCAAAGAGTAAACTTCCTAGGCAACATGATGACAAAAACGAGAAAGCTACCAAGCCTGAAGAGCTTGTTCGGTTATATGATCTCTTATTACAGGTTATTATATAACTTCTGCATTTTCTTATAACTTGCTGTGCTTTAACTAAGCATTTTTTAACACTATTTTCTTAATTAGACTGATAATGGTATTTTGTTAATCACACTATTTGTATTTGGCAGAATACTGCTGATCTTTCTGATTTGGTCAGTTCTGGAAGGGATAGGAAGCCAGAAGAAGTTACATTTGCTGAAGAGTGTGAGCTTAAAAGCTTGGCCTTCCGAGCAGAAAGGTCATTTTCCTCTGCAGTGGCTATTATACTGCCCACAAAAGCTCCTTTATTTGGTTGAATGCTTTTCTTTTTGCATTTATTTATAGATATCACCTATGCATTGAATCTTGAGACCAACCTTTTCCTTTATCTTGATTTCTTCTATATGAAAATGTATGTGATTTTATTAGTCTTACATGGACCATAGTGATCTTTTGTCTTGCTGTTGTAGAACTGCCTTTTAAGATTTGTTTTATTTATTTATTTTTCCTTGTTTTGTGCTGCTTGTTTAGTCTTTTCTCTTACCAGCTTACTTTCATCCTTCTGATCTGAGCATTATTTCGGAAGTTATGTTTATCTGGTTACTATTTCCTTTCAAGTTGTTAGACCTTTCATGATTTTTTTGTTCTGCTTTTTAGTAACTAATTTTTGAGTGCCAAAAGGATTTTTTACTCTATACTTATGTGACTTCCAATTGCTTGTAGGTGTTTCTTTTTGGGTAGATCGTACAGCTTAGCTGGTATGAGGGTGGAAGCATATGCATTGTACTGCAGGGCTCACTATCTAGCTGAGAATGCCTTGGAGAAATTCCAAGCCATGGGTGATGCTGATCAGGTGTGTAGATGACTGAAAGTCTTTTCTTTCCTTTCATGGCAATGTTTTTTCTATTAATAATAAATATATTTCTTGTGCTAAATTGTGGCCTCTAATTATCAAATTTTAATGTAACTTATTAGTGATATTGGCGGATGATTCTTGGGTACAAAACCTTGTTTAAAAGTCTGTTGGCCTTTTTCCTGTGTAAACCTACAGCTTTTATTTCAAGTGATTTCTTTTTATCTTACCAAATAATATATTTTCACTTAGAACTATATTTAAATACTGGTGTATTTCCATTGGATTCTATCTTTTTTTAAACAGACAATGATCAAAGAGTTGAAGAATCTGTGCGTGGAGTGCAGATCCAATAGTTGTATAGAGCATGCAACTGGGATCATGGAAGAACTGAAGGCACCTGAAAATCTTTCTAAAAAAATCTCTAATATATCGTTAAATGGAGGTGACAAGAAGGTATTATTCATTCCTTTCTAATATATTTGAAGCACAAAATGATGTTGGCAGTGTATAACTACTCGATTGGTACTAGATGTTGTACTGAAAAATGAAAAACAAAGACGAGGAATCCAAGGATTTGGTAGAGCTTGAAAGTAGAAAAGTATTTAGTTTTTGAAGTGAGAGTGACTAAAATTGGAGAATGATACAAATTTTGTTTGGAGTGAGATGGTTTCTATGTTATGGATCTAATGCTGTTATGTAAATGGGGTGAAGAGGCCTACAATAAGCAGTTAGGACAAATAAACAATGTAACCGAAAGTTGCATGATGGTTGCTAGAATTAAAATGAAAAGTGTCTTTTAATAAGTGCTTTTCGTTCGTTGGATGGGTCTTGTGTCAATGAGTATCTCTGAATTATGCTAAATGATCAGATGAGAGTCTGCTGTTGTTTTGGGTCTGGATTATTCTTGGTTTCCTTGACATGCTGATTTGGAATTTATTTCAGTTGGAGAAATTACTACTTGAGAAGCTGGAGGTCTACGAGTCTGCAGTTGGCGATTCGCGTGCGAAGAGTGTTCCGCGCATTGAAGCCTTCCCACCTGCCTTCCAAGCAATTCCTCGCAACCCCATTGTTCTGGACCTTGCCTACAATTTCATTGACTTCCCATCTCTTGAAAATAGGATGAAGAAAGATAAAAAGGGTTTCATTAGTCGGCTCTGGCGATGAGTTCCTTGTGAGTATTTTTTCCTCTGTTATGGACATTCAGGCACTCTTACACTCCAAAATGAGGAATTTTGTCGACTGTTTAATTCTTTTTCTTCTGTTTATTTTTCTCAGTTGTAATGATCTAGTTTGGATGGTTGTATTTGGGCTGGGCCTGATAATTTATGTAGGCCAAATATTAGAACTACTTTAATAAACACAGCTATTAGATTAGTACAATTGAACGGATCTAATGCTATGAAGGGTTCTGATTAAGTACTTTATAATTTTAACGTCTGGTCAACCCAATAATACCTAATAATTGATGGACTCAATAGTTTGGATATTCAAATTTTTGGACTTGGCCTCCTAGGGTCCTACCGGGACAACTTGGTAGCAATAATACCTGACAGTCATTTTTTGAGGTTTTATGGTCATTCGATCAATTGTACAATTAATAATTTTACAATTAATATTAGTAAAATTATTATTTTTTTATTATTTTTTGTTATAGTAAAAGTGTATTTGTGAATGCTGTATATTTATTTTTATGCCTTTTTTCTTTTAATATTTAAATTTCACTTGTGTATTTATTTTTATCACAATTCACTATCAAACTATTTTCTTCGTTTTATTACTGTAATTAAACTTCATTTACTTTAACCTTTCTTATATAACTTACACAATATCTTATAGTTATAAAATTTATTTTTTGAAATTCTTATTTTACAAATTCAGAATTTTATCAAAATTTAAATTTATCACTATGATTTGACTAGATCTGACCATTTGATAGTCAAATTTGACTATCCGACTGTAGGATATGATCATCGATAGTCGGATTTGGTCGGATCCCTAAGATCCCACCATGTGATTGTCGAATCCGACCTTTCGTCGGTTGGATTTGATCAGATCTAGTCGGATTCGGCCATTCGACGGTCGGATTTGATCAGATTTGGTCGGATCTCTAAGATCGACTATGTGATGGTTGGGTCCGACCTTCCATCAGTCGAATTTGATCAGATCTGGTTGGATCCCCAAGATTCGACCATGTGAGTGTCGGATTCGACTTTTCGTCGGTTGGATATGATCAGATTTGGTTAGATCTCCAAGATCCCACCATGTGATGGTCAGATCCGACCATCCGACGGTCGGATCCCCAAGATCTCACCATGTGATGGTCGGATCTATTTGAATCCTCAAGATCCCACCATGTGATGGTCGGATCCGACATTCAAATTGGATCAAATCTGGTCGGATCCGACCATCTAACGTTCGAACTTGATCAGATTTGGTCGGATCCCCAAGATTGGACCGTGTTTTGGTCGGATTTGATCAAATCTTGATCCGACCATGGGGTGGTCAGGTCATTGATACTTTTAAGGACAGTCATGTATGATCGTCCTTAAAAGTTATGATAATTACAAACAAAAAGAACCATCAGTTATTATCACTGATGCTTTTTTTATTTTTAATGAAAATAACTTTTAAAGACCATCAAATATGACCGTTCTTAAAGGTTATTTTAATTAAAAATAAAAAAGAACTACCGTATAAAAATTTAAGAATATATAAATATTTACAATATATACATATAATATATAATTAATATACAATGTATAAATACATTATATTATATAATTAAAATAATATACAATAATTTTACAATATTTCAATATATAATAATATATATATTTTTAATAATTTAAGTAAAATATAATTATAAATATACAATTTATATTGTATAATTAAAATAATATAAAATAAATTTACATTATAATTATGCAGTACTACAATATATAATTTTATATGTTTTAATATATATAATTTATGTAAATTTATATATTTTTCCAAATAATTATTTATATCCATATATATATATATAAATAATTAATATATTATTATTTTTCCAATTAATTATTAATCATGAAATAATTTAAAACTTACAAATTATTATTATTAATTATAATTATTTTGATCATTAATAACAAAATGATTTAAACTTAAATAATTAATATTTATTTTGTCAACATGAATTTTTTTATTTTTAAAATATTCAGATTTTAGGATTATTTATTTATTTATTTAGAATTCATACTTATTTAAAATTAATATTTAGTTTTACTAATATTCATATTTAAATAAAAATTAAAAACATATATAATAAATTAATCATAAAATGAAAAATATAAAAAAAAAATTATTCATAATAAAGACAAGGTGTGCAGTCGGATATGTGAGCAAAGTTGGATTGAGTGTGTGGTCAGATATGTACAAGTGATGTGCAGTAAAATAAAATGAAAAAGATACGTAGATGATAAAGAATTAAAATATTAAAAGGGGAAGGGTATGAAAAATAAATGCACAGCTCCATAAAGTACACTTTTGCTATGATATAAAATTTAAAAAGTAGATAACTATTTTATTAATTTTGACAATACAATTGATTGTACGCCATAAAACCTTATTTTTTGTTTGAAAAGCAAGGCGGACCAAAAGTGTGGACCTTACAGTTTTATAACAACGGTTGGCTCTTCTCATTTGATCTGAGTTTGAATAATGGAAACTAAGAATTGACAGAGGAGTAATGCTACATGCACGAAGTTGTATGTCAATTATAACATGATAATATTTTATTGGTTGACAAATTAACACTGATAAGAGAAATAATTCTAAACGGAGTAACATATAATACCACATTAGTTGGACAAGAAAAACCTTCTTATCCAGGAAGCTGTTTATAGTGAAAGGAGCTTGTCTATTTGACCAAATAGGACAGTTTGGTTTCTTTATCATAAATTACCGCTAAAGAGAAATAGACGTTTTTTTTCAATCACTAAACTACCTCTAAAGAGAAATAGGGCCAATCAAAGCCAAAAAGATTTTCTATGAGATGTAAAGAGAGAGTGTGGAGAGACAAAGATAAATTTTTAAAGGGGGCTGGGACTCTCCTTCCAATAATATAGAGTGTAGGGAGAGAGAGAGAAAAAAAAGATAAAAAAAAACAGAGAAACCAAAGGCCTAAATGATTCCTGGTCTTCAAATTAAAAAAAAAAGCAAAAGAAGTTTCCCAATTCAAGCAGCTTAAGTGCCATTTGGAATTGCTTTTAGACGAGAATCACTCACCTCTTACAGGAGTTTCAAAAAGCAGCAGGAGGGTAGAGCTTCTCCACTTTTGGGTTCTAGCTTCTAAAATTACCAAACACAAAATGTACTCTTAGACTCCTAGTTAATAATATAATTAATGATTTGCTTTAACAACATAATGTCTATTTTATTAAAGACTGATTCCTAGTACGCCCGTTTGGGCTCTGAGTGCCATCTACACAGCCAGCTTGGGGTAAATACTGATGACAATTGACAAGCAAAAGTGTTCTTGGGGTCCACAGAAATATTGTCCTTTTACTTTTAGGCCTCTACACATTAAAAGCAAAAGTAAAAGAATTGAGGGATACAATCGTGGTCAATTGTCTTACAGATCGATTGGAAAAAACACTATTGCTTTTAAACGAGAATCACTCTAAATTAAAAGCAGCAAAAGCAAAAGTAAAAGAATTGAGGGATATAATTGTGGTCAGTAGTCTTACAAATCGGAAAAAGGGAAGTCCCAATTGCAAGGAGATGTCTTGAAAAAGGGAAGGCTATAATTGTCTTGAAATTCTTGGAAATATACGAGGCAAGTCCCAATTAAATTTCAGAAAAGCAGCTTCTTAGTTATAGCCTTTGCTTGACTTACTTTATTCCAAACAACCCAACCTCTTCTCCTCCTTCTACGGTCTCTCTCTCTCTCTCTCTCTGTTCAAAACAAGGATTTGCAAACTGATCAATCTGCCATCAGGTACGTGCTTCTTCACTGCCTCGCTTTCATTTTCTTTCAAGTGATTTATATATATATATATTTGTTAAATATGTTATTTTCCTTTATTTTTGTCATATTTCAATATATGGTGCACTTGTTTTTTCTTTTCTTTTTTTACCAATTCGGTGCATTACCCATCATATATTTAATAAAGAGTGGCAGTTTTTTTTTTTTTTCTTCTTTTATTAATTATTAATTGATTCATGGGGTTTATACCAATTATCAACTCCAATTTATATGTTTGTTAAATTTTTTGGTATTTCACTATTGGTATCTAGACATATATAACCACGTACTAAATTACTTTTATACAAATTATATGTTCTTATTATTTATTCTTTTTTTGTCATTTACTTATATTTAATTAAATTCACTTTAAGAAAATGGATATATTATGAAATTAATTTTATAATTGGAGTTTAGAAAATGGCAGTTCATAGATACTAAAGATAAATTTTTTGTAACATCACCTTTCATTTTACAGCCTGAGAAAAATGGAAACAAATTAGAGAGTTGCCGATGAATAAAAGAGGCTTTAATATAGAAGGAAAGTACATGTAGATTTCGGCCATGGAGAATCTTATTTCATCTGGTATTTCCATTGTTTCAAAGATTGGGAAGTATGCTAGGCGTCAATCGAGTTATATGTTTTACTTGGGATCGAATGTCAATAATCTAAAATCACAAATTCGGGATTTGGAGGCTAAGAAAGTGATAGGTCCCAGTCAGAAGCTCACTTACAATTGGTGAAGTTTTGTAAAAGTTCTACTTCAGGTGAGAACGAACCATAGAAATATTATGCGGATAATTGATTGATATCTTTTATTAATTTTCAAAGATTATTTATACAGTCCTACACTAACCAACCACCCTAGCAATCAGCCAAAAGTAGTAGTATACTAACCAACCACTCTAGCACTCAGCCAAAAGTAGTGGCTTGCACTACAACCACGTAACACTACTAAATAGCTTCCAACACTACCACTGACATGAAACAGAACACAATGTAAACATAACGTAAACAAAATAGCTACAAATCCTCTAGCAGCCCTTGACAAAGTAAACCCCTTCAAAGAGGTTGAAGAAGACCGCTACCACTCCTACTTCCACACATACATTTAACCACGTCCACCTCATCCCATATATCTGGGATTTGGTTTTGACACCCTTGCTGTCCTGCGAGGCTTTGGTTTATCAGAAAGCAACACTGCAACATAGACTTGACGAGGCAACAATAAGAGGTGAAGAAATCACTGAAACTGTCAAGAACTGGTTGACTGATGCAGGTAACGTCTCCGAAAAGGTGGACAGGTTTTTAAATGACAGTGAAGACCAATTAGTAAGAGCAAGGTGTTCCAGGACTAATTACCTGCTTCCGAATTTGGTGTTGCGTCATAGACTAAGTAAGAAAGCAAAGAAGATGGCACAATCTGTTGCTGAAATCATTGTTGCCTGCAAGTTCGACAGCGTTTCTTACGTCCCCATTCTGCAACACAATTTCAGGAGCAAAGATTATATGGCCTTTGGCACGAGAAATTCAATTATGACAGGAATCCTTGAAGCACTAAGGAAGGATGATATTACAAGTGTAGGAGTGTATGGCATGCCAGGTATCGGCAAAACCACACTTGTCAAAGAAGTTGCAAGACAAGCACTGGAAGAAAAATTATTTGATGATGCAATTGAGGTCACAGTTTCTGAATCACCAAACCTTGAAAAGGTTCAACAAGACATTGCAAAGGGACTCCATGTAGTGTTTCAAGATGAGGATGGAGTGAAGGAAAGATCAGATAGATTAAGACATGGACTAGGGAAGGAAGAAAACTTACTCCTAATTCTTGAAGACGTTTGGAAGAAATTAGATCTTCATGCCATTGGAATAGATTTTGATCAAGATCATCAGAAGGGATGCAAGATATTGCTAACTTCTAGAAATCAAGATGTCTTACAAGGTGATATGGATGTAAATGTGGAGAATAATTTCAAAATTGAACCTCTTTCAGAAAGTGAAGCATGTATTTGTTTTTCCAAGATAGTCGGTGATGATTTTTCATCTGACGATGAAAATTCTGAGTTAAAATCTACGGCCATTAAGATTGTGGAACAATGTGCATGCTTACCGCTTGCAATAGTAACAGTTGCACATGCTTTGAAAAACAAAGGTTTACACGCCTGGAATGATGCATTGAGACGACTTCAGAATTCCACCATGATCAGCAAAAAAGTATATTCCAGTGTAAGACTAAGTTATGATTTTTTAAAAGATGAAGAAGATGGAGATCAATCACAGGAAATATTTTTGTTATGTAGTCTATATGAGGAAGATGCAAACATATCTATCCAAGACTTGTTGAATTTGGTTACAGGATGGGGTTTGTTCCAAAATGTCTATACTTTGGAAGCGGCAAGAGATAGGCTGCAGACTTTGCTGGATAAATTGAAAGCTCATGGTTTGTTGTCGAATGGTACTGATGTTGATTCAGTCAAGATGCATGACATCATTCGTGATGTTGGAATATCAATTGCATCTGCCGATCCCTATAACATGTATAACATCAGAGGTAATGATGAGCTGAAAGAGTGTTTGGAGAACGACAAACTCAAAGACGCGGTTGCAATTTCATTAGGTGCCAATTATGAGGATGAGTCTCTCCCATCAAGATTGAAATGTTCAAAGTTGCATTTGCTTTGGATGTGGAGAAAACATTCTTCGCTTCCAGACCCTTTTTTTGAAGAAGCAAAAGAACTTCGAGTCTTAAATTTATCTCATTTACTTTTAAAACCATTACCCCAGTCATTTTGTTTCCTTCAAAATCTTCAGGCATTACATCTGGGCTTTGCTAACATTGGAGACATAGATTTGATTGGAGAGCCGAAGAAATTAAAAGTTCTTGATCTTGGAGGATCGACTTTGGTGAGGTTGGCAGAGCAGATAGGAAAGTTGAGTTGTTTACAAGTATTAAATTTGAGAAACTGCAGGAAGCTCGAGGTAATTCCCCCGAATGTCATATCAAGATTGGTAAATTTGGAAGAGTTGAATATGGAAAGGAGCTTTAAGAATTGGAAGGTGGAAGGTGTAGTCAATGATGAAGAAAACAATGCCAGCCTTAGCGAGATAAAGAATTTGGCTAAGTCGACCACTTTATTTTTACATATACCAGAAGCTAACATGTTGCCAAAAGACTTATTCAGTACAGAACTGAAAAGATTTAACATAACTCTTGGAGCTGATGATGATCATTTTGAAGGATCAAGAATATTGAAAATCAAGTTTCAATGCAATATAAACAGTCTATTAGGAGAGCAAGGCTTTAAAATGTTGCTGAAAAGGTCAGAAAATTTGTATATGGATGGAATTAAAGGTCTGAAAAATCATGTTTTTAAGTTGAATAAGGAGGATGGTCTTCCACATTTGAAGAATCTCAAAGTCAACAATGTTGAAACTCAGTGCGTCATTAAGTCTGCGGTGGAGCACTATCATTCTGATGATCATAATATATTGGCAAGCTTGGAGACATTTTCTTTTATGCAAATGGGTAACCTAGAGAATATATGCTTTGGGGAACGCACGAGTCCAGAGTCACTTGGAAAATTACGAGAAGCCAAAGCGGAAAGGTGTGGTAAATTGAAGAGTTTACTGCCGTTGTCTGTTGCCAAGAAGCTTGAGAAAATTGTAGTGGAATCTTGCAATGCGATGGAAGAGGTAGTTACCTTATTAGAAAGACAAGGTGTTGTTAATTCTGAATTGGCAGTGAATCAATGCATTGAATTTCCTAAATTAAAGGAAATGAAACTAAGCAATCTACCGAAGCTTATTGGATTCTGGTCGGAGTGTGACACAAGAAGTTGTACACCTACTCAAGGACAAAATACTGAGGAGGAGCCATTCTCGACTACTGATTCAGCTTCCACACTATTCAACCAAATGGTATGTACCTTTTATATAATTTTGTATTTTAGAACTTGAATTTATATTAATCACTTGTTGCTATACTTGTTACATGATGATGTTCATCTTACATAATTGTTCCTCTGGTCATAAATATGAAAGTAATTAGAATGGATAAATATTTACAGGTGGCATTTCCTTGTTTAGAATCCCTGGAATTGAGGAAGCTAAATATGAAACAGATATGGTGGGACATGAAACTTTCAGAAACATCATCATGTAATTATAAGCTGCAGAATTTAAGAACGCTAAGAGTTCATGAATGTCGTAGTTTGAAGTATCTCTTCTCTTTTCCAATTGCCAGAAGCCTTGTACAGCTTGAAGTGTTAGATGTGAGCCGATGTAAAGACATGGAAGAGATAGTAGTACCAGTAGTAGTTAATTCTGAAGATGAATTAGCTGCACAAGTGGATCAGAGAATTGAGTTTCCTAAACTAAAGAATTTGAAACTTTTAGATCTACAGCATGAATTTATTAAGTTCAGCTCAGAGTGTAATCAAGTCGAAGGGAGTAGTAGTGATTCTGCCACCTCCTTTTTTAATCCAAAGGTATTTCATATACTTATATATAATCCAAATCTTATATGAGATTAATATGCACTTAATTTTAATCAATAGCGTTGCGAAATGTTAATTTTAAACTAATTAATTGCATGTTAATTTCGCAGGTTGCATTCCCTAGCTTAGAAACCTTGGATTTATGGTCTATGGAATGCATAAGGATATGGAGAGTCGAACTTTCTGCTGAGACATCCTATTCCTTTCAGAATTTAACAACGTTGGAAATTAGTTGGTGTAATAGGCTCAAGATTGCGTTGTCTTTTGCGATTGCCAAAAGCCTCGTACAGCTTCAGAAGCTATCTGTGAAGGAGTGTTGGGAAATGGAAGAAATACTAGCAGCACCTGGAGAAGCACTTGTACCTGCAGAAGAAAAGTTGTTCCCTAAATTAGAACAAGTATTGCTTTACAATCTTCCAAAGCTTTCAAGATTTGGTTCTACTGAAATTCTTATCTATTACGTAAACATAAAGAAATTGATCATAGAGAATTGCCCATTGTGGACCACAATTGGGAAAGAAGAAGATCATCATCAAGATATGAACTCAGACCGGATGTGCTTGCCCAGTGACAATAAAATGGTGATCTCTGTTAATTAATTTCCTTATAATCAATTATATTTTATCTTTTTTTAAATTCATAGCTATATAACTTTCATCTTGGAATGCCTATTAAACATACATATTATACGTGCTTTCATATATATTAAATGGATTTTGGTGTTACAGGCTGATGATCATTTGAAAATATCTTCTCTAAATGATCAACAACTACCAAGCTTTTATATAACAAAATTGGAAGTGACCCGTGTTCGTTCGGAGAATCTATTATCAGCATCTGTGGCTGCAGCATTCGTGCATCTTGAAATCCTAAAAGTTGATAAGTGTGAATTGATGAAAGAGGTAGTAGTCACCAAAGAATTACGAGAAGGAAGGACTTCAACGAAAAACATTCGCTTCCCTGCATTAAAGCATATTTCCCTTATGGATCTTCAAAACCTCCAAAGGTTTTGTACAGGGTATCTGTTGGAACCTGTGTAATATTCTTCTTTATTTTTTTATGGTTTCTAATTTTTAGAATTTATCTTTTTAATTTTTTAGTTTTTTTAGATAGTTTAATTAAATAGGACTTTGTTTCCTATTAGGTTTAGGACGTATTTCCTCTATAAATACTATGTAATTACAAGACCTATGTGTAGAGAGCTACATATTTTTTCTTCTTTTTTCAACGCTACACAAGCGTGATATTTTTTCTTCTTTTTTCAATGCTACATAAGCGTGATATTTTTTCTTTTTTTTTTAACGCTACACAAGCGTGATATTTTTTCTTTTTTTTTTCAACGCTATACTAGCGTGATATTTTTTTCTTTTTTTTTCAACGCTGTACTAGCGTGTTATTTTGTTAGCAGCTTATTTTTTCTTATTCAAGTTTTTTCAATAAAATATTTTTTCTATTCTCTCATATTTTTTTTTTCTATTATATTTTTTCCTTCTCTCATAGGTTATCATAATTCTGAGGGTTTATCTTTTTTCTTCCGCAATACTCTTTTTTTCCTTTTTTCAACAGTGATATCAGAGCTTTGGATTTAAGGGACTGTGTTTTTTCTGTGAGAGAAATTTTATTTTCTTTTTTCTATTTGAGAGAAATTTTAAATGTTTTCAATATGTCTTCTAATTTTGGTGTTTCCACTCTTCCACAATTTAATGGTGAAAACTACCAGTTTTGGGTTGTCAAGATGCAATCATATCTCAAAACACTTGGCCTATGGGAATCTGTTTTGAGTGATGCTGATCCTGCACTGTTGGTAGCAAATCCAACTTTAAATCAAATTAGGCAACATGAAGAGGAGAAGTCAAAGAAACCTAAGGCTTTATCTTGTATTCATGCGGCTTTATCAGATTCTATTTTTTTCAAGAATTATTGATTATGATACAGCCAAGAAAACGTGAGATAAGTTAAAGGAGGACTTTGAAAGAAGCACAAGTGTGAAAGGCAGTTTCAATTTTTTTTTTTTGCAACAAATTTGGGTTTACTCAAGAAGAATCTCAAGGAGGAGTGTTGGAACCTGTGTGATATTCTTCTTGTGAAGAGTTTATTTTTTTGTGGTTTCTAAATTTTAGGATTTATCTTTTTAATTTTTTTAGGTAGTTTAATTAAATAGGACTTTGTTTCCTATTAGGTTTAGGAGGTATTTCCTCTATAAATACTATATAATTACAAGACCTATGTGTAGAGAGCTGCATATTTTTTCTTCTTTTTTCAACGCTACACAAGCGTGATATTTTTTCTTCTTTTTTCAACGCTACATAAGCGTGATATTTTTTCTTCTTTTTTCAACGCTATACTAGCGTGATATTTTTTTCTTCTTTTTTCAATGCTGTACTAGCGTGTTATTTTGTTAGCAGCTTATTTTTTCTTATTCAAGTTTTTTCAATAAAATATTTTTTCTATTCTCTCATATTTTTTTTCTTTTCTATTATATTTTTTCCTTTTCTCATAGGTTATCATAATTCTGAGGGTTTATCTTTTTTCTTCCGCAATACTCTTTTTTTCCTTTTTTCAACAGTATCACATCCAATGTCCACTTTTGGAAAAGTTGGAAATAGATCAATGTCCTGAATTCAGAACATTCATCTCAGGTTCTACAGATGAAGAAACGGACCTGGAGCCTACACAACCTCTCTTCCATGACCAAAAGGTGATCATCATCTTCAATTATTTTTTTATTTTTATTTTTTCTACTTATTCTGTTGTCTTTCCCTACTCCATGTTCCATATTTTCACAAATCTTCTTGCACAATTAACATTTAATTAGAATTCATTCATCAGTACTTATTTGCATAAAAATACAATTTTTGATGCTTGTGTTATATTATAGGTTAATTTTGAAATTTGTGAGTGATTATCATATGTACATGCATTACGTACTGCTAATCAAATTTAACTTATATATAATTTTTTGGCCTGGATGTATGCATGCAGGTTGCATTTTGTAACTTGAAATCATTGAATTTGTGGAAGTGCAAATCCATCAATAAGATTTGGGGGCATGGTGAATACAGAACGGGAGGCCTAGGTTGTCATCATCATCTTTCAAGTTCGGTGATATTAACAATAGGAGAGCTGCCCAATTTAAATTTGTTGATGGATTTTCAGAAATTGACATCTCTTGAATCAAAGAAATCAGGGTCTTCCTGGGTATGTTTCCAAGCTTTGACATTTCTGAGGGTTGAAAAGTGTGTTGGGATAAAATATTTATTCGCTCCCTTAATAGCTAAAAACCTGAGACTACTCAAAGTAATGGCAATATCTGAGTGCCAAAGTATGAGAGAAATAATTGCAACGGATGATGATGATGATGATAAAGAGCTGCAGCAGGGATCATCATCGTCATCGTCGTCTTCATCATTGCCACTAAATAATAATATTGTTTTTCATCAGTTGTAGTTTTTGGGGCTCAACTGGGCTCAACTGCTTACCTTGCCTCACAAGCTTCCACTCAGGAAATTGTGCTTTGGAATTTCCGAAATTGAGCAGGCTAGTTGTAGGTAATTGCCCTAAGATGAGCAATTTCTGTGATCATGTAACCGTGACCGCCCCAGAACTACACACTTTCATGAGTGAATATTACGTAGGTTGGCGTGTGAAAGAAGAGCTTAATTCAAATGATAATGTACAAGTAGATCATAAAGTCTTTAAAAAGGATGACATGGTCATAGAGGAGTTCGTCAAGGAGGGTGGTGACAAGTACATTAATATCAAGACCCCCATACGACAGTTATGGGAGAAATTCCAGAACCAGGTATATTAAATGGCTTTACCATCTCTCCTCTCAAATTTTTATTTCTTTCTTTGTTTTTAATTCATTTCTTTCCATTGGAATTCTGATGTGAAATTTAGAGAGATGTTATCTATTGTATTGTGTACTATATTATTATTATTATTTTGGAAAATCAGTAGCATATGACAATGGGAGGGATTTTTTAAGACATGATTTGGTCTCAACTCTTTGATACTAAGTGCTCGGTTTGGTAACGTGTTTATTTTTTATTCTTATTAAATTATGTATAATTTGCTCCATTTAAGAGTTAGTTAAGTTTATTAGAGTTTTTAAATCTTTTTATTTTATTATAAATGTGAGGAGAAAGAAAAAAAAAAAAAACAAAAAAAAAAACACTAAAAACACAAACATAAAATGAAAAGTACTTTGAAAGTATTTTTTATTTTAATTTTTGTGTTTTTCCATACTTTCACATTTATACTTGATTAAGTACATCTAATATTAACAAAACTCTAACTTTTTAACCTATGCAAATTACAGACAACTGAAGGCAAAAAAAAAAAACTCAAAACTACCAAAAACAAATGCGTTACCAAACGAGATCATACTAATTGAATAAAAGCCACCGCCTAGCAAACTAATAAATGATCTTAATTACATAAGAGTATTGTTTTAATTACTATTTGTGTTGCATTAAAGATGAACATCTTTATTGTTCAAATCGGCATGACATCCATATTAGTATTGATGATCACAAACTCATTCTCTAAACACGCATACACATGGTTTAAGATTGACCCATTTAAGATTGATCATAGAGTACTAAGTAATATCAACAGGAACTTACATTACTAATATGAAATCTTGCAGCTTTGCTGGACATAATAAACAATATTAGCAATCAATAAATGATTCCTCTGTTAATTTCAGTAAAGTTCCACGTCAATTTTGTACTTGCCCATCATTTTTTGTACACTTAATTTGCATATAATATAAATGATTTACATACGTATGTACATATAAAGCCAAAAACCTTGAAAGTAAATAAGAAAAATCCCAACGATCATATCCAACGGTATTGAGTGGACAAGAGAATATCTTATTCGTCAAAGTTTAAATTTCTGTGAAATCTAGTTATCGTTGAAATTTAATACATGTACGATCAATAAACAAAAGCACCTAAAATTTGAAAGACTTCCTTGACTTTGGACCTCTTGAATTTAATTTATTATTTTTTTGGTAAATCTCTTGAGTTTAAATTAAGTAGTCTTTTGGTTCATTATTTCAGATCCATAGAGCAAGTATCTTTCATATTTACGTACAATTGGAAACCATTTTAAAGTTCCTTAATTTATGTTTTATACTTTATTTTTAAATTTTATTGCTCCTTAACACACTTTAAATAAAAGGTACTATAATCTCCTAAGCACTAAAAGCTTGACACATTATTTATATTTTCAACGCGAATTATATTACAATATTTTATTCTAAATAATTGTCACTGCAAAGTCACCAATAAGCATAATCAATTAACAAAAAGATATAGACGACATTATTTATTTTATTTTAATTATCTTATCGGTACAATTTATGAACCTTTATTTCGTGGAGAAGCATACAAGAAAATCTATTTAAAAAATAATAAAAATACTTCGCCATTATAATTTTTTTTATGTTTAAATTAAAAGCTATTTTAAATTTTAGCCCCATGAATTGCCAAAGGAGGCCCAATGAATATCTAAAATTTTGGGTTTTTTGATGCCATATTCAGACCCATACACATTTGAATTATTTTAGCCCAAACTGCTCAGAATAATTATTTTCGCCCAACATTACGATAATACCCTTAAGTGACAGAAATATGTGAATAATTTTTTTAGCCACTTTCTTCGTCTGGCTATTCATTCCCGCCACGATCTGCATTCAAGCTTGAAACCCAATCTAGATTATCTACTGCCATCTACGAGCTTCAAACTCATGTACGTTCTACTTCGTTGACGTCGTCGATAATCCACTACCAAAATTCATTATCAGGTCCGTACAACTACTCATCTGCATCTATATTGTTAGGAATTGATTCGTGCAATTTAGTGAATTTATGAACAAGTTGCTGACGAAATTGTTCGTCTTGGTATGGTGGGATAAGATGATAGAGCGCAATTCTTCATTGTCAATGACGAAGCACTTCGTCAATGACGAAGCACTTCGTCAATGACGAATCATAGATTCTTTTTATGGGTGAGTCGTGTAGGGTTTAGGGTTTTGTTGACGAAGTGAATTTTAGGGACGAAGTGATTCATCGGTTGTGATTCGTGATTCGTCTATGACGAAGTTGATGAAGTTAACGAAGTTGTTCGTCAGTTGTGATTTGTCATAGTTGACGAAGTTGTTCATCAGTTGTTATTTGTCATAGTTTACGAAGTTGATGAAGTTGTTCGTCAGTTGTGATGAAGTTCTTCGTCAGTTGTGATTTATCATAGTTGACAAAGTTATGAATCGCCATATTCTTCTTAATCTTCTATTAATATGTTGACGAAGCTCTTGTAATGATTTGTAGTTAGGATTCGTCTTTGAAGAAGTTGAAATCCTAATGTTTATTATGTTTTTAACATGAAATGGTATCTTCCAAGGTTTCTAAGGCTTTCAAATACCCTGCAGCAACTGATGCACATGTTTGCATTACGAATAAGGCAGCATTAGGCAAAGTACTTGATGACGTGAAGAAGAAGATGAGTACACTCGTGGAGAATGCTGAGGACATCATAACAGAATACCTTGCTGGGCAACGAACGAAGATGGAGGAAAGCTGTTTTGGTCAATTGTCTCTTCAATTCAATGTGAAATTTAGTGCTGCTATTGTTCATCATCTGCTGAGGAGGTAAATCCACACCTCTGATAAAACATATCTGGAGTTCAATTTTGGGGGCACCACAGCACAATTCAAGAAGAATGAGTTTAGTATTATAACTGGATTGAAGATGGGTCCAGTTCCAGTGAATTGCCCATCACCCCCCTCTTATTCATATGAGAGGATAAGAGAGGAATACTTCAACAGAGCTGATATCATCACCAATGCCATGGTGAAGGATGTGTACACCATTACCACGCAGTGGATAGAAGATGATGACATGGTGAAATTGTCTTTACTTTACATCCTAGAGTGTGGTCTCCTTGGAAAAGAAAACCATTTTAAAGTAAACATGGATCATGTTAGAATGGTGGATGATCTTCCTACTTTCAATGGTTATCCATGGGGGGAACTGGCATGGGAGGCTACCCTAAATTCACTGCAAAGGCTTTGGAGAAGCCTAATTCGTCAGGAACTTACAGTTTTGGAGGGTGTCCATTAGCTTTCCAGGTTAGTTGTTTATATGTTATTAATAGTTTATCATATTAAATTTAACTTAAATAGTAATAATTAATCATATATGTTATTTTTTTAGGTTTGGGGTTATGAGGCAATTCCCAAATTAGGCAAATTAACTGCCCAGAAATCAGATGATGTGGTTTTCCCTCCTATCTGTAGGTGGTATAGTACAATATCTATAAACTATCAGATATTAAAAAATAAACTTTTCAGTGAAGAAGGGGTAAGTGCTTTGAATAACTTGATTATGATAATCATTATTTAAAACTATCTAATATAGCGTATAAGTTTAATTTTGTTTCTTGTCAATGTAGTATGATGTGGTTGCCACATTGGAGGCCATCACAGTTGAAGAAAACATGCTGCCTACTACTGACGGTGTCCATGAGGAGTAGGATCATGATGCTGGTGGTGATGTAGAACCTCCATTGAAGAGGGCTCGTACCACAATTATACATGAGGGTGGTGATGCTCATCACTCCAGTACACAAGAACTTCCTCACCAAAATGTTCATCATTTTGAAGATGCATCGTCTAGACAAGTAATAAATTGTCGTACTTATGCTTTGAGAATTTATATATTGTATATGTATATTGATTAATTCCCATTCTTTACGTGCAGCTTCAGTTGATCCAGTCAGATATTGCTACGTTGAAGAAGCAATTCAATGGACATCAACTATATGTAAAGAGTGAACTTATGAGCATTAAGGAGACCCTTAAATGTATCCTTACGTTTACCTTAATGGACAAAAAGGCATCAGAGAAAGTGAGAATTAAGAATCCCAAATAATGATTAACTATTCTACTTATTATTAAAATGTTTTTTGAACTCATTTTGTGGTGATTCCATTCTGAAATAGGGTGAGAGCAGTCAGAAGTATATCATTCCACCTTCTGTGCAAGACGAGGATGTCATATACCATGGTTTAATTGTAAAAGATGTAGATACGGAGAATAATGAAGATGTAAATAAAAAGGAAGATGTAAATAAGGAGGAAAATACAGAGGAAGATGACACACATAAGCATGCAAAGGATGATGATGTACATGTGCAGGAAGGGCCATCCAACGATGATCAAGGTGATGGTGATAGTGATGTACAAATGGATGCCGAGCCATCCAACAATGACCAAAATGAAGATGCCAATAATGATCAAAATGAAGAGGCCAACAATAATCAAATTGAATAGGCCAACAATGATCAAAATGAAGAGGCCACACAGGAGCCAAAAGAAGAGCCAATGCCAGAAAACGAGGTACATAAGCATAGCAACGTAAATAATGCAGTTCATCAGTGATGAAGTACTTCATCAGTACTTCGTCAGTGATGAAGTACTTCGTCATAAGAGTTCATCACTGACAAAGTACTTACATAGGATGAAGCAGCAGTTCGTCAATGACGAAGCAATACTTCATCATAACAATTCATAACTAACGAAGTACTTCGTCAGTGACGAAGTGAATTATCAGATACATGCAATAATATAGTATATTATAACATATTATTAATTAACCTTTATTTATGATAGGCCACACAGGAGCCAAAAGAGAAGTCAATGGCAGAAAATGAGGTACATAAGCATAGCAATGTAAATAACACTAGACGAAGCGCTTCATAGGAGACGATGTCATGTGACCAATGCAGTTCATACTTCGTAGTTCATATTTCGTCACAACAGTTCATCACTGACGAAGTACTTCGTCAGAACGAAGCAACAGTTTGTCAATGACGAAGCAATACTTCGTCACTGATGAAGTTCTTTGTTATAACAGTTCATCAAGTACTTCATCACTGACGAAATATTTCGTCACAACAGTTCATCACTAATGAAGTACTTCGTCAGGACGAAGCAGTAGTTCGTCATTGAGGAAGTACTTCGTCCTTGATGAACTGTTATGATGAAGTATCAAATCATTTTATTTATGATACTTACATGCAATAATATAGTATATTATAACATATTATTAATTAACCTTTATTTATGATACATGTAGAGTAGTATTGTTCAATCTAGTTTGACCAAATCAGCGGATACTACACATGTAAGTCAATATTTATATTTCTATCTATTATGAGTCTAAATTGTATTTTTTTAATGAATTATTTAATTTCATAAATTATTCAATCAATGTGCAGATCGACTCAAAAAAAGAAGAAAATAACGAACTTGATATTGGGGTATTAGGCTATAAGAGGTTGAGGAAAAAAGGTGAAAAGCTGAAGTCCCCATATGTCGTTAATAAAAACTTACGAGAAAGATTGAAGAACACTTTACCTGTTGACCACTTCAATCTGATGAAGCCAGCTCCTGATGATGTGGTCAATGCCTTTGCCTCATATATGTTGAAAGAGCCATTTGAAGTCATATCACTTGGTCAATATGAGCCAATAACATATGAATTTATGCAGGTGATGGTAAAGACTGCTGAATGGTTGACGGATGCGGTAATTTCTTTATAACTTTTTAATATTTTTTATATGTGTTCAGCTTTTTAGAAGTACTACTAACTTTGTGTATTTACAAATGTGCAGCACCTCAACATTATACTCTGGCTCATACATATTCGTATGAGATTACATCCTAACTTGTTCAATCAAAAAGCTGCTGTATTTGATACTTTTTTTTGGGTTAGTAAGTTCTTACGTAAATTGTTTTAATTTGGTATTATTAGTTGTCTTTTCATAACCATTTCTCATCATTTATACCGTCTCACAACCAATATGGATTACTAAGTGGGACGAATTCAAAAACTTTTTTAAAAAATAAAAAATAAAAAGGCAGCCGACCCTATTAAATGGACTAGCAATGAATTTTTATTAGGATATGAATGGGGGATTGCATATCCTGAGGCGAAGAATGTTGTGGAGGTTGATGAGGTAAGCAAGTGTGATATGACATATGTTATTATGTATACATCCCTACATTTACACTGATTAGTTATTTTCAATTAACAGATTTATATTCCTATCAACTTTGTAAATGAACACTGGATGTTGGTTCATGTGGATATACGTGAGCATAATATTATATTGTATGATTCCTACATGAGCATATCCAGAAAGCATATGGGGGAGTTGGAATCGATAGGAGTTATGATGCCATATTTCTTGGATGACGCTAATTTTTATGATGTACACCAAAAGGTGAAGAAAAGTTACAAGCCATTCAAGATGCATGTTTTTAAAAAAACCCCACAACAAGAGAACGAGTAAGTAGCATAACTAAATGAATACCTCAATTGTATTATAGTTGATAATCTAATTAAATACGTTATATATATTTACTTTTTTTTTCCTTTTTTTTTACAGTGGTGATTGCGGTGTGTTCATGGTAAAAATTGTGGAATATTTGACAGCCAACCTCCAATTGACATTCACACAATCTGACATGCCCTTTTTCAGATTAAAGTACGCTTAAGAAATTTTGGCCAAAAATTTCTCTGTATGATATGATATATAATGTAAAAATTAGTAACATTTTATACATTTATTCATTTATAATTCTTTAGCTGATATATAATGTAAAAATTACATTTATTCATTTGTAATTCTTTAGCTGATACATAATGTAAAAATTATATTTATTCATTTATAATTCTTTAGCTGATATATAAATGTAAAAATTAGAAACATTTTAGTAAAAATATTGATGTTTTATTTACAACAACATTTGTTTACCATGGTGAAGCATTGCAAATAAATCAAATCAAATAAAAATTGAAGCATTTATTTATTAATCAAATAAAACTGTCAGTAAAAACAACAAATTGAATCATTACAAATTTAAACATTACTGTAATTAACGACGAAGTGCTTCGTCCGAGACGAATCGATTCGTCGGCGACAACGAAGTGCTTCGTCAGAGACGAAACGATTCGTCGGCGACAAATGCGTCGTCAGTGACGACGCATTTCGTCAACGAAGACGAAGCCCTCCGTGCTTGGTCATAGATGACGAAGTGCTTTGTCACAGACGATGAAGTGCTTCGTTAGCAATGATGAAGTCCTTCGTCAATGACGAAGACCTTCGTCAGTGTTGACCTGGTGCACCTTTGTCAATCCTTTCAAATGGTTCTTTACATTTCGATTGGTTGTGACCTACTTGATGACAACACTTGTATCTAATTCTTATACATTGTATACATTTATTCATTTATAATTCTTTAGCTGATATATAATGTAAAAATTAGAAACATTTTAGAAAAAATATTGATGTTTTATTTACAACATTTGTTTACCATGATAAAGCATTCCAAATAAATCAAATCAAATAAAAATTGAAGCATTTATTTATTAATCGAATAAAACTGTCAGTAAAAGCAACAAATTTACAAATTTAAACATTACTGTAAGTAATGACGAACTTGTCACGCGCCTTCGTGCTTCGGCGCAACGAAGTGCTTTGTCACAGACGAAGTTTGCCGCGACGGAAGTCCTTCGTTAGCGTTGACCCGGTGTATCTTTGTCAATCCTTTCAAATGGTTCTTTACATTTCGCTCGGTTGTGACCTACTTGATGATAGCGACTACACTTGTATCTAATTCTTTCTTCTCCTTGGGATAGAATCCGATTTTTTCTTGGTCTACCAGCAGATCTTCTTCTCATTTCAGGTGGTCGAACCACTCTTTGTTTTACTTCCTTAGGGACCTCCCACTGTATTGGGTCCCCTACGGGATATATGGATTCCGCATACGCAGCATGTAGTGTGTTCGCATGGTAGTAATGAGATGTGATAATATGAAAAGAACAGTTACGATGCATACACACTGCCATAGCATGAATACATGGAATCTGATCAATCTCAAACTTCTTGCATGAACATGTCTTATTGTTCAAATCAACTAAGCCTTCAATTTCATTGCTCCCATACACTCTGTAAACATTCAGATTAATTGGAGACACAACCATTTTAGATGCAACTTCGCTTTGCTTATTAAGTTTTGCTTCTGCCCATGGAGTCAACGGCGTTGTAGTCTTGCAGGCAATAATACAACGATCATGAAACCATTGTTGCAGTTTTGCACAGATAGTTTCTAACAATGGGAGAATTGGCATCTCACGACCATCTTTGAGAATAACATTCATACATTCAGCGATGTTTGTTGTCAAAATATTATATCTTGTGATAGGAAACTTAAATCGAGCCCATTTGCTTCCATGAATATCTTCCAAGTATTTAACAGCCCTTATAGAGATGCGTCGTAATTCATCCATGTATTAATCAAACTTCGTTGGCAAGTATGACTTCGCAGCCAAATAAAAAGGGGGAAGAATATCATCATTGCTTGTAAACTTCTTCGCCTTCAAGTTCTGACTAATATGATACATGCATAAACCGTGATAGTTGTTGGGGTATACCACTTTCAATGCATTCTCTATACCCTTGTGACGATCAGTAACAAAAACCAAATTATCCATATCTTCAAAATATTCCTTAAAACACTCAAAGAACCACGTGTAAGCAGCTTCATTTTCTCCGTCTCCAATACCGAAAGCAAGTGGATAAATCTGACCATTACCATCAAGTGCGGAAGCAATATACAAATGACCATTGTATTTGTGCTTCAATGTTGTTCCATCAACAACAACGACTGGTCTAACATATGAAGCAAATCACTTTATGCTTCTGGCTAAAGCCATGAAACAGTATCGAAAAGTATTGTCATCGTCAGTCAAAATACGAGTAACTGTCCCTGGATTCATTTTTTCCAACATTGCAAAGTATGATGGCAATGTCGCAAATGATTATTCCGCAGTTTCCCATACACTTCTTAGTGCGTATTCTCTAGTTCGCCATGCTTAATCATAAGTAATTTTTAGTCTGTACTTCGCATTGATATCATGCATTATCTCTCTTGGCTTATATACCTGAGCAATACCCTCATATTTAGCTCTTATTAGACTACCAATTGTACGGCTATTTGCTTGCCTATTATCTTTGTTAAGCCCCTTGCTTTTGTATTTGCAAGCATGTTGGAGATGAACATCCTTGATCCTAAACAATTTAGCAGAACGCGGGATCTTTGTTGCACGAACTTTCCACTTGCAATTGTCATCTTGACAACGAATCTCATAACGATCAGGTGATGATCTTACTATCTTCAACTCAAAATGATTCTCGACTACCATTAAATGCAACATATTTTGCAATTCCTTTTTACTGTCATAAACCATTCCAATCTCAATGTGCTCGCATGCAGAACTACTTGGTTCGATGTTCAAATACTGACACAATGTACCACCACTGCTTGCACTTGACTTGTTTCTTGACAACTGTGAACTTGGCACCCTTGGCACGGGAGGTGGTTGTGGAGGAGGTTGAACGTAGGTTTCTGCTCGAGTGTTATCTTCATTATGTGTATATTCATATTGATTATCAAAACAAATTGACTCGTATTCATTGTCATTGTAATATGCTGCCTCATACTCTTCATTCATAGAATAGTAAGTGTTCGCACACATATTTATACCATCATGAATATTTGGGAATTTATGTTCAACCTGATGATGACATCAATTTGAATCACAATGAGGATCAACATGCAGTTCGCATTGATTGTACTGATACTTCATTCCCAACAATGTTTTACTCCTGTCAACATCAAGCGCATTATATATTCGGTCCTCCAAATCTTTAAACGTGAATGACTCTCTGATGTCAATTACTTCTGTCCTATAATGAAGAAAAACCCAACGTTCATCATCTTTGTGTTCCCATTTGTCTCCGTAAAAAACAGCAATGACCACAACATCATCATACTTTTTCTCCGCCATTCCAACTGCATTAGGCAGCAAAGTATCATATATAATAAGTGTTACATGGATAAGGAAATGTTTACATAAGTGTTATATTCACGTGGGAAGTGCTTCGTCATTGACCGACGAAGTTGTCACTGACTGGCACTTCGTCACTGACTGACGAAGTCGTTCGTCATTGACGAACACTGACGAAGTCGTTCATCAGTGACGAAGTACTTCGTCAATGCTGACGAAGTAAGTCGTCAATGACGCAGGACATCTTCATTGTCGTCAATTCAATGATGACGAATTGTAGAAGCTAGACGAAGTGTAAACAATTATGAAAGAATTATGGAAGCTAGATGAATATAACTAACCTGCAAAAGAATTTTTGTTTTATTGATTGTATGAATCTCTAAACTGCATATAGATATACATGATTCATAGGTGAACTTTTTCACTTACAATGATGGGCTTATGTTTTCGCGTAGGTGTGTCAGACAGACAGGTCGATAAACGCTCAGACTCCCCCGAAAATTTTATCTATGTTTCGCAGCTGATCTGAGAGTAATCAAAACAGTTTCCTCATCATCTGTATTTTTTTCTACATGCCGGCAGTTCAACCTAGGTAAGTTTGTTGTTTTAAGGAAGATCGATACTCATTAATTCAATGTCAGGGATATTTAAGTACATTCCAGTGAAAATTGGACAAAATAATAAGTTTCAGTTAAGTTGGTCAAAATAATTTAAATGGGTCAAACCCTGGATATGGCATAAAAAAACCCTAAAATTTTTAATGAAATTTGGACAAATGTCTAACCCATTTTTATATAATTTTAAATTAGAATTTTTTGATTTCATAGTTAGGGGTATGGTGTTTTAGTTTATTTTAGCCACTTTATGTAGGAATTAAAATTGGTATGGTGTTTTAGTTTATTTTAGCCACTTTATGTAGGAATTAAAATTTTAGCCACTTTTATAGTTTATATTTTATACCTTTATACTGAGGGTTTTTTGGTGTCATAATCCGTGTTGGGGTCCTTTAATGTTTTTTGGCCATATTTTATAAAAATTAAAATTTTAGTCAATTTTTTATACTTTTACCTTACTATCCCTCTTACCCTCTTTAAATGCATATCTCTCCTACCCTCCTCCCAAATTATGCATGTATAACCAATACATAATAATTTTAAAATTCTTTAAATATAATATTTATTAGATTGTTGATTCCTTAATGACTTTGAGTTTAATATGATTTTTTTATGAAAAAAGAAGTAAATTATAAAAAATCGTGTTCGCTGAAAAATTTCGTAATCATGATTGCGAGAGGTGAACAATGTACGATAAAAATTGTAGAGTTTTTCAAAATTAAATTTGAAAACCCTTTTGAACTCGAATTGAGGCATATAATATATGGTTGAAAAGTTAAGAGGATAAGTTTTAATTTGAATATTGTTTAGAATTTTTTGGATTGGTCTGCCTCTGTCGGTGGCCCACCGACGCCCATATGGTGCTACCACTTTGCACTTGAGCGTGATGTTGAAAAAAATTAAATTTGAAGACCTTTTTGAACGAATTGAGGCATATGATATATGGTTGGAAAGCTAAAAAGATAAGCTTTAATTTGAATATTTTTACAGAATTTTCTGGGTTGATTTACCCTCGTCGGTGGCTCACCGACTTCCCTATGGTGGCCACCAATAATGCTGCCCGCCCCATGCACTTTTACACATTGTGGAAAAAAATTAAATTTAAAGACCTTTTTGAATTTGGATTAAGACATATGATATATGATTGGAAAGTTAAGAGAATAAGCTTTAATTTAAAAATTTTTTCAAATTTTTTGGGATTGAGTTGTTCCCATCGGTGGCCCATTGACGGTGCTGCCCGCCCCCATATACTTTTGTACGCTATTGGAAAAAATTAAATTTGAAGACATTCCCGGACTCAGATTAAAACATATAATATATGGTTGAAAAGTTAAGAGAATATGCTTTAATTTGAATATTTTTTTAGAATTTTTTGGGTTAATTTACCCCCATTGATGGCCCACTGACTCTCCTATGGTGGCCACCGAATGTGCTACCCCCTTGCACTTGTACGCGCTGTTGGAAAAAAATTAAATTTGAAGATCTTTCTGAACTCGGATTGAGGCATATGATATGTGGTTAAAAAGCTAAGAGAATAAGCTTTAATTTATATATTTTTTTTCATTTTCTTAGATGGATTTATTGATTAAAAAAAATATATCATTTTGATTACAATTAAATTATATTTCGACGACGACAATAACAAAGAAGAAGAAGAAGAGGAAGAAGAGGAGGAGAACAAGGCGGTGGCGGCGATGATAATGGGGAAAAGGAAGGTATCAATTCGACAGCGACGACAACGACAACATCAATAAATAAGAACCAGAAGAGGAAGAGAACAAGATGATGACGACGATGATGATAGAGGAAAAGAACGGCAATGGGGAACAAGATGGCTAAAGAATTTAATTATTAATTCAATGCATTTAAAGGGTATAAAAGTAAATTCGGACTAAAATTTTAATTCTGTAAAAATATGGCTTATTTTCATTAATGCATGTTAGACCCGATTATGGCACCAAAAAACCCTTCTACCAAACTAGCCATTTTCCATATTAAATGCAAGAAGTACATATGTATATATCTACAATTAATGCAATACACAAAACATCTATTACACACATTCAATGAAACACAAATAAAAAAACTTATCCAGTTAATCTGAGACATTTTTATTGAAGATGAAACTATTTGAGTTGTAACAACTTCCATTTGAGCTACTATAATATAAAAAATGCATCTCAATTTATTTTATTTTTTAATTTTCAATTGGGTTAATGATTTTGGGAGATTTGGAGATTTTCGACTTTATATTTTAAAAAAAGAAATCAACTGTTAAAACTTTCTAGAGGTGAACATTCCAAATAGAAGTAGCTCATTGTTTTGATTTAAGTGGCCGTCGATGCTATGATAGCCACTGATGGTTCTAAGGCGGCCATCTTATGTTGGCCACCGACAGCCCTAAGGTAGACTTCGCACTTCTATCTAACTTACATATTCTTTTGATAGCATAAATCTATTCAAAAAATTATTAAAAAATATATAAATTAAATCTTATCCTCTCAGCTTTCCAACGATATCTTATATGTATAAATCCAAGCTCAAGAAGGTTTTCAAATTTAAATTCTTCCAACAATGTGCAAACTTGTTTGTTTTGCATGAGACTCATAATTGTATATTTTTTTGAAGTATAAATAAACCTAGGAAACTATGAAAAAATATTTATATTAAAGCTTATCCTTTTAGCTTTGCAACAATATATCATATGCATAAATTCGAAATCGGAAAGGTTTTCAAATTTAATTTTTTCCAATAATGCATAAAAGTCAAGTGATGGGTAGCATCGTTGGTGGCCACTTTAGGGTAGTCGGTGGGATACCAAATGTGAGCACCCACCTTCGGTGGGTACCAACACCCTGTTGGTGGCCCACTAACGGTACTATAGTGGCCACCATAGGCCTTGATTTTCTTTTTGAAAACCTAAATTAACCCAAAAAATTATAAAAAAAATATGTAAATCAAAACTTATCTTCTTATATTTTCAATAATATATCTTACGCATAAATCGTATTCCATTAAAGTCTTCAAATTTAGATTCTTCCAACTTTGTGCAAACCTATCTGTTGTGCACGATAGTCAAATTTGTACATTTTTTGAAAGTCTAAATCATCATAGAAAGTTATAAAAAAAATATTTAAATTAAAGTTTATCCTTTTATCTTTCTAAATATATTATATGCATGAATCTGACATAGGAAAGATCTTCAAATTTAAATTTTTATAACAGCAAGCAAAGGTTAAGTGACGGGCATCACCATCAGTGGCCACCATAGGGCAGTCGGTGGGTATCGACACCCCGTCGGTGGCCCACCGATGGCTTTATGCTGGCCACCATAGGCCCTATAATGGCCACCATAGGCCCTCTTTTTGACTTCCAAAGTAGTCAAATTTACACTTATTTTTGGAAGCCTAAATCAACTTAGAAAATTATGAAAAATATATATATTAAAGCTTATCCTCTTATTTTTCTAATCATATATCATATGCATAAACCTAATTCCTGTAAAGTCTTCAAATTTAGATTCTTCCAATAGTATGCAAACTTGTTTATTGCACATAATAGTTAGATTTGCATATTTTTTTTGGATGTATAAATCAACTAAAAAATTATAAAAAAAATATTTAAATTAACGCTTATTCTCTTATCATATGCATGAATTCAAGCTCGGAAATGTCTTTATATTCAATTTTTTCCAACATCGACAATAGTTAAGTGACAAGCTGTAATAACCTTATTTATTTTCAAAACTGTCGGTTTTTGGCGCGTTTTCGGTTAAATCGCGGTTTTACCTTTTTCACCAAAACAAGCAGTTTCGGAGTCCTCCAGAAATTTTCTGAGGACCAAGATTACCCTGTGAGGAGATGAGGGACTTTTTCTACCCATTTTGCCCTTGGTTTTGGTTTGACCATGGTTGACTTTCTTTATTCATTATTATATTAATATCTTTAATAATATCTTTAATTTTATTTTATTTTATAATTATTTAATTGATAAAATTAGTTGGCAATTGGAATTTAAAGCTTCTTGACTGACACTCCACTTTGCTTTACAATTCATTTACTTAAATAATATATATATATATATATATATATAAATATCTTTACTTTATGGTATTTATTTTATTAAAAAAAATAAATTGCCAAATTGCAATTGGTTTGTGTGTGTGTGTGTGTGACCGACTTTCCTTCTTGCCTTTCACCAAGTATAGCCGACCATCTTCTTGGCTTTTTACCTTTCACATATGTCATTTTCCTTTAGAGAGAGAGAGAGTTATTTTTAGAGAGAGAAATTTGAAAAAAATTGCAAACTTTAAAGAAAATTTAAGAGAGAAAGTGGGGTTAGTGACCGGCTGTGTTGGGGAGTTTTTGGCATTGATTTTGGAGGTTTTCAAGGCTTATAAAGAGGTGTGCTAGCTTGGCTTCAAGGTAGGCAACTTATCCTTGTTTTAATTCCTTGTAAATTTCATGTGTTTTATTTGTTTGCTTGATGAATACATGCTTGGATTCCATGATTTAATGCTAGATTGAGCTAAATTTCATGTGTATTATGCTATATGGTGAAGCCCCAAATTATGGGATTTAAGGTTTGATGGAAATGTGATTTAAAGTGGGATTTTGATGGTTAATTGCATAACTAATTGAAGTTGATGGTGGATTAGTGTATAAGCCTTTGTTAATTAGTGGAATTAATGTGAAATGGATTGAATTTGGGCATGTATTGGAATTGGCCATGTGTAGGAGGTTATGTGCAAATTTTTGCAAATGAGGGCATTTTGGTCTTTTCGCTTGAAAAAGGGTATTTTGGAAATTTTTAAAAAAGTTCGAAGGTATTTAGGTAAATTTGCATGTAAAGGACTTAAATAGGATTTTTGAAAATGTTTGAGGGCAATTTTGTCATTTACATGTAAAGGACATAAATGGAATTTCATAAAAAGGTCAAGGGCATTTTGGTCATTTGACATGTAGGGACATAAATGTAATTTTTGAAATTATTGAGGGTATTTTTGTCATTTTCTATAATAGGGTAAAGTTGAGAATATTTGGAATTGGAGGGGTATTATGGTCTTTTCTAATTTCCAAGTTATTTTAATATATATATATATATATAAATTAAATTATTATTTGTTTATTAATATATATATATTTTCAATTACTAATATATATATATATATATATATATATATTTCTCAAATACAATTAATTATATATGTGTTTGTATAATTATAAATATAGATATATTTTTATAAAATACATATATTTTATGTACGTATTTATTAAATATATTTAAGTGTATTTTGTAGAGGGTTATGTATAAAAATAATACTTTACGTATTAAATGGAGTATTAAGTTAATATATATAAATTTTGTGAGTATTTTATACATGGGGGTATGTATATATATGTAATTGTATGTATAAATAGTATTCGGATGCATATATATGTGTATAAAATACGTGTGTACATATATGGGTGTGTATATACGTGTTTGTGCATATATATGTGTATGTGAGTATATATTTATATGTGCGTATTTTATATATGTATTTATGTGTATGTGTATATGTGATTATGTATATATGTAAATTATATTTGTGTGCATATATATGTATATATAAAATGTATATACATATATGGGTGTGTATATATGTGTTTATATATATGGATATGCGCATGTGAATGTGTATTTACGTGTGTATATATATATATATATATATATATATATATATTTATTTATATATGTGTTTATAATTGTGTCGTAAATGCGTATATTGGTGGAATTTATTAACTCCGTTGTTTTACCAAGGGTAGAATGGTAATTAACCATATACCTATTGCGGGGTATTTTGGTAATTTTCCATCTACTTGAGGGGTATCTTGGTAATTTCCGACATGACCAATGACATATCGATAATTACATCATTATGGTTGAGCGACTTGTAGTCGTTGATGGAGCATGGACATTTCAGTAATTACGGCTGTTGGAGTAGGATGGTTAGTAATTATGTGTTTTACTGTGTTGCTTGGTTTTACTTGTGCATTGTGACATGAGCATTCATTTGCATAAAGCAATTTTGGTGGTTTATTGTTTTATGTGAAATGAAAGATTTTTCCCTGTGGGTTTGTGTTTTCGAAAATTGGTTGCATAATGAGGTGCATGGTTCAAACCCTGTTTTTAGTCACTCTATGAATTATTGACCACACATAGCGGTGGGTCGCCCGGAACGGTGGTTCATCTGCATACCATAGAGGTGTGGTGTTTTGTACACGAAACACGAAAAGAGAGTGGGTTTTTCGGTTGAAAAATAAAGAGGGAAAAATAATGATTTTAGGTGTATAGTGATACACTTCATGACATGACATTTGCATTTGCATATGGTTGCCTACTGAGTGTTTTTCACTCACAGTTGTCTATCCTGTGTGACAGGTAAGTCCAAAACTGAACAATAGGGCTTGGCGGGGTGTGGATTGGAGGGCGCAGCATAGTACATTGTTCTTTCGCATTTGGTTTGTTATATTTTGGGTGATGATATTATGTATTTTTAAATACTATATTTTCCTTTGCGGTGTGGGTGTGTAAACTTTATTTTATTTTAAAGTAATACTGTTTTAGTGTGGTTTGGAAAACAGTCTCAAAAGTAAAGGAAATTCTCTGATTTTATTGTGGTTATGTCAAAAAACGTTTTCAGCAAATCAAATTTAAAAGAAAAAAAAAATGGTAATCACAGCTTACTCAGGAACCTGGGCATGGATAAGGGGGTGTTACATAAGCAGCATCGTCAATGGCCACTATAGTGGAGTTGGTGGGACATTGACGATGAGCACTCATCATCGAAGAGTACTGACTCCCCATCGACGGCCCACTGATGGCCCAATGGTGGCCATCATAGGCCCTGTTTTTTACTTTCGCACGTTAGTCAAATTTACACTTTTTCTAAAAGTCTAAATCAACTTAGAAAATTATAAAAAAAAATATAAATTAAAACTTATAATTTTATCTTTTCAACCATATATCACATGCATAAATCTAATTTCGTTAAAATTTTCAAATTTAGATTCATCTAATAATACGCAAACATGTCTGTTGTGCATGATGGTCAGATTTGTACTTTTTTTTGTATGTCTATATTAACCTATAAAATTATAACTAAAAAAATTAAATTAAATCTTATCCTCTTATCTTTCCAACGATATATCATATGTATGAATCTGAGTTCGAGAAGGTCTTCAAATTTAATTATTTTTCAACAATGCTTAAATAGGCCGTTGGTGGCAACCGTAGAGGGCTCGGTGGCCACCAGCGACTTGAATTTTTCTTACAGTAATTTTTTTTTACTTTATTAACTTTTGAGTTATTTCTTATTTATATTTTATTTCTCAATTACAAATAGGTACTATAGAATCTAAACATTCTATTATAATTGCCATGTGCTATACAAGAATTAAAGTGAGATAAGGATGTGAAAATATTTCTTTTAGTAGTCAAAGAAGTTGTGCCAGTTATTTCATTGTATGTGGAGATTTTGCCTAGGATTCATCAACATTTTTCATATAAAGGAGCCAATAATGAAAGAAATCATCTGCCATCTTCTTACTCTTCCACTCAAATTGAAGAAAGATTGAGAAGGGGAGAGCATATAAGTGTATCCAATGTGGAGGAACCTCATTTGTGGTAAAGTCAAGTACCTAAAAATAAGGGTTGCAATTCGTGTTGACAAATTGTGTTCGTGTCAGGCCATTTATTAATCTTGTCACAAACCCTCAATCTTTACATGACCAATTTACAAATCGTGTTATAATCTCTCAACTCTAACCACCTGTTTAATAAATAGATAACTTGTTGAATAAATATGTTGTTTGGCTCAACACAACCGGTTACACATAATTGACCCATTTATACGGAATTGACCCGTTTATATAAAAATTATATATTCATTATAATTCATCCATTCAAATAATTTGAAAATATATAATTGTTTTTTCTAAAATAACAACACATAATTAATCTTACATTCATACATACTACTTTTATAGATTATTATAATTAAATCACAATACAATTTAGTTTTAGTTTTAAACAATACATGCATAAAATATAATATAGTTATCATAAAAACATAGTAAAACAACAAAATATATATAATAATGCTTCAAACTCTCTTCTATCTGCAAACTCCAAAACTTCAAAATATGTCATATTGCCTTATTGAATTTGAATTAGCTTGAAAAAAAATTATAAATTACAAGTTAGATAATTAAGCTTCAAATTCAAAGTACCATAAAATAAATAGCTAAATTTTTTAAAGATGAATTATATCTTAACTGTTAGCATCATTAGAGCATTATACCTTAATAATCGTATTAAACGGGTCAATTTTGGGTTAAGCCAGTTGACTAAAAAATGATATATTTAATAATCGTGTTAAATGGGTCAACTATATTATGATCCGAACCCATTTATACTAAATCCTAACCCGCTAACTTCATATTATTTTTGAGTCGTGTTATCATATCATGACCTAAATTGTCACTCTACCTAAAAATCCTATAAAAGAATGTCAACATGCTTGGGAAAGTCCTATTCGAGAAACTGAGCAAGAGTGGAAACTTAATTGTTGAAAAATGTAACACATTGAGAAAGTGAAGAATATTGACAAACTCAAATGTCAGAAACCGAAACACCTTGCAAAACACAAGTATCGAAAACGTAAACACATTTTGAAACTCAATTGCCACAAACTAAAGATGTGCAAGAAAGTCCATTGCCTCCATTTCAAGTTGTAGTAGCTTTATTGAGGAGAAAAAATATATCTTCAAGTGATGGTAAAGAAAGTGAAGTTGGTGGTCGGGCTTTTACTATACCAAGTGAAGGTGGTCTAGTTTCGTGTACTTCTACAATATCATTATGAAGCGGGTCATCCCATTATATGGATATAGAACTAGGTTCTTCTAATGAGGATGAGTTTCATATTGGAAAAATGTACAATGACAAAAAAGAATTGAAGAAAAAGTTTTATTTGTACGCTTTTCAATACAACTTTCAATTCAAGGTTGCGCGCTCATCCAAAACTCAATATGAGGTTCGGTGCTTCTACGATACTTGTAATTGACATCTTCATGTCAACAAGATCCCACATTCAAATAAGTTATTTATTGTACGAGCATATGAAAAGAAGAATGCTTGTCTTCAATTTTTACAAGCCGTCAATGTAAATCATAGGCAAGCTACTAACAGAGTTATTGAAGATTATATAAAAGAAAAAAAAGAAAAAAAAATGATGGGATTGTTCGTGTATACAAGCCGCATGAGATGAAATTTGACATGAAGTTAAAATATAGTATATACATATCTTATGATAAAGTTGTGGCGGGTAAGAAAGCATGCATTAAACATTATTAGAGACTCTGCGAAAGGCTCATTCTCAATGCTACCATCATATTTTACAATGTTCAAAGCTAATAATCAAAGAAAAATCACACGCATTGCTAATGATGATGGAGAATGTTTTAAATTCTATTTTATGGCATTACGAGCAAACATACGAGGTTTTCATTCTAATATAAGACTAATTACTAATTGTTGCTGTTGATGGGACAACTTTGAAACATAGATATCGTGACTATCTATACATTGCTGCAGCTGTAGATGGAAATGGTCAAATTTATCCACTTGCTTTTGGTATGGGGGATGCTGAAAATGAAGTTACATACACATAATTCTTCCAGTGTTTCAAAGAAGCATATAAAGAACCTCACAATTTGATTTTTGTATCGGATAGACATAAAGGTATTGAGAATGTATTAAAGGTTGTTTATTTAAACTCTTACTATGGATTATGTATGTACCATATTAGTCAAAACCTTAAGGCTAAGAAGTTTGGACATGAAGATGAAATCCTGCCTGCTTTTTACTTACTACAAAGGCGTATTATATGAATTGTAGAACATAAACATATGGGCGATTGAATACCTATCTGAAACAAAATTTGAAAGGTGGGCTCGTTGTAAGTTTTCGGTTACTAGATACAATACTTTGACTACAAATATTGTCGAATGCATGAATGCAATACTTAGGAATGCGAGAGAAATGCCACCCATGCCTTTGTTGGAAACTATTCGATCAAAGTTACAATAATGGTTCTATGATCATCAAATCATTGTCGGGAACGATTAAAAAAGAGGGAAGAAGCTGCACAACATTTAATTGTTACACCCATTAATTCTACCGAGTACAGGGTGGTAGGTGATAAAATAAAGGGTATGGTCAATTTAACTACCAAGTCTTGCAGTTACTGGAAGTTTGACCTTGATTAGTATCCTTGTGAGCATGCTATGACAGTATGTTTGCACAGACATATCGAGTTCCATAATATATGCTTAAAGTATTATTATACCAATTTATATCTATGCTTATGGATTTTAATGTCATGAAAAAACTTTGTATCATATGACTATGCACAAAAGTTGAACTGGAAATTTAATTTATAGGTGTCTCGGCAGATTTAAACACTATTAGAAGAATCTAATTTTGAAGACCCTATCAGAATCAAATTTACGCATGTGATATATGATTAGAAAGTGAAAAGGATAAGCTTTAGTTTATATATTTTTTTCATAATTTTTTGGATTGATCTAGGACTACAAAAAAATATACAATTCTGACTTATGTACGCAACAAATAGGTTTGTGCATTGTTGGAAGAATTTAAATTTGAAAATATTACCATAATTAGACTTGTACATATGATATATGGCTAATAATCTAAGAGAATAAAATTTAATTTATATATTTTTTTTCCTAATTTTATGGATTAATTTTGGCTTCTAAAAAACCTGTCAATTTGACCTAAGTGCGAATGTCTAAAAATAGGCCCTATCGTGGCCACCATAGGGCTGTCGGTGGGCCACTGATGGGGTTTCGGTACCTACTGACTATGGATGATCACTATTGGTGGCCACCATAGTGCTGTCGGTGGACCACTGACTACACCATGGTGGCCACCGACGGTGCTGCCTATCACTTGCCTTTTGCGCAATGTTGGAAAAACGTAAATTTCAAACCTTCTCTAACTCGGATCTAAACATATGATATATCATTAGAAGGCTAAGAGAATAAATTTTAATTTAAATATTTATTTATAATTTTCTAGGTTGATTTATACTTTCAAAAAAGCATTCAAATCTAACTGATATGAGCAATAGATAGGTTTGTACACTGTTGGAAGAATGTAAATTTGAAGATCTTAACAGATTTGGACTTATGCATATGATATATGGTTGGAAAGTGAAGCGGTTAAGATTTAATTAAAATATTTTTAATAATTTTTGTCATTGATTTAGGCTTTAAAAAAAAACTATAAATTTGACCGTTTTGAGAAAGTCCAAAACAAGGTTAAGTTGGCTACAATATTGCCATCGGTGGGCCACTCACAATGTGTACGTACCCACTGATGGTGGGTGCTCACCGTCAATGGCCACCATAGTGTTATTAATGGCCCATCGATAGTTCTATGGTGGCCACTGACGGTGCTAACTGTCACTTACATTCTGTGCACTGTTGGAAAAAATTAAATTTCAAGACCTTCCTGAGCTATGATTCATGGATATGATATATAGTTGGAGAACTAAGAGGATAAAATTTAATTTACTTATTTTTTTATAATTTTCTATGTTAATTTATACCACAAGAAAATTTGCAATTCGAACTAACGTTTGCACAAAAAATTGTTGTTATTTTTTCTAATATTGTTGCTGTTTCATTAAGTAGTTGTTATGTAATTATAAAATAAAAAGTTATAAGATTTAAAATAATAATACAAAACTAAGTTGATAGTTCTCTATTGTACACCTAGATTGCATATTTTTGTTTAAAAAATTCCATATCATCATGCCTAAAGTTGAATTCAATTTTTGCAAGCAGATACTCTATAGCCTTTAGCATAAAGACTCCACAGTTGTCACTGTAAAATAAATGAAAACACAAACACAATTACTTTAAATAGTTTCTTGTAACACAATTACATTATATAAAAATCAATGATTAATTAAGTTTGTATGAAACTTACTTATTTCCTTACATTGGAAAGTTTTCAACATAGTAATGTGGGAACTGAGTTAAAATTCCGTTAACATCGAGCTAATGAAAAAAAAAATAGCTTCCCTAAAAAAGTATGGCAACATTATCCATAAGGGTTTGAACTAATCATGATTTGTGGACTTGCTAAGTGTTGAATCCTATATGTATACATGCTGCTTGGGAAGGTTAATTTTTGCAAGCACCTAATGGGAATCCTTGATATTAAGTGGCATGAGTACCTATGAAAAATGTAATTAATTACTACTATAATGAAGAAAAAAAATATATCAATTAGTTTGGAAATAAATAAGTTATGGAAGTATTACTTACATAAGCACAATCAATCCAATTTCGTGAATTATGCAATGCCCGAAATGTAGCCAAGAAAACCCATATCGAATTTATATGTATTTTTCTTTGACTTCCCATCTTTTCTTCATTGTTTGAAGTTCGGTCATCGCCCCTCTATACTACCCTATATATATTTTTTTAAAAAATACAAAATATTCATTAACAATTTATTCATTATTCTTAATTAAAAAAATATACTTTATAATTTAAATATATTTCAACCAATATCTTATCCAAAAATAAGAATCCACGATAGTTGTTCTTGGATAAAATAAATAAGGATACGTTGTCATACATTCGTGTATGTATATGCATACCACATTGACATGATGTACATGTTGGAGTTAAGTAAATTAATTAATATTGTCAAAATAAAATTAATGAAGGTATGTGTACTTTAAAGAAATAAATAATAGAAAGTTGTTTTTACCTTTTCATTTAACCATCCTCCTTGAATTAAATCCTGAAAAAATTCCTTATTGACCTCGCATATGTTGTAGTCAATAACTTCATCCGTATCGGAAGTCATATACTTAAAGAATTTTATTGAAACATAATTAGGAGGGGCCGGTTGGGGATCAAAATCCAATGGAGGAGGCAAAATACTTTTCAAAGTCTCGCATATCTCCGTGGTGACAATGAAAGGCGACTTTATTTTATCTACATGATTCTTTATACGTCGCTCGCGATGAACAACCTTTGATGGTGTTATGAATTGGACCTCCCTATCATTCTACATAATAATCATTTCATGATCACATATTTCACCCTCTTCACGCATTGGCATATTGTCATACCTATCAGGATGATGATATTCCTATTGATAAAATATGAAATACAATAGTTAATACTTATTAAAAAATTAAAAATAATGTATGAATGAAGTAATTTACTTATATTTTTCATATAATCAAACATTTCTTACATTGTACCCTTAATCGATTGGAACTCCCGCATTGAATCCCATTGAAAATTATTCAAGTCATTAGCCATGCAATTGATTTTTGTATGAACCAAATGGATATAAGATTTGACTTCATCAAACTATATCAAATAACAAAACTTTAGGTTAATTATATTAGTCAATTAGATTGACACTATTAACTTAAAAATCATAGTATAATGGTTAGTAATAAATAAATAAATATATATTACTTTGTGTCATGAATGTGATGGTTGACCAACATCTTTAAAAGAAGGGCCATCGAAATTAGAGACATCTTGTTGTTGATAATAAATGAACTCTACATTCTTGGTGTCAATTGCCTCCTTTCTAGCCCGGTTATTATTATTATGGAAGTATTGGTGGGATTGGGTAAACTTTGTTAGGCAGGTACATGGGTTCTTCTTCCGCATTCATTGATCTCAATCTCCCAATCATATATAACTGTATATTATTACATGAACAAGCCTAGTTAGTTTTAAAAAAAAAAAAAGTAATGGAAACTAATATAAATTAATCGACTAATAAATGAAAATATTATAAAATTACCTTTTTATTGTCAAAAAATTTTTCCACGTTTTTAAACACATATACGTTGGTAGCCTTCCAATTGCAAATTTGCAGGAATGAATTATCAACCTTAATTACAAATAGTTTGCCCATTAATAAGATTGTCTTGTACCCCTAAATCTAATATTAAAAAAGAAATCAAATTTGTTAATTAAATAGTTAAAATTTATGTTAATGTGTATAAAAATATCTTATTAAATAGTTGTGTAAATTATATTATCTAGAATGCCAAAGGAAACCCACCTAAATTACATGTGGCCGATTCATTTAACTCTCTACTATATAAAGCCAAAACTCGATGAATGGAAGATATGGTAGCATTGTAGGACACCAAACCTCATGCATATTGGTTGAAATAGTCTAAATCCTCTACCATAGACAAATGTTGTACGTCGATGCTCACTTGACTCTCCTTGCCAAGTAGCCCACACTCAAGGAAGTATATCAACACTAATCTTACTATGTCATCTTAATGCTCAAGTTGTATACGCTTTAAATACACAAAGACATCCCCTACATCTGAATTTTTAATCTTCTTAAGGCGGCCAAAATATGTGTTCCTTATTCGATTGGAATGTAGCGGAGGATGAACATCAAGTGAATTATCCATCTTCAATTCAGTAATAAATCGAAATTCTCTTTTTGTGAAGATTGCTTCTTTGTCATTGGAATGTAGCGGAGGAGGAACATCTTCACTTATACTATCTGCTTGCTTCACAACCATATTGTGTACTATGCTACCACTTAAGATAAGCTCCTGTATTCATAGATAGCATACCAAAACAATTATCTTTAAACTTTTTAAGTTGTCTTCTCTTTAACCTAGATGGCTTATTGAGATCTTCCTATAATAACCAAGTTATTACTCTCAAAATTGTCAATTTTCAGACTTGTTTTTGGTTTTTTCGTGATTTCGTTTTTTTGCCAAAACAAGCATCTTCTAAATTCCCTGAGCATTTTGTGAGGCTGAGAGTACCCTGTGAGAAGTTGAGAAATTTTTACTACCCATTTTACTCTTGGTCAAAAGTTGACTTTTGTTGACTTTCGCTATTTATTAATTTATTATTATTTTATTAAACATTTAAAAATTTGATTATTTTACTATTATTTTAAGTTGCAATTGGGGATATTTTTAAAGTGATGGCTGGCCACCTCCTTGCCAATTTGCCTTCTTCTTCATTTGCCATTTTCATTATAAAGAGATAGAAAGAGTAGAGAGAAAGTTAAGGTTTCAAGTGAAATTCAAGTAATTTTCTGACGAAACTTTAGGGTTTTGTATCGGCCATCAATGGAGTTCATTGACATACTTTGTGGTGATTTTCAAAGTTTAGAGGAGTTGTTTTCTTGCTTGGAAAAGAGGTAAACAACTATTTCTCTTAAAATTTTCATGTAAATGGCTATGTTTACTTGATTAACTGTTGAATTCATGTTTGGAAATGATGGATTGATGTTTATTGAGCATAAGACATAACCCCCAAATGTTAGAGTTTTGGGTTTTGTGAATTTGTGGTTTAAAGTATGATTTTGATGGATTTAAACATGAACTGATGAAATTGATTGATGGATTTGATGTTATGCTTACTTAATTTGATGAATTGATGAAGAAATCAATGTGTTTGAGCTTCTATATGGGGTCAACCATGTGTAGGACAAGTATGTCAAAATTTTACATGTGATGAGCATTTTGATCTTTTCACATGTGAAGGATATTTTGGATAATTCTAAAAATTTTAAGGGTATTTTGGTCAATTTGCATGCAAGGGATACAAATGAAAATTTTGAAATTGGTCATGGCCCTTTTGGTTGTTTGCATGTAAAGGATATAAATGGAATTTTCAAAAAAAAATCTAGGTCATTTTGGTCATTTAACATGTGGAGACATAAATGTAATTTTTGAAATTGTTAAGGTATTTGCATCATTTTTCATTTAAGGGGTAAAGTTGAAAATATTTAAAATTAAAGGGGTATTGTGGTGTTTACCAAATTCCAAATTATTTTATTATATATATATATATATATATATATAAATTATCTATTTGATTATTAATTATATATATATATATATTCAAATATTATATTTATAGTTTATTTAAATTATTTATTTATACACTTGATTGAATGGTTAAATATAGTTATATTTTACAAAATGCATATAATTTATGTATGTATTTATTAAATATGTATAAGTGTATTTTGTAAAGGTGTATGTATAAAATGATTATTATTTTATTATATATACTTATATGTATACTATACATGGATGTATGTGTATATAACTATGTATATGTATAAGTTATATTTGTGTGTATGTATATGTGTATAAAATATGTGTATACATATATGGGTACGTATATATATATGTATGTGAATATTTATTTATATATGTATATATATATATATGTGTAAGTGTAATTGTATATGTATTTGTATTTGTGCATATAAATATGTATATGTATAAGTTATATTTGTGTGCATATATATACATATAAAATATGTGTAGACATATATGGGTGTGTATATACGTATTTGTGTATATATATATGTATGTGAATATTTATTTATATATGTGTAAGTGTAATTGTGTATGTATTTGTATTTGTGTATATAAATATATATATGGATGGATATATGTATGTACTGGATTGGTGGTATATATGTATCTAGTTGGAGAATTGTTATTGATTGTTATTTAGCTGAGGGTTTGATGATAATTAGCCATTTACCTATTGATGGGTATTTGACAATTTTTCTTGTACTAGAGGTTATCTTGGTAATTATCAAGATGGCTGATGGTATTTCGGTAATTATATTAGTGTATTTATTGATGTGGAATCGTTGGTTTGAGCAGAGGTATTTCGGTAATTACTGCTGTCAGATAGGATAGTATGATAATTTTGCATTGCTTGGTTGTACTTATGAGTATTCATTTGCATAGAGTAATTAATGAGATTTATTATTTTATGTGAAATGATAAATTTTTCTCTGAGGGTTTGTGTTTTCAAAATGGTTACAGAAAAGAAGGTGCATGTTTTAAACCCTGTTTTAATAGCTCTGTGAGTCACTGACCATACAAGAAGGTGGGTCGCCTAGAATGGTGATTCATTCGCATACCAATAGAGGCATGGTGTTTTGTATGGCCGCACAAAATGCGAAAAGAGAGTGAGCTATTCAGTTTAAAATAAAGAAGGGAAAATGATGGTTTTATATGTATGGTTGTATGCTATATGACATGACATTAGCATATGTATTTGGTTGCCTACCGAGTGTTTATCACTCACTATTGTCTACTATTGCATGTGATAGGTAAATCCAAGGGTGGAGGTGCAGATTGGAGAGCACGTCAAGAGTACAATGTTTTTCTGTATTTTTATTATATTTTAGGTAAGATACTCTGCGTATTAAATTATACTTTTATATTACATTGTGGGTGTGTATACTTTAATTATATTTTAAAATATTACTATTTATGGTGTGGTTAGTAAAACAATTTTAAGAGTAGGGAAAAGTTTAATACTAGTTTTGGCATCGCTTGAAATATGTTTTAAATTATAAAGTGGTTTTATATATTTGAAGAGAAAAAGGAAAAGAAAAAAGAATTTACGTAGTAACTACACCTTGCTTGTGGGTAAGGCGGTGTTACACTTCCATAAATTTCTCAAGAATATCTTTGATGCACGTTATGATTGACGACCTAGTATTGATATGAACTCGAACATTAGCTGCATTTTGGATACATTAATGGCTTAACATCTGCCATTATCCTATTTAAACAAATAGATATAGAAAATTAAAACAAAAATAACTCACTAATTATTGATAAACAAATTGATAATTAAATAACTCACTAATAAAATAAAATAAATTGTTAATTACACTATAAACAAAAACATATATGAATATAAAAACTGATATCATATAAATAAATATCAAACTCCTAAAAAAAAAAGTACACTAACAGGTCGTCGGTAGCCCACCGACGAGCGACCCAGCACCCCCAGTTCCTAATACACCCAAAGTGGACATCCAACATAAACCAATAGGGCGTCGGTAGACCACCGATGGGCAACCCAGCACTCACGTACCTACAACGCCCAGCCCGTGCATAAGGGCTGCCTATCGACGCTTAGAGCATGACTTGGGCTTGAACACCAACGTGCCATAGGGGTGCCATGGGTGTTGGTTCCCACCACCACCCCTATGGTGAGGGCACTAACGCATTGTAGATATGGGTTTTCTGTAAAATTTCAATTTATATACTAAAAACATGTATTTAAACTATGATGAAAGAAATCAAAAACAAAAAGACATGTATTTAGACAATAATACTTCACTCAGGTATTTATTCAAACATTTATAATGTATTATAACAATTTGAACTTCTAACCACCTTAAATCTAAAACAAGCAAGTCAAAACCACACCCTAAGCACCCCAATTTCATTAAAATACATAAGTTAACGCATATAATGCATTTTTTGAAAGGTTTATTTTGAGTTCTTATCGTGTGTTTTAGAGGTTGTAAATGTTAAAATGAGTTGTATATGAAATATTGATTTTAAGTTCCTAAGGTTCTTTAAAATCAAAGTAGATTTTGTTAGAGTACATTATGCGTGGCAAGAAAATGGGATTGTTTCAGGAAATACTCACCATTCTTGGCGAGTAGCATTGTTGTCTGAGTCTACTTGCGTATTATGGCCAGCTGGTGGTTACACCTTACTGTTGACAAGTGTACTCACCAAGAACTAGTAAATAGACTCAAACAATAATGATACTTGCCAATAATGGGCGAGACTCGCCAATAATTGACGAGTTTGTTTTAGTGTAATTTGATGTACGTTGTAATATGCTCACCTTAACTTATGTACATTACGTGGTATAAGAAATTATTTTGTTTGCTACTACGTCTAAGTTCTCATATAAATTGTTAAATTCATATTCATATACAATAAAAATAAGTTAAGCTCATTTTAGGGTAAAGCCTTAGACTATGTTTAAGTGTTACATGAGGTAGTGAAAAGAAAATTTTAGGACACTTGTATTCAAGGGACTTGATACTTGCGTTAAATGGATTTGCTGTACAATAGAAAATAATCATGCTTCTTATGGAATTCCACTTAAGATCTTATTTTCAGAGTACTATATATTGGTGGGAAGTAAAGTTTTCATGATCAATGCTAATTTTCATTAAGTTACTAATTGATTTCAATTAGTTGTTAATCAAGAGTTTACTTGTGCTAATTGAGGTTGGGAAATGATTTTGGTTATTAATTAATTACTAACTGAGTCAATCTACATTAATGACATTACTAACTATGTTTCTGCCCTTAAGTAATATTGTAAGTAAGAGTTAAGTTTGGATTATCAAAATCGACATGCTTGAGGTGCCTGAATCCTACATCGATTGTGGGTAGAGTTGCTTTGGCCATGTGAGTGTTATAAAATGGAGAAGAAATCTATAGAAACCAACTAAAAAAGTCCCACATTACTTGGGAGAAAATTGGGGTAGCATTTGGTTGCATATAAATGAAGCTTAGGATGTGAAGGGTAGAAAACATAGAAAGCTTGCTGGCAACCTATATGGGAATTAAATGAGTTTCTAATCACTAGGGTTATAAAAGAATCAAACTACTTTGCAACCTTTCAAGGTAACCAAACTTCCACATGAAGTCACAATTTATATGTAAATTGGTGTTATTTAACTTCTGATGTGGAATATTTTATGTGTATGAAGTGAAACACTTTTGAGTGACATTGTGATGGTTTATGATGACATTATGACAATATGTATACATGCCTTACCATACTGAGGCATGACATATCATGGATTTTATTGCATGAATATACAAGATATGTCTAGTTATGAATATGATTGAGAAAAAGATTATGAACTGCTTAATTATGCACATTTGAATATGAGGCCAATAAATAAGCAATCACAATGAGAAAGAACAATGGATAAGCATTGAAGAATGTCTCCTGCTAAGGAGATAAGCGTCACACGTAAGATAGGCGGGCCTCATTAGAGCTGTGGGTTTTAGAACATAAATCATCATTACAATGGAACATGAGGTGTGAAGTTATTATCCACATAAGTGGAAATATGGGCATGAATTATATAGTTGGCTAGTTATTGCCTCCTTGCTTTGGCTATAGCAACAACCAGGATGATGACAAGATATATATATATATATATATATATATATATGTATTTTCTAAAAAAAGGTGATTATTAGAGCATATGCATTACATACACATGCATAAGTTTACTTATTACACATTAGCTTATGTATGTTGTTGATTGTGATTTTAGGTGAGACTGAGGACCAAAATGGTCCAGTGTTTGGTGCAATGTAACCACAGTTACCACTTCACTTATGGTCCCTTGAGTCTAAAAGAAACTTAATAATGATTGGTTTCATTTTGTTTTTGTGTAAACTGCGTGGTGTACTCTCTCTCTCTCTCTCAATATATATATATTAGTAAACTAAAGTATATAAGTGTTCTTAAGTTTTAATTGTCCTTATTTTTATGTTAGCACTTCTTTAAGTAAGCTAACATAAGTGTATTAGTGTCAGCATTCACTCCCCAGTTAATGAATAGTAGTTAGGGGATGTGACATATGAAAAATGTTATTTGAAACCTTATAATTGGTTATGTTATAGGGAACTATAAGAAATTGTACATCAGGTCAGAAGAATAAATTATAACAATTTTATGATCACAAAAATATATATTTCACTCATTTTATATGCTGGATCCTATTGAAATTCGAAAAGATGGAGATGTTCAATGCTTTATCAAGAAAAAGTTTCAAATTGATTCAGCTCATAGATCCCCACTACATATTGAGGTGTCACCAAGGGAAAAAAGTATTGGCAATGTATTTGTCTCAAGAAGTGGAAGCAATCAATATTTTTTAATAACTGTAACAATTAACAATAACAGAACCCCAATTACAAGAGTAGAATATGAAATACTAAAAATTTAAAGAGAGAATTGGGGTTGGTCTCCAGTGAACTTGGATGATGACTGAATGAACATTTGTTAGAGCCAAAAAGGGAAAAATATACCAAGTATGACTGAATAACTTGAACTGTATATATTGATTGTTTACAAAGGACTACGTACAAGGTATATATAGCACTAATAGTAACTATATGATATATACGTGTTATATTGTGTCTACTCTACATGCAACATAATAAATAGATCAACCCGTATAGTACAACAACAAACAATGATAAGCTAAGATTGTCATAATAGCTCAGCTTCGATCTTTATCTTTTACGCTAACATCCCCCCTCAAGCGACATAGGACTTCAACAACGTTGAGCTTGCTCCGAAAATGAAGAAAACGCTGCGTAGGTAGAACTTTGGTGAAGACATCGGTGACTTGATCCGAACTTGGAACAAAATGTACTTCTAACAATTTTTACAGTACCTTGTCATCCACAAAGTGAATGTCTATCTCTACGTGCTTTGTCCTTGCAAGAGACATTAGATTAGCTGCTAAATGGCCAACACTGATTTTATCGCACCACAAAATATGGGAACGAAAGACGGTTTGAAGTAATGTTCACTTAATAAAGCATGTATCCAAGACAATTCAGCTGCACCATGAGCCAAGACGTGATATTATGATTCCTTAGATGATTGAGCAATTACATTTTGTTTGCAAGATGACCAAGAAATTAAATTTTCACCAATGTAAAAACAATACCCCATTGTAGATCGAGGGTCATCAACATTGGAGGCCCAATCGGTGCCAGTATATATATAGAGCTCATTAGTAAAGGGAGGTCAAAGGAATAACCTGAGATGCATGGTACCCTTAAGGTACCATAACAAGCAAGTTGGTACGATGGAGCAACTCATTGATGTAATGTGTTTGTGCAGGTGAAGACTCTCTGTAGACCGAACAACTTTAATACCTAAGAAGAATGAAATTGGGCCTAGGTCCTTGAGACAGAACATGGCATATGGACTTTGAATAAATTGAGTAACTAGCGTGGGGTTGTTGCCAGTTACAAGAATGTCGTCGATGTAAACGAATACCCATATAAGTCCATCAGATTGGTTTAGAATAAACAAGGATGAATTAGACTTTGAGTTTACAAAACCCCAGCGACACAATGTAAATCGCAACTTATCATACTACGCACGCAGTGCGTGTCGAAGACCATAAAGTGATTTGTACAGTTGACATACATAATTTGGATCTTTAGGGTCTTGAAACCCAGGTGGTTGACACATGTATACCTCCTCCTGAAGAATGCTATTTAAGAAGGCATTGATTATATCCACATGACATATAGCCTAGTTGTTGGAAACAACTAAAGACAAGATGATGTGAATGGTTGACGGTTTTATGACAGGGCTAAATATTTCGAAGAAGTCAACACCAGCAGTTTGATGGAATTCTTTTGCAACTAGGTGAGCTTTATGGCGTTGGATGGAACCATCAGAATTTTTCTTTAACCAAAACACCTATTTGTTTCACACGATTTTGTGCATTGAAGGTGAGGGAATGAGAGAATTGATTGCACCTCTTCAATGTGAATGGAAGTATGAGAATTTATACTGGCTATCATGACATCAAACTCAAGAGGAAGTCCATTTAAAAGTTGCATAATAAAATCTTCATTTGAGACCGGTGATCCTGCCATTGCAAGACTATCAGCAATATCTTTCAATTTGAAAAAAAAAATAGTAAATGATGGATAGAAAGTCCTTTTTCGTTGACTGAAATTGGGACTTGAGCTTCATCAATTTGCCCATCGACTAACTTTCGAACAGCTTCTCTAAAGAAGTCCACAATTGAAAAGTTGTAGGAGCAATGGAAATTTTGTTCAATTGCATTAATATTTCTTTTGAAACCGAGTAAAGTATCCATCATAGTAATGCTTGGTTTGCTCTATGCCAGATCTTGTACTCTGGGTTGTGTACCAATTTTTCAATGCTTTTGCCATCGATTTGAGAGGTTTGCTTGATCAATTTTTCAAGAGTAGATAATTCTCCGTTGACGAAACGTTCCATGTTGCTGCCTATGATGAGTGGCAATATTTGGGACTTCCATAAGACATAGTTATCTTGATCAAGTTTGAAGGGTAGACTGTAACTAGGAAGAGAATATTGAGGAATTGACAAGAGGAAAAGGAGTTAGCCATGACGTTTGTCTTTTGCTTTGATACCATGTTAGAGCCAAAAAGGGAAATATATATATATCCAGGTATGATTGAATAACTTGAACTGTATATGTTGACTGTTTATAGAGGACTACGTACATGGTATATATAGCACTCACAGTAACTATATGATATACACGTGTTATCTTGTGTCTACTCTATATGTAACAGAATAAATAGTTTAACCAGTATAATACAACAACAAACAATGATAATCAAAGACTGTCATTGTAACACCCTCTTTTCCAAGCCTTAGTTCCCAAACAAGGTGTGTTAACCGTAAAATTTTTTTCCTTTTTAAATTTGATTAGCTAAAAATGGTTTTGGACAAAGCTACAACAAAACCAAAACATTCATTTATTCTTTGAGATCATTTTACAAGCAACACCCTAAACAGAAATACCTTAAAATAAATCTAAAATATACACACTCACACCGTAAAGGAAAATAGTATTTAAAAATATAGAATATCATTGCCTAAAATATCAAACAAAATGCGAAAGAATATAGTACTATGCTGTGCCCTCCAGTCCGCACCCAACCAAGTTTCATTATGCACATTTAGACTTACCTATCGCACAAGACAGACAACTGTGAGTGAAAATACTTAGTAGACAACTATATGCATATGCTAATGCCATGTCATGTAGTGTAACACTGTACACCTAAAATCATTATTTCCCCCCTTTTATTTTAAATCGAATAGCCCACTAACTTTTGGCGTTTCGTGCACAAAACACCACACCTTTGGTGGTATGCGAGTGAACCACTATTCCTGGTGACTCACCACTACGTGTGGTCAGTGATTCACAGAGCTATTACATAGGTTTAAAACATACACCATTATTGTGCAACTATTTTGAAAATACAAAACCTTAGGGAAAAATCTTTTATTTCACATAAAACAATAAACCTCCTGAATTGCTCTATGCAAATGAATGCTCATGCCACAATACATAAGTCCAACAAGGTAACACAATAAAATGCATAATTACCAACCGTCCTATTTCAATAGCCGTAATTATCGAAATGTCCCTGCTCAATCAATGAGTACAAATCATCGAATCACACTGATGTAATTATCAAAATGCCATTGACCATCTTGAAAATTACCAAGATACTTCTCGGAATACATGGAAAATTATCAAAATTCCCTTCATGGATAAATGGCTAATTACTATCCTACCCTTGATAAAATAATAGAGATAATAATTTCTAACCATAGCATTTATAAATACGATTATAAACACATATATAAATAAATAAATATATAGAAATACAAACATATAAATACACATTCATATACACATATCTATATACATAAACACATATACACACACACACACACCCCTATATATGTATACACATATTAATGCACACAAATATAACTTATATATATATATATATATATATTATATACACATACACCCAAGTATAAAAATATATATTAGTGTATAATAAATTAAATCTCATTTCAATGCATAAGTAATTATTTATACACATGCACCTTGATAAAATACGTTTATGTATGTTTAAAAAATACACACATAAAATATATTTATTTTGTATAATATAACTATACAAACACATGTATAAATAAATAATTTAAATAAATTATAGATAGTGTATTTGAATATATAAAAATTAATAATCAAATAAAAAATTTAATATATATATATAATAAAATAACTTCGAATTTGATAAAGACCACAATACCCCTCCAATTTTAAATATTTTCAACTTTACCCCTCATATTAAAAATGATGAAAATGCCCTCAATAATTTCAAAAATTACTTCTAAAATGTCCTTGACTTTTTTAAAAATTCCACCTATATCCATTACAAAAGACCAAAATACACTTAAACATTTTCAAAAATTCCATATGTGTCCCTTACATGCAAATTTATCATTTTACTCTTGGAATTCTAAAAAATACCCAAAATACCCTTTACATATGAAAAGACCAAATTGCCCCTCATATGTAAAATTTTCACATAACTGCCCTACAATGGCTGGCCCCTGTACATGTCAAATTCAACCAATTTTCTGACCAATACATGAAATTAATAGGGTTTAAGCCATTTCCACTAATCAATTTTAACTAATTATGCATTTATCCATCAAAATCAAACTTTAAACATCAATTCCATCAAACCCTAAACCCAACAATTGGGGGTTTAGTTAACAAGTTCAATACACATAAAATTAACCTCAATCCATCATCAATTCATTGAGTCCAAATATGAATTCATCAAATAATCAAGCAAAAATACATAAATTTGCAAGAAAAATCAAAAGGAATAGTTGTCTACCTTTCTTCCAAGCAAGCGAGCTCCCAAACCAAGCATCGAAAAACCACCAAAACAATGCCAAAGAGTTTTCCCCTCAAAGTTTCACTTGAAAATTTAAAATTCCTCACTTTCTCTCTCTAGAATTCTCTTTCTTTCTAGATTGCAATTGAAAATAAGTGAAATGGTGAAAATGGAGTGAAGAGTTGGCCAATACAAGTAAAATGGAAATTATCAGCTTAATTTAACAATAATAAAATAAAGTAAAAGTAAAAAGATATTTAACTTTATTATTAAAATAATAAATAGTAAAAGTCAAACTTGGTCAAACTTTGACCAAGGATAAAATGGGTAGAAAAAGTTTCTTGACTCTTCACAGGGTACTCTCGGACCTCACAAAATGCATGGGGAATTCAGAAGCTGCTTGTTTAAGTGAAAAAGGCGAAACCGCGATAAAACAAAAAACGTGTCTGAAAATTAACAATTTCGAAGATAATAACTTGGTTATTACAATCATAACAGCTCAGTTTCTATCTTTATCTTTTGCGCTAACAAAATTGATGACGGTGTTAATGTGAGAAATCATAATATGGTGTACCAAGTTCACATGAATATGAACATTTAAACAATCAGGATAATGATGCTGTAGATGATGAAGATGAGGTAGAGGAGGAACCAATCTGATATCATTTCCTTTCCAATGAATATGTTTTAGTTTATGATAGGGTGAGGCTTGATGTCAACGTAAATATAGGATTTGGACTTCCTATTATATCGGAAGGGGGTATGCGGCTGCTGTTCCTATTGTATGATAAGGTTTTGAAATGGTTGAAGGATACAATAAATTTGTTTTTTATCTCTAGCTTCACTATGTGAAATCATGGGTTTTGGTATTTATCTATTTTGGTTAAAATTGTAGGTTTATATGGAATTTAGAAGACTTTATTGCTGGTTTTTGGAGATTTTATTAGAACCCATCCATAAATTCAGTTTGTTCGCCGAACACCCTTTTTCACCGAAACAAGCAGTTTCTGAATTCCCCGTGCATTTTGTGAGGGCTGAAAGCACCCAAGGGAGAGTTGAGGAATTTTTCCTACCCATTTTGCCCGTGGTCAAAGTTTGACCAAGTAGGGTTACTATTTATTATTTTAATATTTTAGTAAATACCTTTTTACTTTTTACTTTATTATATTATTTTTTAATATACAATTTGGGATATTTCACCCTTGTTAGCCGACCCTCTTGCTTTCAATTTCAACGGTGTTTTCTTCTATTTTCGTTCTAGAGAGAGAAAATCCAATTTTTAGAGAGAGAAAGTGTTAAATTCAAGGAATTTTCCGACGAAATTTTAGGGTTTTGTACCGGCCATCAAGGGGAGTTCATTGGCATACTTTGTGGTGATTTTCATAGCTTGGAAGTGGGGTAATCTTGCTTGGAAGAGAGGTAGGCAACTATTCCTCTTTGGTTTTTTTTTATGTAAATGTGTGATTTTACTTGATTAAATGATGGAATCATGTTATGTATTGGTGAATTGTTAATTGATTATGCTTAATTTGATGTGTATTGAGTGTGAGACCAAACCCCCAATTGGTTAGGGTTTAGGTTTTGTGATTTTGATGGTTTATGCTTAATTTTGTTGGATTAAAACATGTTTAATGGAAATTAATGGTGAATTATGGTATAAACCATTGTTAATTTGGTGATTTGATGAGAAAATTGATGGATTTGGACATGTAGAGGGGCCGGCCATGTTAGGGGTTCCTTTGTCAAATTTTTTACATGTGAGGGGCATTTTGGTCTTTTCACATGTTAGGGGTATTTTGGGTATTTTCCGAATTGTTGAGGGTAAATTGCTCATTTCGCATGTAAGGGATACAAATGGAATTTTTGAAATTGGTCAAGGATGTCTTGGTCATTTTACATGTGAGGACATGAATGGAACTTCCAAAAAGGTCAAGGGCATTTTGGTTATTTGACATGTGGGGACATAAATGTAATTTTTGAAATTGTGGAGGGTATTTTTGTTATTTTCCATATGAGGGGTAAAGTTGAAAATATTTGAAATTGAAGGGGTATTGAGGTCTTTATCAAATTCCAAGTTATTTTATAATATATATATATATATTAAATTATCTATTTGATTATTAATTTATATATATATATATATTCAATTACCTTATTTATAATTTATTTAATTTATTTATTTATACACTTGTTTGTATAGTTATATTTATAGTTATATTTTGCAAAATGCATGTATATTACGTATGTATTTATTAAATATACATAAGTGTATTTTGTGAAAGTATACATATGTAAATAATTATCTATATATTAAAATAAGTATTAATTTATTATTTATACTTATAAGTGTTTTTATACATGGATGTATGTGTATATAACTATGTATGTGTATAAGCTATATTTGTGTTCATATATATGTGTATAAAATATGCGTATACATATATGGGTGTGTATATATGTATTTGTGTATTTATATATGTGTATATGAATGCGTATTTATATATGTGTATTTTTATATATGTGTCTATATATATAAGCATGCATTAAGGTGTGTATATGTATGTATAGGTGTGTACAGATATATATATTTATATAGGTGTGTATAAATTTATGATTGTGTATATGTATATGTGTACGAAACATATATGTGCATATATGGGTATGAATATATATATTTGTATGAATATATGTGTATGTGAATATTTATTTATATGTATTTATATATGTGTATATGTATAAGTGTGATTGTATACGTATTTATATTTGTGTATATAAATATGTATATAGATGGATATATGTACTGGAATGGTGGAATTTATATTTCTAGTGGAGAATTATTATTTGAATGTTATTTAATTGAGAGTAGAGTGGTAATTAGCCATTTGCCCATTGAGAGATATTTTTGTAATTTTTCATATACTTGAGGGTTATCTTGGTGATTATCGAAGTGACCAGTAGTATTTCGGTAATTATATCAATGTGATTGGTGATTGTAAATCATTGGTCGGAGCAGGGGTAATTCGGTAATTATCGCTGTCAGGTGGGATAGCTTGGTAATTATGCGAGTTATTGTTTGCCTAGTTGGATTTATGCATTGTAGCATACACATTCATTTACATAGAGCAATTCATGAGGCATATTGTTTTATGTGAAATGATGAATTTTTCCCTGAGGGTTTGCGTTTTCAAAACGGTTGCACAAAAGAAAGTGCATGGTTCTAAACTCTGTTTTAATAGCTTTGTGAATCACTGACCCCACAAGAAGGCTATTCAATTAAAATAAAGAGGGAAAAATGATGATTTTGTGTGTATTGTAGTACACAATATGACATGGCATTGGCATATGCATTTGGTTGCCTACTAAGTGATTTATCACTCACTGTTGTCTGCTATCATGTGTGGTAGGTAAATCCGAGACTCAGCTGTAGAGCTTGGTGACGGTGCGGATTTGGGGAGGCATGGGATAGTACAGTGTTCTTCCGCATTTTCCTTTTTATTATATTTTAGGTATGGATACTCTGTGTTTAATTAAATACTCTTTTATTTACGTTGTGGGTGTGTATACTTTATTTATTTTAAAGTATTACTATATTATGGTGTGGTTTGTAAAATGGTCCCAAAGAGTAAAGAAAGGTTTTAATACTATCGTGACATTTTCCAGAATAGTTTTTAAACATAAATCGGGTTTGTGTTTTTGAAAGGAAAAAGAAAAAATTTTTACATAGTAACTACACTTTACTCGAGAACGTATGCTTGGGTAAGGGGGTGTTACAATATATATATATATATATATATATATATATGCCTTAATATTATTGTAGCTAATTTTAAGATGCTTTAACTAACTTTATATAGTTGTTTGTTTTATGTGGCAAAAGAAATAGTCAAACTGAAATACAATAATTTTGCTAATCAAATAGAATAAGTTCCATTTATTGTCACAGATATTACAAAAGCACACTTAATTATTCAGGCATTTAACAAAGAAATGCACATTTAAAAGGCAAGTAATTGGAATACATTCCAATATTTTATTAACTGAATACTAGAAAAGCACACTTAGTTATTCAGATGTAGAACCCCTTATTCTCTTAAACACACACATAGGCACTAGAACTGGAACTGGAGATGGTTGGATTAAAAATAGCATACTTTATTCTTGCAAGAACATCCAGGGAGGAAACAACCTAAGTAAACGCATGATTCCCCACAAGGTATGGCGTTTGTGGACGATGGGAGGAATAGGTTTGAAATGTAATTCACAGGAGTGGTTGTATCTCCATCAGCAAGATAGGCGGCGGTGGGGAACTCATTGAGTTCCCGACCGTTAACCACCGAGGCCAGCAACACAAGAACCACCACCAGCAGGCGGAGGACCAAACTAAACTTGCTACTCTCCATTGATTATGTTTCTGTTTTCTCTTCTTGATCGATAATATTATTAGATGTGCTTGTATATATAAAATGCCTTGCTCATGCTCTTTTTATAACCCAAAACTCTATTGGTGCATGCCTCTCTTTCAATAACTTATTAATACTCCCATCTACATGTGGTCCTAAATCATTAATAGTCCCATCTAATTGTGGTCCTAAATTATTAATACTCCCATCTACTTGTGGTCCAACACCCGAAGCAATTACTAGAAAAAGGACAAAAAAGGCCAAGTATAGAAAAAAATAAATCATTAGGTCCGTTTGAAAAGTGTTCTATTGTTTTAATACGTGTGATCATCTATTCCTAGTCCTGTGATTATTAATACGCGCGACCATCTACTTGTGGACCATCTACTTGGTATTGGTTTGTCAATACCAATATATACCTGACCATGTATTATATCAAACAGTGTTTAAGTGTTATTATAGCGGAACAAAGTTTATTAGGTTAAGCCTGAGCAACTTTTAACATTTTTTGACAGTTAATTAAAGCATTATACAGTTACTGCTAGCCAAAACAGGAATATCATATTCAATTAATTTCATGGAAATCATAATCATTTTATACTTGAAGAAAACGTATGAATATATATATACACAAATATACTGCAGAAGATATGTCAGAAGCATAACCAACTACTTAATTTTACTAGTCATTCAACTTTATTGTTAAGATATAATTCGTCATGTCTACACCATTCATTTATTGTATGTTAGTATCATTCTGTAGCGTCCTTCTAAAAGCATCGAATTTGAAATACTATTCAATTACTCAAATTTTTCAATACAAAACACCAAGTAACACATACAAATTAACATTGATGCATTTTGTCACCTAGTTCATGGCGATTTATGATAAGAACACATTAGTAATAAAGATGGGCATAGTAATTAAACAAAAAGATAAATATTTAATTTAAAAATGCACACATGAGCAGACTGTTTTAAAAGACTGCTTTGGGCATTCAGGTTCAGTTTCACAGACCATCGCACGATGCTCTATTAACCCATCAAAATTAGGGATGGAATGGCTTTATTAATCTTGTATTTTGAAAAGATTATCTTTTTCTAAAATACATATTGTCAAAATCTTTTTATAAAGAGATTTTCAAGTCTTGTTTTGCGTACGAGTTTTTTTGTGTGTGAGCTGAACGTGTATTTTTTGTTTCCAAAAAAATATTTTACAAAACTCGTTTTTATGATGTTGTAATATATTCCAAGTGGCAGAAAAATATTTTTGTGCTTAAACTATTTTTATTTAGCAACTTGGATGTGAACTTGATTTGAAAATATATTTGTTGGGATCTTTTGTGAATGTTCTTCGGAGAAGAATCAAATTGCTTCTGGAGAAGTTTGTTTGCGTACTTAAAAGGAGTTCAACGTCTGCAACGGTAAAGACAAGCGGTGCTTGCTGAACAAGTCCACCAAGGCGATTCAACACAATAGTGGCAATACAAAGAGATAGTCTTTTATTATTTAAGTCCAATTGGTGTGTGTAATCATTTATAACTTAGTGGATTGTTTAAGGCCTGGGCATGGCCCCGTGAAGTAGGAATTATGAACCGCATAAAAACTTTCTGTGTTATCTCTTTAATTTATGTTTTACCAATTAATTAATTAAATTCGGTAATCCCATAAAAACAAATCTTTCAATTGGTATCAGAGCATGTTACCAATGTTTTTGTGGGTGAAAAAATTTTCGGGAAAAAGATTTGTTGAACAAGGCTCCTGCCCTATTCTATATCATGTCTTACATCTTCTATTTGGTTGTCAAAAAAACCTCTAGTTGGATATGGTTTTTTTTTTATTTTTTGGTAAAACTCGTTGGATATGGTTTTCAACACTCTTTCTTATCAGTATTTTATGCTTTATGAGGTGTTGGGATTTTTGTAATAAATGCCCAATTTAGGTGTCATTAATGTATAGTTATGGTGATTGATCTGATCATTATAAGGATGTTCACAGCTGAATTTACTTTTTAATATCACAGTTTCGACTCATTTGATGATTTACTGAGGATCTCGGATTGGTTTTTCGAGATTTTGTTGATCTGGTTCATTTTATACAGTTCATTAGATTAAATGTTGTCAGTTTTTTGTTCTATCTTTTCTTATCTTACTTATAATCTAAAAGATTGCATATTTCCTAAAACTGCAGCTGAAATAAAGTTTTGCATATTTCTTGAAACAGCAGCTGAAATACGGTAAAGTTTTTTAAATGTTGTCATTCCTGTAGTTTGCTTATAATTAACACATATTAATAAAAACTTTGTTTAACCAAAATATCCACATATGTGAAGCTATGTAATGTTCGATTTTTTCTCCTTTTTTGGTTTTTTCGACCTTTTTTATAATATAATGTTCAGGAATTAAGATATGTGGCTTATTTCTATCTTGAAAATACTATTCTTGTTGTACAAAGTCACCAATGAATATTTTAGATTGTTTCATGCATAAGCATCTAAACGTATATAAAAATATATGACTATCAAAATGTCCTTTGAGAATTAATATTCATGTAACTATCAAGCAAAAATTAGAAAAAAAACACTACCTGATCTATGTTGCAAATTGGAAAAGCTATGTGATTATTTAGTTGACAACGCCAATATTAATTGCAACACATTGCCCTGTATTTTTCTATTCATATTTTTTAGTATTTGATATGTAAGTGTATGCCTATATCGATGTTATAAGACCTGTACTCAATTGTTTTTCTTGCTTATCTTACATTACTACTATATTAACTATTAATTACAAATTAAATAAGATGGATAGAAGTTGGATAAATCTTCACAATAGATCATATATGGAATATATTAATGGAGTTAAGGAATTTCTAAATTTTGGAAAGGCAAATGTAGGCAATGAAGATGATATAAGATGTCCTTACTCAAATTGTAATATTTGTGTAAAGAGAGATCCTTCTGTGGTTAGAGATCACCTATTCATTCATGGAATGTTAAAGAATTACTCTAACTGGGTTCATCATGGAGAATATGGAGATAATGGTACCAACACCGATGTTGAAGATGTGGAACCATGAAGGTAAATTTTTCCTGCACATAATCTATAGTAAATTTTTGTATACATCCATGGTTTTACAATATGGAATAACTTTTAGTATTACACGGTGTGAAAGCTCTTTTATTATGGGTGTGAAGCGTTTTTGGTATTACACATGCTCCCATTATATGTATCAGGTTCAATAACAATTGGTAAGAAGCGTGAAAGAATAAAGGGAAAAGAATTGACTAAATGTAAGGAGTAGAACATTAAAGTCATTGTGACAATACCCAAGCATATAGATTATAAGTCAATTGAACCCACTTTCTACATGTGAGGATGAGTGAGTGTTTTCTAATAGTTTAAAATTTCTTTTGTTTTCTTTTCTTTTTTTTTTTTCTTTTTTGATAATCGAAAGTGCCTAGGCGGGCCTAAGAATGAGGCATTGGGGAAGAGTCCCACAGATATAGAATGCGTGGAGAAATGTGGTCTATGGTTCGTCATCTTTTGTATTCTCGTCATTGTGTCGAATCAACTAGAAGATATATTAAGCGAACGTCACTTGTCTGTATGATTTGTCATCCTGAGCTCTCTTCAAATTACCAATTTAAAAGTCAATTGAACTCATCTCTTAATAGTTTATACTTTTGGAAACAATAACAGGAAAGTGTGAACGACCTTTTTTCTTTTTTCTGTTATATATATATATATATATATATATATATATATATATATATATATATATGACCTAGGTAGGCCTTAGAATGAGACATTGGGGAAGAGCCCTGCATATAGAGAACGTCTGGAAAAATGTGGTCTAATTATTTGTCATCAATGTTTTCTGTTACTGTCACAGTGTCAAAACAACTAGAAGATATATTCTACAAATATATCTTACCCATAATTGTAATAACTCAATCCTAGAAAAGGCCTAAAGAAATTATTTTGTTTGAATGATTGACTGAAATTTGACTATTTAGTACATTTAGTTCGATATAAAGTTGACGTTTTGCCATGTATAGTTTTTAGTTTTGACTTTTGTACGGTTATGTAGAGCTCGTCAATTTGAGTTCGTTGACATATAACATGTCTAAATTGCAGTTATGATTAATGAAAGACAGTAGCAAAATTATAATTTTTTTAACTTTTAAAAAATGCAGGTTCTTTTTTCTTTTCTTATTTTTGTTTTCTTTCTTTCTTCTCCCCTAGCTCTTTGGTTCTATTTCCTGACCATCAGCTCCCCCCTCTCCCTCTTTGCAGGCACATGCCGCTAGCCCGCACACACATCTACAACACATCTCTGAGCCACGCTGGCACCGACAATTGCCTATTTACCCTTAAAATCCATTTTCTTCTCTCTCCTCCCAATTGACAGATTCTGGCAAGTTCCAACTAAAAGTTTGATGCTTTCCTCCTCTATTCGACCTCCTAAGCATGATTCCAATCTCCATTTCTTGAAAAAAAAAAAAAACTTTTCAATTTGTTGGATTTATGAAAACCCCTTTGAGGCCATCATTTTCTGGCCAAATTCCGATCGCCTCGTGTATTTCCCGATGAAATTGAAACTATATTCTTATTCCTTGTGTGTTAGGCTTTCATTTGATATATAGTATGCAAATTTTGATTGAATTTAGCTAAAATGCCTAAATTTGGATATAGGACATTTTAGGTTTGACTGACAACGACAATTACCGAATTGCCCTTGCTCCGACCAATGATTCACAATCACCAATCACATTGATGTAATTACAGAAATACTACTGGTCACTTCGATAATCACCAAGATAGCCCTCGAGTATATGAAAAATTACCAAAATATCCCTCAATGGGCAAATGGCTAATTACCACTCTACTCTCAATTAAATAACATTCAAATAATAATTCTCCACTAGAAATATAAATTCCACCATTCCAGTACATATATCCATCTATATACATATTTATATACACAAATATAAATACGTATATAATCACACTTATACATATACACATATATAAATACATATAAATAAATACACATATATTCATACAAATATATATATTCATACTCATATATGCACATATATGTTTCGTACACATATACATATACACAATCTTAAATTTATACACACCTATATATATATATATCTATACACACCTATACATACATATAGACACCTTAATGCATGCTTATATATATGGACACATATATAAAAATACACATATATAAATACACATTCATATACACATACATATATACACACCCATATATGTATACGCATATTTTATACACATATATATGAACACAAATATAGCTTATACACATACATCCATGTATAAAAATACTTATAAGTATAAATAGTAAATTAATACTCATTTTAATACATAGATAATTATTTACATATGTATACTTTCACAAAATACACTTACATATATTTAATAAATACATATGTAGTATACATACATTTTGCAAAATATAATTATAAATATAACTATACAAACAAGTGTATAAATAAATAATTTAAATAAATTATAAATAAGATAATTGAATATATATATATATATATAAATTAATAATCAAATAGATAATTTAATATATATATATATATATTATAAAATAACTTGGAATTTAATAAAGACCTCAATACCCCTTCAATTTCAAATATTTTCAACTTTACCTCTCATATGAAAAATAATGAAAATACCCTCCACAATTTCAAAAATTACATTTATGTCCCCACATGTCGAATGACCAAAATGCCCTTGACCTTTTTTGAAATTCCATTTATGTCCTCACATGTAAAATGACCAAGACACCCTTGACCAATTTCAAAAATTCCATTTGTATCCCTTACATGCAAAATGACCAATTTATCCTCAACAATTCCGAAAATACCCAAAATACCCCTAACATGTGAAAAGACCAAAATGCCCTTCACATGTAAAAAATTTGACAAAGGAACCCCTAACATGGCCGGCCCCTCTACATGTCCAAATCCATCAATTTTCTCATCAAATCAACAAATTAACAATGGTTTATACCATAATTCACCATCAATTTCCATTAAACATGTTTTAATCCAACAAAATTAAGCATAAACCATCAAAATCACAAAACCTAAACCCTAACCAATTGGGGGTTTTGTCTCACACTCAATACACATCAAATTAAGCATAATTAATTAACAATTCACCAATACATAACATGATTCCATTATATAATCAAGTAAAATCACACATTTACATAAAAAAACCAAAGAGGAATAGTTGCCTACCTCTCTTCCAAGCAAGATTACCCCACTTCCAAGCTTTGAAAATCACCACAAAGTATGCCAATGAACTCCCCTTGACGGCCGGTACAAAACCCTAAAGTTTCATCGGAAAATTCATTGAATTTCACACTTTCTCTCTCTAAAAATTGGATTTTCTCTCTATAGAACGAAAATAGAAGAAAACACCATTGAAATTAGAAGCAAGAGGGTCAGCTAACAAGGGTGAAATATCCCAATTTGTATATTAAAAAATAATATAATAAAGTAAAAAGTAAAAAGGTATTTACTAAAATATTAAAATAATGAATAGTAACCCTACTTGGTCAAACTTTGACCAAGGGCAAAATGGGTAGGAAAAATTCCTCAACTCTCCCTTGGGTACTTTCAGCCCTCACAAAATGCACGGGGAATTCAGAAACTGCTTGTTTCGGTGAAAAAGGCTGTTCGGCGAACAAACTGAAAATCGTCCAAAACCAAAAATCGAAAATAAAATGAGGTTATTACATATATCCCATATTAGCCCCTCCTCCATCCATGGTGCAAACTGTTCAACAAATTAATAAAGCATGATGAGTTAGCTCATGAACTATATTCTATTTGTTTTTCTAGAAACAAATACACAATTGAACTACATAAATTGTTCTAAACACAATTTGACATCCTCCAACAAAAAGCATTGATGTTTCAATATATCCACATCATCATTAAGCCCACAAATTGCAAGTTTGGCATCACCACCAATTAACTCCCCACAAATTGCTAGTTTGGCTTCACCACAAGGGCCCTTTATTTTCTTTCTTTCCTTTTTTTTATTTTTTGCTGAAAATATACTAAGGCTCTTTATTCTATTCAGTAGTGTACTTAAACTATTTGAAACTTCAAATATTACTTCCCACTTGCTAAGTGATGGGTTTCTATTTAGTTATTTCTATTTAATCTAATACTTAACTCTTATGTGTTTTATTTCATGGAATTTGTTTTGCATGCAAGGTTAATTGAGCTAACAATGAGAAATGACTTGGAAACATTGAAGATGAAGACTTTTTGCACAAAATGGTTACATGTCAGGTTCAATGTTAGACCCCTATTATTAAGCCTAACATGCTACCAACAGGAGACTCAAGATTACAAGTCCAGTGTATGACAGGTACAATGTTAGGTGTTTTACATGCCCCAAAGAGGCACACTTTCGGATGCTAGTTGAAGTTAGGAACCCAATGGGTGTTAGGCGCCATATCAAGTCCAATGATAGGCGCCATATCAAGTCCAATGATAGGCGCCTAACTTGGTGTGGCACACTAACATTCGAATTTAGGAAACTTTAAATTTCAAGTGTTAGGCAAGTAGAGCTAGGATTTTATTATAAACAGACTCATGTTTTTAGGTTTAAACAGAGCAGACAAGACGAGTAACAGGAAAATTTACTCTTTGAATTGTATATTCTCAAGGATGAGTAGCTAAATCTCTCTTTCGGTTAGGAGTTTCTTTCAATTGTGAAATTTTAATTTGACCAACAAGCATATTTTGATATAAACATATGTGTGTGAGTGTTTGTATTGACCATAGGCCTAGCTACTGGAGCTTAAATTCAACTGGTCATTTCCGAGGTGATTGTAAACCATTCATTGAGTTTATGGGTAACCTCTTTGTCAGAATATCCAACTTGAACCAAGTTAGTATTTCCCTCATATAGATGTAACATTTATTAAGTTGTTATTTATCTCCTCAGATCGAACGTCCACTGAGTTAGAAAGCTTTTTCCATGCTAGGAGTCAAAGGGTTTATTACTTCTCATAATATAACATTCTTTCAGTAGAGTTCTTTCCTGAATTTTGCGATCTTAAGATGAGTGATTCTATCAGTCCTTACAAATGTCAGATATTCCCTGAGTTGAGAAGAAGTCGATCAATTTACTCTCCAATATCAAATGAGACTTTCTATCCAAGAACAACTTTCTATGTTTATCACCTGAAGTATGAATCTCACATCTCCTGAACTCAAGGAGATATAACTTGATTGTGCACTCATAATGAGTTTTCATGCTCTTAATGATGAAACCTAACATGATGTATTGATAGTTTACGTGAAGTCTTCCAAGAATATTTGAGTTTCCCACTTAAAGATTTAATGCGATTCTCAGCTCGTAGTTTGTCAAGTAACAATTCAATAACAAGGCGAACAAATGATTTTTCAGTTTACATTAATCAAACACAACAATATCGCACATCAGTCAAGAATGCACTTAATTATACACATGTTCCGATTTCCACATAAAGATAAACAAAGGTAGGATTCTCATTTGATCTTGGAATTTAGGAAAAAAAAATTTGTTCGCTCTGTCTGATTAATATTTCTGAAAGAAGGTGCTTAGGGACTATTATTATGGGTATTTTTGTCCACCACCTGATTCATATCAGATGATCAATGTTCCAAGGTCCATGATTTGAGCTACAAAAAGCTTTGCCACAAAATTGATTACACAAGTGAATGTTTCCCCAACTTTTTATGTGCATGCGGCGGTTCGTAAGATTAATTGTTGAGTTTTTAACATTTGATGGCTTTGAACCATAAGAATACTGTTGATTTACAGCTCAGCTATTCTTACTACGGCACGTGTCATCTAGCCCACAAAAGGAAATATATCCTTTCTTCTCATTCTTTTTCCTATTTTCTTTAAATCTCTATAATTCTTTCTTCACATTAGTTTATATAATAGGGAGTTGGATATAGTGAACATGAACTTGTTGTCTGACCCATTTTCTCTTACTTGCAGATTGGAATTCTGGAGAACGAGCATAAAATTGCATTCGAAGTCTTTAAATTCATCCCAAGAAGTTCAGATCCATGTTCACGTAGTGTTGAAAATACAACTCTGGTATACTTGAACATAGAATGATAAAAAGTAGACTTCCACCTAAAAAAAATAATGTGTTAAGGTAAGGATATAGTGTTTTTAAGATTGTGATAAACAAATAAAGCATACCGAGCTAGCTCATGAGCTACTTTACATATTTTTATAAAGAAAATAAACAATTAAACGACTCCAATTGTTCTAAAGGCAACTTAACTTCCTCCAACATTATTAAGCACACCGACTGCTAGTTTAGCATCCCATGAATAACTTACCCTATAACACTAACTTATCTATATAATACATTTACTCACCATCATTTTTTAAAAATATCAAAAACTCTTAAACAAGTCCAATTTAATTATTATTATTTTTTACTATTAAATTACATAAATCTGTTCAATAACAAAATTGTTAATTAATAAAAAAAAACATGATTAGGATTGTTAAAGAAATTAAGTTATTATTTTGGTACTATTTTTTAATTTTCCCTTCTTTTCTTCCTTTTTTTTTTCTCTCTCTTTTTCTTTTTGCCTTGACCTGTAATTGCAACTCTCACATTAGCAGACTCAGTTGTGTCCACCCTCACCAGTGACCCCTCCCTGTCATTACCATCCCAATGACGCCAACAATATCCAATATCATTTAGAAATAAATAAATTTATATTTTAAAGTTCTATAAATACAAGTGCATTCTCAAAGACAACAATACAACTTAACTGTACATTTAATTAATAAGAAGTAGTTGATAGAAGTTGAGTTTCTGCTAGTTATTAAAAAGGCAACGATAAATAAATGTAATTACGGAAAACCTAAAGGCAAACCTAAAGATAATATTGCTCCTTGACTATTAAATTTAACAGCAAAAGTTGATGAATGTTATGTCTGTGATAGTTTTTGAAAATCATGTTAAACAAATGTATTTATAAAATAAATGCGGGGGTCTGTATGATATCTGTCTATGATATTACCTTGTGAGAAATAAAACAACGTTGAAATCATTACACTACATCCCTTCTATTTTGATTTTTTTACATAAAAATCTTTAGATTTTGATTAATTACACCAACACCTTTTTGTTCATTAGAATTTTTTTTTTTTTCAATTTGTTTATTCCAACTCGCTGGTCAGTGAACTCTCACTTTTTGTAAATTCGTTATTTCTTTATGACTATTTTACTTTTATTTTATGATTAATTAAAAATAAATATTTAATTTATTTTTAAAAATATAAATACAATAAAAATTTAGCACTTAAAATATCAAATAATAGTTGCAGTTGTAAGTAACATTATTCATTTGCGTAGCAATAGATGACGGTAATTTAATCCCTTTGGCCATGGAATTGGAATTGCATATTGTAATGACCGGGCCCCACACTCTTTTTTTCTTTTTCTTTTTTTTCCTTGGACCCCACCTTTTTCTTTTTTCCTTCTTTTTTTTCTTCTGCAGACCGCTCCCCCTCTTCTCTCATTTCTCCTCTCTGCTCTCTCCCCGTCTCTTTCTTTCCTCTTTGTTCCACGGACACGCTTGCCCACCGGCGAACCCACAGCCACTGCCCACATGCCCAGTTGACGCTGGCAGTTGCCAGATAAAACCCGATCTCTCTCTCTCTCCTCCACTCGCTGGATTCCAGCGAGTTTTCCGGCGAAAGATATTATGAATTTGAATTCGGACTGCAATTTTCTGACAAGATTCCGGCCACCACGTCCATCACCCGGTCGATTGGAAGGCTTGTATACTAGTTCGCTTTTTAGTTTTGGCACCGCTTAGGGTCACTAGTGTTTCTATAGCACAGTGAGTGGACTTATAGTTGTTAATAAATTATATATGTGTACAGTGGATATTTCTATTATTTGGATATTTTATTGCGTGATTTTATTCAACAAGTATATTTTTGGAAGCTGAAAAATTATTAGAAATTCATATTATTACTTTATTCTTATGAAAATAGTAACGCATAATTAATTATTTGTTGGAGTATGTATAGGGTTAATTTTATAAATGTTTTTAAAAAGTATTTGGTTAGCAAATATTATTTTTGGATTTTGGATTTTGGAGCTAGTATGATAAGTCATGGATGAGAGTTTTACTTTGAGATTGAGATTAATTAAATTGATGGAAATGATATTTTTAAATTGTGTACGCCATGAGTTACCTTGGTACGGCCATTTGATGGGTGGATGTGATGTTGTCGGCTATTGTTCCTTCTCCTTCATGCGTGATTATTTTGGATGATGATCCCCCTCTACTACGCCTTGGGACGCCAAAGATAATATGACAGGTTCCCCTTCCCCATTGGTCATTCACTACGCCTTGGGACGTCGAGGGTAGGATGACAGCATCCATCTTTCTACGCCTTGGGACACCGAGGGTAGAGTGTCAGTGGTTATGATATGGCGATTGACGTATGTATTTTTGAGTTATGGTATTTTTATATAAAATGTTTCACTGATTTGGATTTAGTTTTCCTATGATCGTATTTATTTATTGTGTTTTACTATAATTATTCTTATTAGTTTTGTTGCAACGCGCATGTTTATTTTATTATTTGATATTTGCTAATCACTTGGAAAAATATTGATACCTTTTATATTTTTGTGCTTTATTATAAATCCACTCAATAAGCTTGTCTCACCCTGTTTTGTTTTTGTTTTCCTCTTAAAGACTTTCCTAGGTTTCGGCTGGCAAGAGGTCGTTTCTCACGTTTGGCATCACCATTATCTTTTGTTTCCATTCATCTCTGCTGTCCAAATTAAACAAACTATTTCTTTTATAAAATTTATTTTGTGTTGTATAAATACGTACACATATATATTATTTTTATATCTTCTATTATTATTTATGTTCCATATAAATTGCTCTAAGAATAACCCAAGTCGGTACCTAAACTGGTGACTTTATTTCCTTCTTTGGTTTTGTAACTTAGTTCTTATAAATAAGTATTGTCTTGTGGTAGAATCTCCAATGGCATTTGTTGTGGTCACTGGATAATTATAGAAATGTAAATTTTTATACAGGTACAAAAGGGTTAATCCAAGTTTCAGGGGGGGTTCTATTGAAATTTCTATGGAATTTCGATTGAATCTCTCAAGATCATCCCTGTACGGTCCTGTCACATATCTGGAAATAACATGGAGACTAGCTAACAATAACAAGCGGAATATGAAGAATATTTAAAGAGAAATAACAACAGCAGAAAGCAGAAAATTATAATAAACATCATGATTAGAAAAAACCCACATAAAAATAATCATAATAAACCCTTGTCAACTAATTAAAAATGGGATTTCAAGGAGCTGAAAGAAAAGCAAAAGCAACACATAGAAGACATTCACATGGATATGTTGAAACCACACACGTGCAAAGCATATGCAGAAAAACACAGAATTATTAGAAGGTAAGCTGTAGCTTGTAATAGATCAGTCACCCCGCACATGTCTCTTTGGAATTACTATATATATACCAGTTTGTGTAAAATACTTATTACTTCCATTGATATTTAAGAAAAAGAAATAAATAAATATATTATTATATATAAATAATTGATGCTTAAATGTAGAAAAAAAAATATTTAGCTAACTACATGTATATATTCCAAGAAATATTGAAATTGACTTTACAATAAGTCTCTAAGGGTCACTAAAAGCGTAAACAAATCAAAATTAGTCACCTGAACTATATAAAATGGTCAATTACAGTCAAACCTAAAATGTCCTATATCCAAATTTAGGCATTTTAGCTAAATTCAGTCAAAATTTGCATACTATATATCAAATGAAAGACTAACACACAAGGAATAAGGATATAGTTTCAATTTCATCGGGAAATACACGAGGCGATCGGAATTTGGCCTTAAAATGATGGCCTCAAAGGGGTCTTCATAAATCCAACAAATTGATAAGTTTTTTTTTTTTTTCAAGAAATGGAGATTGGAATCATGCTCAAGAGGTCGAATAGAGGAGGAAAGCATCAAACTTTTAGTTGGAACTTGCCGGAATCTGTCAATAGGGAGGAGAGAGAAGAAAATGGATTTTAAGGGTAAATAGGCAGTTGTCGGTGCCAGCGTGGCTCAGAGATGTGTTGTAGATGTGTGTGCGGGCTAGCGGCATTGGTTGGTGACAGTGGAAAACTCCTCCAGTGACATGGTCATGTGCCTGAAAAGAGGGAGAGGGGGGAGCTGATGGTGAGGAAATAGAACCAAAGAGCTGGGGGGAGAAGAAAGAAAGAAAACAAAAATAAGAAAAGAAAGAAGAACCTGCATTTTTTAAAAGTTAAAAAAATTATAATTTTGTTACTGTCTTTCATTAATCATAACTGCAATTTAGACATGTTATATGTCAACGAACTCATATTGATGAGCTCTACATAACCGTACAAAAGTGAAAACTAAAAACTATACATGGCAAAACGTCAACTTTATATCGAACTAAATGTACTAAAAAGTCAAATTTCAGTCAATCATTCAAACAAAATAACTTCTTTAGGCCTTTTCTAGGATTGAGTTATTACAATTATGGGTAAGATATATTTGTAGAATATATCTTCTAGTTGTTTCGACACTGTGACAGTAACAGAAAACATTGATGACAAATAATTAGACCACATTTTTTCATACGTTCTCTATATGCAGGGCTCTTCCCCATTGTCTCATTCTGAGGCCTACCTAGGTCATACACACATTCTTATATATATATATATATATATATAAACAAAAAAAAGAAAAAAGGTCGTTCACACTTTCCTGTTATTGTTTCCAAAAGTATAAACTACTAAGAGATGAGTTCAATTGACTTTTAAATTGGTAATTTGAAGAGAGTTCAAGATGACAAATCATACAGACAAGTGACGTTCGCTTAATATATCTTCTAGTTGATTCGACACAATGACGAGAATACAAAAGATGACAAACCATAGACCACATTTCTCCATGCATTCTATATCTGTGGGGCTCTTCCCCAATGCCTCATTTTTAGGCCTGCCTAGGCACTTTTGATTATCAAAAAGAAAAAAAAGAAAAGAAAAAAAAAATTTAAACTATTAGAAAACACTCACTCATCCTCACATGTAGAAAGTGGGTTCAATTGACTTATAATTATTTTTTTCAATATCTTTACTATTACTTCCTGACTTTTCACCAGTGAGTGGTGAAAAACCTCGTACCATACATCCTACTTGGCTTACCAACATTTGAGAACTTTTTTCCACCGGTCGCATGATATGCTTGGGTATTGTCACAATGACTTTTATGTTCTACTCCTTACATTTAGTCAATTATTTTCCCTTTATTCTTTCACGCTTCTTACCAATTGTTATTGAACCTGATACATATAATGGGAGCATGTGTAATACCAAAAACGCTTCACACCCATAATAAAAGAGCTTTCACACCGTGTAATACTAAAATTTATTCCATATTGTAAAACCATGGATGTATACAAAAATTTACTATAGATTATGTGCAGGAAAAATTTACCTTCATGGTTCCACATCTTCAACATCGGTGTTGGTACCATTATCTCCATATTCTCCATGATGAACCCAGTTAGAGTAATTCTTTAACATTCCATGAATGAATAGGTGATCTCTAACCACAGAAGGATCTCTCTTTACACAAATATTACAATTTGAGTAAGGACATCTTATTTCATCTTCATTGCCTACATTTGCCTTTCCAAAATTTAGAAATTCCTTAACTCCCTTAATATATTCCATATATGATCTATTGTGAAGATTTATCCAACTTCTATCCATCTTATTTAATTTGTAATTAATAGTTAATACAGTAGTAATGTAAGATAAGCAAGAAAAACAATTGAATACAGGTCTTATAAGACCGATATAGACATACTCTTACATATCAAATACCAAAAAAATATGAATAGAAAAATACAGGGCAATATGTTGTAATTAATATTGGCGTTGTCAACTACATAATTACATAGCTTTTCCAATTTGCAACATAGATCAGGTAGTGTTTCTTTTCCAATTTTTGCTTGATAGTTACATGAATATTAATTCTCAAAGGACATTTTGATACTACAAAAAAAATGAGCTTCACCGACTAAACTATTACCGACCAATCAAAGTTGGTCACTATAACCTACCATTGCCGACCAATAATTGGTCGGCAAATCATTTCGTCGGTTTAAGAGTTAAAACTTTTTTCACGTCCTTCTACGATCAAATAATGGTCATTGATTAACCATTCCAACGACCAAGTTTTAGTTGGTCGCTAAATAAAATGGCGGGAATAAAACCCACAAATTTTTTTCGCGAGAAAACCTATTTGCGACCAAACAGTGGTCACAGATGTGATGTTTCAACCACCAGATTTATTTGGTCGCTAAAGGTATTGGCGGGAACAATCCCCGCCCTTTTTTTCACTAGAATTTTAGTTTTTTGCGACCAAAATTTAATTGGTCGGAGAAACAATCAATTACAGACCAAGAAATGGTCACAGAATGTTAGTTTTACCGACGACTCTTAGGTTGGTCGCTGGAGATTTTAGAAATAAATGTTGTACCGACCATCCAAAAAGTGGTAGGTGAAACACTATAATAGCGACCATTGGTTGGTTGCTAGTTGCTTCTTTTAGCTACCAACGTTTTGTTGATCGCAAAAGGACTTTGCGTTACTACTTTATTATAAATTTGAAACAATATATAAATAATAGAATAATATATAGAAAACAAAAATTAATAAAAATATATTGTCTCATATATCATTACGTATTAATTTGTTCATACACATATATATAATAAAATTTACTAGATCAATGTGCATTGTGTGTTATACATGTATTATATATATATATATATTTGTCACATATATATGTATTTATTCATACACATACATGTGACAAAGTATTATATTATTTTATTCTTTATAGAAACTCATATTTATTTATTTCTAATTAATTAAGACATACACATGTATCACATATGTCACATATATGATATAGAATTGTGTCACATAGATAATTGTTTATATATATGCATATAAAAAGGAATGTCACATAAAAAATACTATCTCATATTTATCTTATATATATGTTACATTACGAATTAATTTGTTCATACACATACATATAATAAAATTTACTAGATCAATGTGCATTGTGTGTTACACATGTCACACACATATATATATATATATATATATATATATATATTCATACACATACATGTGACAAAGTATTATATTATTTTATTATGTATAGAAACTCATATTTATTTCTATATAAGTAATTAAGACATACACATATGTCATATAGAATTGTGTCACACATGTCACATAAATATTTGTTTATATATAGATATGCATATAAAAAGGAATGCCACATAAAAAATAGTCTCATATTTATCTCATTTATACGTTCCATTACATATTAATTTGTTCATACACATGCATATAATAGAATTGACTAGATCAATGTGCATTGTGTGTCACACATCTTATATATATGTGTCATATATATATGTTTTATTCATACACATACATGTGACAATTTATTATGTATAGAAACTCATATTTATTTTTATTTAATTAATTAATTAATTAAGACATACACATGTATGCATATGTTAATTAGAATGGTTTTACTATGTTTGATGATAATTTTAATTAATAATGAATAATTTAATATTAACAGAAACACAGAAAAACATTAAAATTAACACATCATAATTCTAAATGGTTATATGTTAATATATGATATAATTATTTGTTATAACAAATAATAAATGAACCATAATATTAATATATTTATTTAAACATATATAACATATAATAATATAATTGTGAACGAATTTATACAGTAACTATATTATAATGATAAATAAACTAGATATTTTATTGAAGTTAACAAAAACTTTTGTTAGTTTTTTAATATATTTGTAGTTTGCAAACCCAATATCAGAAGAACGCCCCCCAGGGCAATATCGGCCACCAGCGACTTATATCCCGACAAACCACAGCACCAAGAGCACTGCACCCACCTAACCATTACATTTGCGATCTTCCATCTCGCACCTCATCATCTGCGGTAAGTGGTTGTATAAATAATATTTGAGCTCTTAAGCCTTCTAATATCTAAATCAGATTTGGGGTTTTAGGTAACTATCTTAATGATATATTCAGTAAGTTTTGGGGTTTTGACGTTTTAGGGCTTTAGGTTTATTGAAGAATTTAGGGCTATTATTTTGAATATTTTCAATTTGTTCATGGTTTTTAATTTTGTGCTAAGTTATGGATATATTTAGGGGGTTTCAGTGGCTATCATTTTTTATTTTCAGTAAATTCAGTGGGTATCATTGAATCTTTGTTATTTGGAGTTTGTTGATATATACTTGCTTAGATGCAAAAAGAGCATTTATATGCCACATGGGTTTCAATAGAATCACATGCGGAGGTATAGTCCTCTCAAATCTCAACTTAGATGAGCTCATGAGAAAAATGACTTTTATATTTCATTATGGGTTATTATATTCAATTACAGTTTGTGGATTAGCACCTGTCATGCTTAGGAACTGTAGTTGGAATTCTCGAAGACTTTGGTTCCCTAGTTTTTGTATGAGGTGAATAAAATAGAAATTGGTCCTAGTGGGAATTAAGTAAAATTAATTTGTTTATAAATAATAAATATTATTGTTTATAAAAAAAATACATATAAAATTTTAGAGAGAAAGTGTAGAAGGCATGAGGCTAACCCAATTGTGTAAACTGTAAATCAAGGCCAAATACTAGTACTTAATGGAAACCAAAGCACACCCATTTATCCCTCTTTCAGCCTGCCATTTTCTCTGGGTGCATTCACCAAAAGCAACAACCCACTATCCTATTACTTACTAATATATACAAGGACACATTTCCCAATGTGGCTGTTTAGAAACACAATGTAATACATGGAGACTTGTCTTTCATATTAGGAGTATCTTTACACTGTAATACATACATGGACACATTTCGCAATGTGACTGTTTCATATGAATAAACAATGTAATGCACAGAGACTTATCTTTCATATTAGGGTATCTTTACACTATATATATATATATATATATAATACATGCATGAATGTATTTCCAATGTGGTCTTTATAGGATTCGGCTACTATATATATATATATATATATATATTTCCTGTTTGTGCAGACTTACTGTTGCATGCTAATTAAGTTTCTTCAAAAACTATAACTACCTCGTTATTTAAAAATTGGTCGATCATGGAAATTCTTCAATAGTTTATTTATTGCTTCATCAACATATATTAATAAAGCAAATTTCGAGTGTCTCTCTTTGATCAGTTCAACGTTTATGGTGTTGGTGAAACTAATGTTTTATCTACCTCAAAAGCTCCACCTTAAAAGATTAAAAGCTCTACTTTCACTGCTAAAGGGTACACAATAATTCCATTTCTTTAGTAATATGTCGTAGCTAGCTATATAGGACACGTTTATATGCAAAAAAAAGTTTCATGCACATTTAGATTTAACTAATATATAATTTGTTTAAACTGCAAGTGAGAATAAATTAAGGAGTACTTTATATATTTTTGTGTGTATCTATATATATGTGTGTGTGTATATATATATATATATATATGATCCAAGTTTATCAGGTCTTTATTAAATCCACATTATGGGTAATGTATAAAACAAAACAAAACAAACCAAACTTATTATGATCTTATATGTTGAGATTTGCTTTATTAGCTTCTAGATGTTTCTACGGGTTTTTCCTTTTAAGTCCTTGTCCATGCGTGCCTACGTGTTTGCGTCTAAATTTTATTCTTTTTCTTTTTATATACACTCCATGAATTAGTTTAAATGACTGTTAGTATATTGCTAAAGAATATTTTCCATACAGATAATGCTCAACAATTTTTTTCTATAGATTCTGCATTTAATCTTTTAGACGTATGTTAATTTTTATTTATTCTTGTGTTTTAATGAGTGAAATTATAATTTTCTAGTGGATATGGTGTAATGATAAGCTGTCAAATGAGTACACTAATGGTGTTAAAGCATTCATCGAATTGGCCAAACATCATTTAGATAATGATAACAAGACTCGTTGTCCTTGTCAGCATTGTCGTAATGTTTATGTGGAACATATTAATGTTGTGGAGCGACATTTATGGGTAAAAGGATTTTCTCGAGACTATCAAAATTGGATTTTTCATGGAGAACCAATGACAGCTAGGGGTGTTAATGACTTGGAGGATGTCCAAGATGATATGGAAGATGAGTTTGATGAGGACAATGATGAGATGATGGCAGCATTGCAAGATGCTGAAGGGGGAATGCATTTTGATGTTACTGGTGATGATTTCTTGGCTGAACAAAATGCCACACCAAAAGATTTTTCAGACCTATTTCAACAAGCTGAAAAGGAGTTATATCCAAGGTGTAAAAAGTTTTCTGTATTGACTTTTATAGTGAAGTTAATGCATATTAAGGTGTTAAATCGTTGGAGTAACAAATGATTTAATATGTTACTTCAACTATTAAGGGAAGCATTTCCAGAAGGAACTAACATTGGAAAATCACTATACGAAGTGAAATGTATGTTGTACAAACTCGGTTTAGGATATGAGTCGATTCATGCATGCAAGTGGGATTGTGTACTATTTTGGAAGGAGAATAAAGATTTGGATGAATGTAAAGGCAAATTATGATGTGTCATGACTTATGATGTGTCATAGAATAAAGGATCTATGGGATAAAGGTGTCATGACTTATGATGTGTCAAAAAAGGCAAATTTTAGAATGCATGCAGCAGTGTTATGGACGGTGCATGATTTTCCAGCATATGGGACAGTTTCTGGATGGAGTACAAAAGGCTATAAAGCATGTCCAGTGTGTAATGAAGACACATCTTCACAACCATTGAGAAGCAAAATTTGTTATATGGGACATCGACGGTATTTACCAATGCGTCATGCATGGAGAAATAATACACAATATGATGGAAAGTCGGAGCGAAGATCAGCTCCAAAAACTTTACAGGAGTTGAAATACTATAACAGTTAGATAGAGTAAGAGAGGGGAGACCGGGGAAACATCCTAACAATTTTGATAGAAAGAGAAAGCGTGATCCAAGTGAATTAAATTGGACAAAGAAAAGCATATTTTTTGAACTTGAATATTGGTCTAGGTTAAAATTAAGACATATTTTGGATGTGATGCACATTGAGAAAAATATATGTGACAATGTGGTTGGAACAATGTTGGGTATTGAGGGTAAATCAAAAGATACAATCAAGGCACGTATGGATTTAGAGGATTTGGGTATCCGAGAACATTTGCATTTGCAACATCATGGTAATCAAGTTTTGAAGCCATTAGGATGTTATTCATTGACATTGAATGAAAAGAGAGAATTTTGTAAGTTTATAAAGTCAGTCAAATATCCAGATGGATTTGCTGCAAATATTTCAAAGAATGTAAATGTCAAGGATGGTAAGATCATGGGTTTGAAAAGCCATGACTGTCATGTTCTATTTCAACGGCTTTTTCCAACAGGTATAAGACCATATGTTAATAAGGAAATCACTACTACAATTTTGGAGTTGGCCATGTTCTTCCAAAAAATTTGTGCACGGACACTTTCTGTTTCAGACTTGGATGCTATGCAAGATGGGATTGTAATTACATTGTGCAAGTTAGAAAAAATTTTCCCACCTGCCTTCTTTGATATCATGGTCCATTTAGTAGTTCATTTACCATGTGAGGCGAAGATGGCTGGACCAGTGCATACTCGTTGGATGTATCCATTTGAAAGGTGATATCATAGTTTTAAAGTTCATTATTTGTTGGTAGTTATTCATGCATTAATAATATTTATTTTGTGTCATATTAGAGCTTTACAAACATTGAAAAACTATGTTAAAAACAAAGCTCGTCCAGAAGGGTCAATTGCTGAGGGGTATGTCAATAATGAGGCATTAACTTACTGTTCTATGTACCTTCATGGTATTGAAACTAAATTCAATAAGGCAGAACGTACTGGAGGCTGTGATAATCAAAAGCATTCCACTTTGTCAGTCTTCACTCAACCAGCAAATCCAATTGGGAGTATTCATTACCTTGAGTTGTCAGATGATGAAAAGAATAAAGCTCATTGGTACATACTTTATAATTGCATGGAGTTGGAATCTTATATAAAGTAATAATCTCTCCCTTGAATACTTATAATATAATTACAAGTTACTGTACTATAGTATTAATTATATCATACTTACAGTGAGCACACTACACTATTGGAAAATAGAGGTGTTATCAATATTGATGAAGTACGTCAGAAAGAATTTCTAGATTGGTTTAAAGAACGCGCATGTGTTTATTGTTTTCATTCATGCTTATTTTGTTAATGTATTTTTATGTAGCCCTCTAATTATTAATTGTACATATGTGGACAGATCAAATAGGTCTATTTATGTAATGACCGTAAAGTAAATGATGAATTGTATGCACTTGCTTGTGGACCTGATTATAGAATAAAATCCTATAGTGCATGCGATGTAAATGGAGTTCGATATCGCACAAAAACACGTGATGCTAGACGTGTCACACAAAATTGTGGCATATGGGTTGAAGGTGAATCTTGTGACTATTATGGGCTAATAAAGGAGATTATTGAATTGAATTACATTTTTTACCACAAGGTTGAACTTTTTAAGTGTACATGGTTTGACACAAATGTAAGTAGGAAAAATATACACATAGATATGGGCATCACGAGCATTAATGTAAGTTCACATTGGTACAAGAACGAACCTTACGTGCTAGCAACACAAGCTTGTCAAGTGTTCTACGTGGATGATTATAAGATGGGTCAAAATTGGAAAGTAATTCAAAAGTTTCATCATCGTCATGTGTGGGATGTTCCGGTGAAAGTGAATGAAGGAGATGATATTGTTGAGCATGGTAAAAGTGAAGCTTATCAAGAAAGTAGTTCTAAATATGTTGACATAACATTTGAAGCAATGGACATTGACCAGCTTAATCGGAATGATGTTGAGCCAATACCAGTTAATGAACATACATTGGTTGGTAGTCTCAATGATAGTGAAAGCGAAGATGAACCATTGTTAAATAGTGATGAAGATAGTGATGATTATGACTTGCTTTAATGTGCATTTTGGACAACCAAAATACCAAGGTCAGTCTTGATGGCATTCCAACTTCCAATGTTACTGAAGATGAGCTTGTTTATCAGTTGGTTTATCAGATTTTTTATATTAAAATTACTATTTTTCTTTGTCTAACATTTCATAGACTCTAGGTTTATTTGCTGGTTTTGCATTATTTGTTTGTTAATTTGTATTCTGTTGGTTGAGGATAGCTAGTTTATGCTTATTTCTTTTTAGTCTTTATGGTAACCAGATTCAAATTGTATGATATTGGAATTGAATTTCTCTACAAAATTATTATTTACTTAATAAGGTACAAAATATTGCAACAGCATATTTTTTATAAATGAAGGTGATGGATATGATCAGAAATTTAATGAAGAGTAAATGTAAATAATCTACAGATGCCACCAAAAAGAAAGTCAAAGCATGTGTCACCCATAGAGACGGCAATATCTGCTGCTACTCCCAATTCTAGTAATGGGAGCCCATCTCCTCGTGTGCAAGGACAGCAGTCAACTCAATCACCTATTCCTCTTTCAATATCTTCTACAGCTCAATCTAGTGTACACACGACTGCTCAATCTAGTGTGGATCCTACTGCTGTTTCAGATACTCATGAGCAAGTTATAGCAGATGGTACATATTTCAAAATATATTTTATTTTACTCTTGGTAGCTTTTCTAAGTCAATTGAAAGGGATGGGCTAATATGCCATGAGCTTGTTGGACCTAGAATCTTTTACTAATGGGCTTACTAGTCCAAAGGAAGTAATATCAAGCCCTAGCTATAATTTCAACAAAGCCTTTTAAATTTATGTTTTTTACTACAGAAATAAAATTTATTTTATTGTAAAACTGTTAATGTTTTTTTTTTGATGAACTTTAAAACTGTTAATGTATTTATATATATACACAAATAAAAAATAAAAAAAACTTGTGTATATTTAATATTGAATTGAATAATAGACTGGCAAGGCTAAAAGACAATGAAAATGACTGAAAGAAAAGGTAGGAGTATGTGCTCAATAAATATCTACAGTTTGTCCTAAAGATTTTGTTTCCCATTCATACAGTTTATATCACACTTTGACTTGCTCTGCTCAAAATTGTTTGTTAATAAAAAAAGCTTATGCACGTATAAATGTTTATGCTCAATGAATATCTATCAAATCAACAATGGTACAAATCTCTGTGCTCAATAAATATCTACAAAATCGTTTGTTATGAAGCAAGGTATGTATTTAATGATTATAATTAGTTTGTAGTCTCTTACTTCCTATTCTGCCAATTATAATTTTCTTTAACTATCTTTAAGGTCCTCTCCATAAAAAAAGGTGTGGAAGCCGTGGAATTACCCGTGGAGTTGGATCGCAAAAACTCATGGATGCAACTAAGCGAAAACTTGTTGTACAAGCAAGAGAGGGAGAGTTGCGCACGTTTGGTGAGACTTCCTCTCCATTTGCCAATGAGATTGGCATCATAATCCGAAACTTTGTTTCGCAACGCTTGACAGGTTGGAGTGAAGCAAAAGAATCTGACAGAGAAGCAGCACACCAACGTATTCTTGTAAGTAAATTTTGTAATAAACATGTACATATTATGTTTAATACTATTATAAGTTCCAAGTCTATTTTTTTTCCCCTCTTTATGCAGGATAAATTTGATGTTGATTTAAAGGATCCTTAATGGATTGAAATTGTTGAAAGACATTATCGTGAAAGATATAAAGAACACAAACATGCATGTAATAAAAGGTACAAACAATTAAAGCTGGAAGGAAAGGATCCACTACATTGTCGGCCAAAAATTGTTAAATCACAAGAGGATTGGAAATGGATGTGTGCACGCTTTGAAAGCGAGAAGTTTATGGTATTTTACATTATTAAACTATTTCAATATTACGTAAATAAATCATTCATGTTGCCTAACTTATATATTATGATATTGTTATGTTTTAAAGAAGAGATCTGTAGCAGGGAAGCGCAATCGAGCAATGATTCCATATAATCACCATGGTGGGAGTAGGTCATTCACTGCAACTAGAGAAGCAATGGTAATTAAATATGAAATCGAATTAGTATGTTAAAATCTATTGTATGCTTTCCTTTTCTTGTGGGAATTGACTAATTAGTTTTGTAATTAGAATATGAATTTGCATGAACCGGTCGCTAGAAAAGTCTTTTTAAAAAAGTTTAAACAACCTACCATTACTTTGGAATTTTGCCAGCTTCAAAGAAGGAAATTAAACATCAAAAACAACTGCATACTTTTGCATTTATAAGATCAATTTCTATGGTCGATCTAGGATTTGTGTATGCTAATTAAAGTAACATACATAGATATGAAATAAAATAAGTAGTATACCTATGGATTTGTGTCAAATTGAAACTCCCATAGATTAATATATAGTAATGGATAATATATATATATATATATATATATATATATAAATGGCCCCACCATATAAATCATAGGACTGTTACATAAGATTTTGCTGGGGCTGTTCCCTTTGGAATTGCATGGAAAAAGAAATCAAAGATGGTGGTGTATGTGTGCCTCCAGTTTTTATAGGGCCACCACACTCTCTAAGGTCCTAAGGAACCAGATAAAATTTTGATCAGTAAAATTGGGTTTCCAAAAGCAAGAGCATTTATGAAACTAGATAGCTAGCTATGATTTAATTATTGTATATATTGTACTTAACAGCATAAGTGCCTACAAACAATGAAACATTTAAGATTTCTTTGGCTCGTATATTTGGATGGCAATTTAGTATGAAATTCAGTTATAAATTTCAAATTTTTTTTCTTGTTTAGGTTGGAACATTTCAGCTGTTTAGTGCCCAAAAAATGTGTGAACGATGGGTTCCAAAATCTGCCTAGATTTGAAGGATTGCCTTTACATTAGATATTTGTGTGTTGCTAGTTGCTTTGTACATTTACATTGTGTCTCAAAATAGAAAAAGAAAAAGAAAATAATTTCGTATTCGCTAGCCTTCTACAAAGCAGGTAATAATTTAATTTGGATCTTAATATCTACAACATTCTAATGTTCGTTGCTTCCCAACACTCTTAATAGCCTAGGCTTCTATAATATATATATATATATATATATATTATATGTTTTTGGTATATGATTGAATTAGGATTGCACAAAGACAGAGTGATGGAAGCATATATATCATAAAAATAAAAAGTTGGTTCTACTTATTAATTTAATGGTGGTTTCAATCTCTGCATCTGGTAATGCAGCTAATTTACTATGTTTCACTTATATTGGATTTTCTTAATTATCAATTCACTTTGTATTAAGCTACAAATTGTTGTCATTTCACATCTTATAAGAAATCACATGTGTTTGTTATTTTTGCATTATTGTTTTAGTCCACACAGTAAGAATCAGTTGGTCACATTGAATTATTTAGGAGGATGCATTCTACAACAAAAGGATGGGATAACCAACTAGCTGAGTTGCGATATGTAAGATATCTAACTTGCAATACTAATATATTTTATAATAAATATTATTTGTTTTAAGAAGTTGTTGGTGATGTATGACAGAAAAAGATGGTGGAGTTGCAACAAACACAATTACAGCTTGAGGATGATGTATCTATCATGGATGAAGCATCAATATGTGCTAAAGTTCTTGGTACGACTGCTGGAACAATTTCTGGGATCAGACCCGCTCACTGCAAGTCATATAGCCGCACCTACACAACTTCTTCTTCATCTAGGTTTCTGCAAGAGTTGGAGACTCTTACATAACGAGTTAATGAGAAGGATAATGCTATTACTGAGCTAACACAGCGTCTTGAGCAACAAGCTTTACTTATCCAAGGCCTTGTTGCACGAATGGATTTAAGTCAGCATCCTCCTACAGGACCAAATATTGATTTGCCTTCACCGCCTCCACCACAGCCATCAGTTGGTGTTGCCATACTATGACTATCTTTTTGTGAGTATAGTCATCTTATTTTTTGTTTAGTCTACACATACACATGGTTAATTAATGTGTAGGACATCTTTTGTCACTAAGATATTTTTGTAAGCAAGGTATTTTGTAATGTAAAGTATATGACATTATATATTAGGGTCTATGACACATTTTGTAAGTGTAGAACATTTAAAGTTATGTATTGACTATTAGTATAATTATCATAAACAATGAAAATAGCTATTATTGTGTGTTTTTTGTTTATTTATTTGTTTATTATATGTATTAATTTTAAAAAATAAGTTAATAGCTATCAACTTTTGGTTGCTAAAAGTGCGAACCAAATCATTGTTTAAAACAATACGAAAAATAGAATAATAGTCATTAAATGTCTTTTGGTGACCATTATCTAGTCAGTGAATGATTAAATCAATTTTACAGTGTATTCTCGACCAAACATTGGTCGCTGTTTCTAATCCTACACCGACCAATGAATTGGTCTGCAAACGTTAGACATCTTCCCCAACCACGTGTTGGTCGTTAAAACAAAACTATTAACGAGCAAGTAGTGGCCGCCATAAGTAAACATCAGCAACCATATATTGGTTGCTCATGGCACACTGAGTTTTCGAAATCGCTCTTCAAAGACCAATATTTGGCCGTTGATTGTAGCCCTACATCGACCACCATTTGGTCAGAGATCATTGTACATTTTCCCCGACCATGATTTGGTCGAGGAAGGATTATCTTTAGCGACCAAATATCACTTAGTGGTGAAACAAAATAACACTTTTGCCGACTACTTTTATCGACCAATATTTAGTCTCCATTTGTCAAAAGGTCAATGCTTTTTTCCCCAATCTCCCCGACCAAATGAATGGTTTTTGATGAACACTTAAAAGTGTATATTTATTATAGTTTAAATTATCATTATACACTTAAAAGTATCATTAATTCTTCTAATTTATGCAATTTCTTTAAATTTAAGTTTAAAAGTAAAAATAAATTGAAATATGTGTTTTGATACAGGGTTAATAAAATGGATGTATCTCTCAATCTAGAAGGCCAATTAAGATGATTCTTAATGTAATGGAAAGATAACTTAATGTACTACAACATTGTAGTTATCAACAAAGTCCAGTTCAGAAGTTTAGTGGGCCGTATTTAGGGCTAAAGCACAACTATTCTGCATTCAGAGGCTAGCCCAACAAGGGTCAGTATTTGGGCCGTATCTCACAAAATACTGGCCCAAATAATGTAATTCTTGATGCTCTGGACAGCTAAGACGTTCAGCTACAAGTTGTATGTTTTGACCAAAGGAAGATTCTACCGAATTCGGTGCGATATGGACGTTACAAGTGGGAAGACAAGCATGACATATATTTTCAAAGTGTGCCTAACTATGTGTCTATTTTCATACAAGTCTTTTGGCATTTTGTTTCCTTAATGATCTATAAATAGCAGCATTGAATACTCCTTTGAGGAATGCTGAATTGAGAGATCAGATCATACTCTTTGTATTGTTGTTTCTCTTGTTGTAATCTCCTTTTGTTCTTAGTAGAAATCATGTTTATTTTCTTCATTCTTCATTTCTTCTTTATTTCTTTCTTCTTTCTTATGAGTAACTAATCCTCATTTTGCTTGGGTGAAAGGGTGAAGCTCTTGGTTATGAAATAAGATTAGATTAATCTCTTTCTTGAGTGTTAATGTCTATATTATGAAATTGTTATTATATATTTTGTATTTGTTTTCAATTAACTTAGAAACCTCCTTGTAAAATGGGGATCTTGATTCATTGTTGACAAGATATTGGCACAATGAATGCTTGAACCCATTTACATGTGTTGATGTTATTTGTTAATTAGAAGTAAATATAATACAAAGTATATATAACCACAAATGAATTTTAAATGTTATATTTTCCAATTGGAACCTCCGTTGCGTGGATTCTAATTGAGTTATAAAAAGAATTAATCTTGTTCTTATTTTATATACCAAGAGTGGATCCCTAACCTTAGCAAATCCCTTCCATTTAAGAACAACTTGTATTAGTTTAATTTTTGTTACTAAATCATATTCTTTTATCTCTATTAATTTGTCTTCATTAGTTCCTTGTGGATCGACCTCGGACTCCCGAGAATTTATTACTTGAGACAACCTACACTTGGGTTTGCAATCTTTTGTTGTAGCAAGTTTTTGGCCGTTGCGGGATCTTGTTTGAAGATCAAATTGATTGAGGTTTTTCTTTCTTTGAATAAACTTCACAAATCTGGTATACTCTTCCCTTTTACTCAATTTACTTTTATGTATTTAATGGCTGGTTTTCTCATACCGCCTACTTGTTGAATTTTTTTTTATATCATGGAAGGCTAAGCCTCCTACCCATTGTTTATTTTCTTTACCATCTTGGAAGGCTGAGCCTCCACTCTCTTGTTTGTGTTAAATTTTTCTATCTTGGAAGGCTGAGCCTCCTCTTCGTTGTATATTTATTTATGTACTTTTATTTTCTTATTTATGCTTAATTGGTATCGTGATGAAAATTCTGGTTAGTTAAAACTAATTTGTACTTTGCATATTGATTTATTTGAATCATTTCCACAGTCACAACACACATTTGACACAATGGCTGAAAGTGAAAGTATACATGATGAACATGAAAATCAACCGTTGCCAACCATGCGTGAATATTTGCAACCACCTAGAAATTCTAGTCCATCATGTTTTATCTTTCCACTTAATGCTAATAACTTTAAATTTAAACCGGGTATGATTTCATTACTTCCTAATTTTCATGGCTTAGAATCTGAAAGTCCGTATTTGCATCTTAAAGAATTTGAGGAAGTGTGTGCCATATTTAATGATCAAAATTGCACCGAAGAAATTGTTAAACTTAAATTGTTTCCTTTTTCTTTAAAAGATAAATAAAAAACTTGGCTTAACTCTTTGAAATCAAGGTCAATTGGTACATGGCAAGAAATGCAAAGTGAGTTTTTAAAGAAATTTTTTCCAACACATAAAACCAATGCTTTCAAAAGACAAATCCAAAATTTTTCCCAAAACTCAAATGAAGCATATTTTCAAAGTTGGGAACGTTTTAAAGATTTATTAAATTCTTGTCCACATCATGGTTTTGAAAAATGGCGCACTATAAGTTTCTTTTATGAAGGTTTAACACCTGAAACGAAACAATTTTTGGAAACAATGTGCAATGGTGAATTTCTTGATAAAGAACCTAATGATGCTTTAGAGTATTTAGACCACTTGGCTGAAAATTCTCAATCTTGGCATGGTACTAATTCTTCTGAAAATTCAATTAGATCTAATCTTGCAAATGCTAAAGGAAAATATCACCTTAGTCAAGAAGAAGATTTAAATGCTAGGTTTGCTAGTTTAGCTAGAAAGATTGAAGCCATGGAATTAGGAAAAATAAAAGAAATCAAATCTGTGCAAAAAGAAGAAATTTGTGGTATTTGTGATGATTTAGGGCACTCAACAAATGAATGTCCAAAAATTCCTGTTTTTAAAGAAGTTGTACATGAACAAGTAAATGCTATGAACAATTTTATAAAGCCATTTACATCTTCTTTTTCAGATTCATACAATCCGGGATGGAGAAATCACCCAAATTTCAGTTGGAGGAATGATAATAGTGCCAACAATATGCCTTCTCAAGGTACATCAAATTTTCCTCCTTATGCATCATCGCGTTCAAGGAATTTGGAAGAGACAATGCAAGCCTTTATTCAAGGCCAAACAAACATCAACAATCAAACTTCACAAGGTATCAATGAGATCAAAAGCACATTTTCTGCTTTAACTGCAAGTTTGCATACTCAAGAGAAAGGTAAGTTTCCTGCTCAACCTCAACCTAATCCTGCTAATCAATGTCATGTTTCCACTTCAAGTGAGAGCCAACCTAAAGATGTCAATTCTATCACAACTCTTCGAAGTGGAAAAGTCATAGACAAAACCATTCATTCCAAAGATCACATGCAAGCTGCACCCCTAGAACCAAAGGGCAATGGTAAGGATGACGGTAAGCATGATAAACTTGAACCTGTTCTTAAGGATAAAAACCTATTTTCTGCACCTTTTCCTCAAAGATTAGAGCCAATTAAAAATATAAATAAAAATTCTGAAATCTTTGAAGTTTTGCAGCAAGTAAAGGTTAATATTCCTTTGTTGGATGCAATAAAACAAATTCCATCTTATGCCAAATTTTTGAAAGATTTGTGCTGTCAAAAGGAAGTTGCATGTACAAAAGCATTTTTAACTGAAAATGTGAGTTCCATCATCCAACAAAACACCCCACCTAAGTATAAAGATCCTGGTTGTCCAACAATTACATGTGTAATTGGAAATACTAAGGTGGAACGTGTTTTACTTGATCTTGGTGCAAGTGCTAATCTTTTACCCTTTTCTGTTTATGAGCAGTTAGGATTGGGAGAATTGAAACCTACAGCAGCAACACTTCAACTTGCCGATCGTTCAGTGAAAATTCCAAGAGGAATTGTTGAGGATGTTCTTGTTCAAATTGATAAATTCTACTATCCGTGGATTTTATAGTTTTGGATACACATCCAGTTTTAAATTCCAAACCTCAAATACCTGTCATTTTAGGACGTCCATTTCTTGCTACTTCAAATGCTATAATCAATTGTAGAAATGAAATTTTAAAACTTTCTTTTGGTAATATGACTTTGGAAATGAATATGTTTAATATTTACAAACAACCTAGAGATAATAGTGATATGCATGAAGTGGATTTTATTGATGAAGTTGTGCATGAACAATTTATCTCTACTCTTTCATTTGATCCCTTAGAAGCATGTTTAATTATGTCTAATGAGTTTGCATCCAATACCACTCCTGAAATTTCACATATGGTTTCTTTGTTGAATGCATTTCAGGAACCAAAAGCAAATGGCTGGAGACCAAGATTTGAAGAACTGCCACTGCGGTTCTCCCTACCTTCAAATGTACAACCACCAAAGCTTGACTTGAAGCCATTGCCATCGATCTGAAATACTCCTTCGGGTGAAAATGAAACCTTTCGGTAATAATTTCTTCCAAACTTGACACACTTCAAGAAGGTAAGTTGATACAAACTTTGAAAATCCATAAAAATGCATTAGGATGGACAATAGCTGATTTAAAGGGAATTAATCCTCTTATTTGCACACACAAAATTTATTTAGAGGAAAATGCTAAACCTTCTAGAGAAATGCAGAGAAGGCTTAATCCTAATATGAAAGAGGTAGTGAGAAATGAAGTCATTAAACTTTTAGATAACGAAATCATTTATCCTATTTCGATAGTAAATGGGTAAGTCCTACACAAGTTGTACCTAAGAAATGAGTCAGTAGTCAAAAATGAAAATAATGAGTTAATTCCAACTAGATTTATTCTTGGTTGGCGTATGTGCATTGACTATAGAAAACTTAACTCAATGACTAGGAAAGATCATTTCCCTTTACCTTTCATGGATCAAATATTAGAAAGGGTTGCGGGACATAAATTCTACTGTTTTCTAGATGGGTATTCGGTATAACCAAATTGCAATCGCACGAAGATCAAGAGACTACATTCACATGTCCATTTGGCACTTTTGCATATCGTAGGATGCCTTTTGGATTGTGTAATGCATCTGCTACATTTCAAAGATGCATGCTTAGTATTTTTAGTGATATGGTTGAACGTATTCTTGAAGTTTTCATGGATGATTTTTCTGTGTTTGGTGACTCATTTGATGATTGCTTGTCTAACTTAAAAAAAGTTTTGGCCAGGTGTGAAGAGAAGAATCTTGTGCTCAATTGGGAAAAATGCCATTTCATGGTAACAAATGGTATTGTACTTGGTCATATTGTTTCATCAAAAGGAATCGAGGTAGATAAATCTAAAATTGAGTTGATTTCTAACTTGCCAACACCAAAATCATTAAAGATATTAGATCATTTTGGGACATCTGGTTTTATAGAAGGTTTATTAAAGATTTTAGTACAATATCTAGACCCTCGAGTAACCTTCTATCAAAAGATATAATTTTTGAATGGACCGAAAATTGTGAAAAAGCTTTTGTTCAACTTAAAACCATGCTTACTTCTGCTCCTATCATGCAACCCCCTAATTGGTCTTTACCTTTTGAAATTATGTGTGATGCAAGCGATTATGCTCTTGGAGCAGTGTTAGGACAAAGGAAAGATAAGAAACCGTATGTCATTTACTATGCAAGTAGAACCTTAAATAGTGCCCAATTGAATTATTCTACAACTGAAAAGGAATTGCTTGCAGTAGTATTTGCATTGGACAAATTCAGATCTTATCTTGTTGGCTCACCAATTGTTGTCTTTAGTGATCATGCAGCTTTGAAATATCTTTTCTCTAAGAAAGATGCCAAACCTCGATTGATTAGGTGGATTCTTTTACTTCAAGAATTTTCTATCACCATTCGAGATAAAAAGGAAGTTGAAAATGTTGTGGCTGATCATCTATCAAGACTTATTTGTGATGAAACCTTTTTCTCTGCACCAATTAATGACACTTTTCCCGATGAGCAACTTTTTAGTATTTCAAACTTACCATGGTTTGCTGACATTGTCAATTTTCTTGTCACAGTCAAATCCCAAAATTTTGGACTTCATTAAAAAAAGTTTTTAACCGAGGTGAAAAACTTTTGGATGACCCTATCTGTTTAAATCGTTCGATTAGATATTTAGTAGATGTGTAGCCGAAATGAGGTAAGTAGCATTATCAATTTTGTCATTCGAAGCATGTGGAGGCATTTTTCTTCAAAGAAAACGGCTGCAAAAATATTACTGTGCGGATTTTATTGGCCCACTTTATTTAAAGATACGCATGCATTTTGCAAAACATGTGATAATTGTCAAAGATTGGGATCCATTTCAAAAAGAAACATGATGCCATTAAATCTCATTCTTGTTATTGAAATTTTTGATTGTTGGGGTATAGATTTCATGAGACCATTTCCATCGTCATTTGGTTTTTTGTATATATTGGTAGCAATAGATTATGTTTCAAAATGGATAGAGGCAATTCCAACACGAAATAATGATCACAAAACAGTGATTAAATTTTTGAAAGAACATATTTTAAGTCGTTTTGGAATTCCTCGAGCCATTTTAAGTGATGGGGGAACACATTTCTGCAATAGGCCATTTGAATCTTTAATGAAAAATATGGAATTACACACAAAGTTACCACCCCTTATCACTCTCAGTCAAATGGACAAGTAGAACTTGCAAATAGGGAGATAAAACAAATTTTAGAAAAAACGGTGAGTCCAAATCGTAAAGATTGGTCTTTGAGACTAAACGATACACTTTGGGCGTATCGAATTGCTTTTAAAACTTCATTGGGTATGTCTCCCTATAGGCTAGTCTATGGAAAGCCTGTCATTTACGTGGAACTTGAACATAAAGCTTACTGGGCCATTAAAGTTTTCAATTCAAACCTTGATGATGCTTGCAATTTACGAAAGTTACAATTAAGTGAACTTGAAGAATTGAGAAATGATGCATATGAGAATTCAAAAATTCAAAAAGCTAGAACCAAAGCTTTTCATGACAAAAGAATTTTAAGAAAAACATTTGATGTTGGTCAAAAGGTTCTGCTTTATAACTCTCGACTTCACATATTTCCTGGAAAATTAAGATCAAGGTGGAGCGGTCCATTCATTGTTAAACATGTGTATGCTTATGGGGCCATCGACATAGAGAACCCTAAAAATGGTACTGTTTTTAAGGTAAATGGACAAAGACTCAAACCATTTTTAGATAATCATGTTTTTGACAAAGAATTAATTCCACTTTCTGACCCTTACTATGAAAATAATAGTCAATCAATGTAAATATTTGTTTTCCTTTTTAACTTTCCTTTTAAATTCTTCCCCGGTTAAGTGGCGGATAACGGTACTCCGTGATTTTCAAATCGGTTTATTTTCAGTTTCCCATAATAACTGATCCCTTTTCTCCTTACAATGGATGTCACTCTTACAAATTTGAGAAAATATTTTCCTTTCCTTCCTCACAATGCTCTAATAAAAATTTATAAAGCCGTGTGCAAGATTACGATTGTTAATGGATAAAGGCATGCACGGAGATATACTGGATAATTGAAGCAAAGGTCCGATTAGCTGGTGAATCTTCAGATTCGTTTGTTTTATACATGCCTGGGATGGGTAAGAGTTCATATTCTAAAAGGAGAAGAGCAAAAAGAATGCAAGTTTGCCACAAATGTGCCCGATGGACTTGCAACAAGCGATGTCGTTCTTTAGGAATGGTTTCCATTAATCGAGAAGATAAAATAAACTTTATTAAGGATGGGCTGAGTAAGGAGTCATTGGATGATATCTTATTGACTCTTGAGACGCATCCTTGTGGAGTTGTACATCGTGAACTTCTTAATTTGTGGTATCTTTTCAAGGATGAACAACACCGCCATAGTCTTGGGAATCTGACTTTAAACGACCCTGTTTGCCAATTTATAAGAAAATTGGATGAGAAGCATATCCTCGACTCATAGAAGGCGTTTAAGCCGTTACTGGACGTAAAACCAGAGGAAGATGTGAGCCACAATCACAACTACATGCATGTCATTATTTTGTTTAAAAAAAATTTTTTTAAAATGTCAACATTGTCTGAACACCGCTGGTCTACCTATATAGGTATCATCATTGCATTTTCCATTATTGCATGGTCTCTTTGCCCTATTTAAACACATCCATTTTCCTCATTAGCATCCAAATCTTAGTCATTGAAAGGTCGAGATGGAGGGAGTTTCTGTTTGTCGATTCACACATATTTGTGTATTTTGTGGATCAAGTCCTGGGAAAGATAAAGAGTTTCTAAAAGCAGCACACACCCTCGGTCAAGTACTCGAGAAAAGATTCATTTAGTATTTGGGGAGGTAGTCTTAGTTTAATGGGACTGTATCATTAGCTGCACATGTAGGAGGAAGCAAGGTCTTAGGTATCATTCCTAAAGCCTTAATCGCAACCAATATCACCTGGATGGGTTGGAACGGAAATACAAGTCTCAACCATGCATGAAAGAATATCTAAAATGCTTGAAAAATTTGATGCATTCATTGCTTTACCGGTGGCTATGGTACTTTGGAAGAAATTTTTCAAAGGCTCTCTTGGTCCCAATGAACATCCATCGTAAACCCATAGGTTTGTTGAATGTTAATAATTTTTTTGATGGTTTGTTATCTTTTCTTAATCATGCTGTGGAACAGAATTTTATCTCTCATTCGGCACGACAACTCCTTGTTTCTGCCTCAACCGACGAAGTTAATTGATAAACTACAATGTTTACATGCACTGATCCAAGAATGGCTCAGTTAGATTGGTGAACAAGGTAGTAAGCGAGTTTGATCCGACACTCGGTTTATAACTTCCTTATCCTTTGGTTTTACTTACAGCATTTTATTTTCACTTCAGTGTTTGTTAGGGTTCTCTTTTCAATAAATGTTGCATCGTAACTTCTTCTTGCCCTTTTCTAGTTATATTTAACCATTGAGGACAATGTTGAAATCTGGTTGGGGTGAGAGTTTCTAAAAAAAATAATAATAATAAAAAAAAAAAAAATTAGATAACTAACTAACTAATTTGCTGTAACTAAAACCAAATAAGTATGGCCGAGTAAGGAGTAATTTTACTCTTGAGACGCATCTAAAGAGGGAGGTTATTATTTTGTCTTGATTTGTAGAAGTAACAAAGTTTTATCATTTAATTCTCTTTGAAAAATTCAAGTCTATAAACTCGTATATCTTTATTTATCTAGCTATTTTTAGTACATATTGATAAACTTTCTTTCACACACACACTCATACATATTATTGTGGGTTGCAAAAAAATGAAATGTTATAATAATTTTATTTCTTTGCTTTGCTAAAAGAGAATGACCAAGGAAAGGGGTAGTTTAATTATAATCACAAAAAAAAAAACACACACACACAAAAAAAAAAAAAAACAAAAATAAATCGTGGATAAAGTTTGATTTTGTAACCTCCTTAGCCTGAGCAATTAAACTCATAGAGGTGTCTTAACACCTAATACCCTATGACTAACTAGTTTGGGAGTTATTGGTCTAAAGCTCGATACAAAGGTGAAGGAGAAAGTTTAAGGGAATCAAACATTGCATTTGTCTATAAAAAAATAAATAAGTATCTACAACCCGAGTATTAAGCTCGTAGGGGTGTCTTAACACCTAATGCCCTAAGACCAACTGGTTTGGGAGTCATTAGCCCAAAGCTCGTTACATGGGTTAAAGATGTATATTATTGCTTTATTTTAAAAAATAAAAAAATAAATAAATAAATAAATATTGATGAATAAATAAATGACCCCTGCCCAAGGAAGTAACCTTAACAAAGCATTGAAATTGATTTTTGCTCTTTTCATAACTAGCTCCATATATATGTGAAAATGAGCACCAAAAGAAAGTTTAACAATATCTTAAAATAAATAGATAAGTGAGAGTTTATTTTTTTGAATTGATCAAAGGAAGAAAATGGTGATTAACTTTGTGAACTTTACTTATCAGTGACGCTTGTTTTACTAGAGACTAGTAATAAGCTGGTTGGGGGTTGTGATGAACACTTAAAAGTGTATATTTATTATAGTTTAAATTATCATTATACACTTAAAAGTATCATTAATTCTTCTAATTTATGCAATTTCTTTAAATTTAAGTTTAAAAGTAAAAATAAATTGAAATATGTGTTTTGATACAGGGTTAATAAAATGGATGTATCTCTCAATCTAGAAGGCCAATTAAGATGATTCTTAATGCAATGGAAAGCTAACTTAATGTACTACAACATTGTAGTTATCAACAAAGTTCAGTTCAGAAGTTTAGTGGGCCGTATTTAGGGCTAAAGCACAGCTATTCTGCATTCGGAGGCTAGCCCAACAAGGGTCAGTATTTGGGCCGTATCTCACAAAATACTGGCCCAAATAATGTAATTCTTGATGCTCTGGACAGCTAAGACGTGCAGCTACAAGTTGTATGTTTTGACCAAAGGAAGATTTTACCGAATTCGGTGCGATATGGACGTTGCAAGTGGGAAGACAAGCATCGCATATATTTTCAAAGTGTGCCTAACTATGTGTCTATTTTCATACAAGTCTTTTGGCATTTTGTTTCCTTAATGATCTATAAATAGCAGCATTGAATACTCATTTGAGGAATGCTGAATTGAGAGATCAGATCATACTCTTTGTATTGTTGTTTCTCTTGTTGTAATCTCCTTTTGTTCTTAGTAGAAATCATGTTTATTTTCTTCCTTCTTCCTTTCTTCTTTATTTCTTTCTTCTTTCTTATGAGTAACTAATCCTCATTTTGCTTGGGTGAAAGGGTGAAGCTCTTGGTTATGAAATAAGATTAGATTAATCTCTTTCTTGAGTGTTAATGTCTATATTATGAAATTGTTATTATATGTTTTGTATTTGTTTTCAATTAACTTAGAAACCTCCTTGTAAAATGGGGATCTTGATTCATTGTTGACAAGATATTGGCACAATGAATGCTTGAACCCATTTACATGTGTTGATGTTATTTGTTAATTAGAAGTAAATATAATACAAAGTATATATAACCACAAATGAATTTTAAATGTTATATTTTCCAATTGGAACCTCCGTTCTGCGTGGATTCTAATTGAGTTATAAAAAGAATTAATCTTGTTCTTATTTTATATACCAAGAGTGGATCCCCTAACCTTAGCAAATCCCTTCCATTTAAGAACAACTTGTATTAGTTTAATTTTTGTTACTAAATCATATTCTTTTATCTCTATTAATTTGTCTTCATTAGCTCCTTGTGGATCGACCTCGGACTCCCGAGAATTTATTACTTGAGACAACCTACACTTGGGTTTGCAATCTTTTTGTTGTAGCAGTTTTACCGACCAAATAGGTGGTCTTTGAAGAATAAAGATTTGGCGACCAATTCTGCTTTGGTGGCTAAAGACTTCCACCGACGGGCTTTGGACGACTAACAGGCGACCATGATTTGTTGGTCGATAAAGGGTTTTGGTGACCAAGAAAGTAGTTTTACCGACCAAAATACTTGGTCGCGGAAGATGCTTTTTTTTGTAGTGGTATATAGTCATGTATTTTTATATACGTTTAGATGCTTATGCATGAAACAATCTAAAATATTCATAGGTGACTTTGGACAACAAGAATAGTATTTTCAAGATAGAAATAAGCCACGTATCTTAATTCCTGAACATTATATTATAAAGAAGGTCGAAAAAACCAAAAAAGGAGAAAAAATCGAACATTACATAGCTTCACATATGTGGATATTTTGGTTAAACAAAGTTTTTATTAATATGTGTTAATTATAAGCAAACTATAGGAATGACAACATTTAAAAAACTTTACCGTATTTCAGCTGCTGTTTCAAGAAATATGCAAAACTTTATTTCAGCTGCAGTTTTAGGAAATATGCAATCTTTTAGATTATAAGTAAGATAGGAAAAGATAGAACAAAAAACTGACGACATTTAATCTAATGAACTGTATAAAATGAACCAGATCAACAAAATCTCGAAAAACCAATCCGAGATCCTCAGTAAATCATCAAATGAGTCGAAACTGTGATATTAAAAAGTAAATTCAGTTGTGAACATCCTTATAATGATCAGATCGATCACCATAACTATACATTAATGACACCAAAATTGGACATTTATTACAAAAATCCCAACACCTCATAAAAGATAAAATACTGATAAGAAAGATTGTTTGAAACCATATCCAACGAGTTTTACCAAAAATAAAAAAAAAGCCATATCCAATTAGAGGTTTTTTTGACAACCAAATAGAAGATGTAAGACATGTTATAGAATAGGGCATGAGCCTTGTTCAACAAATCTTTTTCCCAAAAAATTTTTCACCCACAAAAACGTTGGTAACCTGCTCTGATACCAATTGAAAGATTTGTTTTTATGGGATTACCGATGTAACACCCCCACATTGGGGTCCCCCGGCGCCCTCCACTGGGCTCCCCTGGTCCCTTTCCAACCGATATTATCCCCAATTTAGCCACCGCACGATCAATGGTATGGGGTTTTGTCAGACTTTCCAGGAGGTCACCCATCCTAGGATTACTCCCACTGAAGCACGCTTAACTTTAGACTTCTTACGAACCCCTTAGCCAAACGCTCTGAAAAGGCCTCGGTTGGTATTAAGGAACCATCTATCCTATTAAACCTTTCCTCCACCACCCAGGCGATGTGGGACTGGACACCAGGTAGCTGTCGGTGCCTCTTGCACCCGCCCACTCAGGTCGTCACAATCCACCCCCCTTAGGAGCCCGACGTCCTCGTCAATCACTTCCTGAGGTACGGGCTCGATACCACTTGTAACACCCCCACACTGGGGTCCCCCGGTCAGGTCTAACGCCCTCCACTGGGCTCCCTTGGTCCCTTTCCAACCGATATTATCCCCAATTTAGCCACTGCACGATCAACGGTATGAGGTTTTGTCAGACTTTCCAGGAGGTCACCCATCCTAGGATTACTCCCACTGGAGCACGCTTAACTTTAGAGTTTTACGAACCCCTTAGCCAAACGCTCTGAAAAGGCCTCGGTTGGTATTAAGGAACCATCTATCCTATTAAACCTTTCCTCCACCACCCAGGCGATGTGGGACTGGACACCAAGTAGCTGCCGGTGCCTCTTGTACCCGCCCACTCAGGTCGTCACAACCGAATTTAATTAATTGGTAAAACATAAATTAAAGAGATAACACAGAAAGTTTTTATGTGGTTCATAATTCCTACTTCACGGGGCCATGCCCAGACCTTAAACAATCCACTAAGTTATAAATGATTACACACACCAATTGGACTTAAATAATAAAAGACTCTCTCTTTGTATTGCCGCCATTGTGTTGAATCTCCTTGATGGACTTGTTCAGCAAGCACAACTTGTCTTTGCCGTTGCAGACGTTGAACTCCTTTTAAGTATGCAAACAAACTTCTCCGGAAGCAATTTGATTCTTCTCCTGAAGAACTCTCACAAAAGATCTCAACAAATATATTTTCAAATCAAGTTCACATCCAAGTTGCTAAATAAAAATAGTTTAAGCACAAAAATATTTTTCTGCAACTTGGAATACGTTACAACATCATAAAAACGAGTTTTGTAAAATATTCTTTTAGAAACCAAAATTACATGTTCAGCTCACACACAAAAAAACTCGTACGCAAAACAAGACGTGAAAATCTCTTTATAAGAAGATTTTGACAATATGTATTTTAGAAAAAGATAATCTTTTCAAAACACAAGATTAATAAAGCCTTTCCATCCCTAATTTTGATGGGTTAATAGAGCATCGTGCGATGGTCCGTGAAACTGAACCTGAATACCCAAAGCAGTCTGTTAAAACAGTCTGCTCATGTGTGCATTTTTAAATTAAATATTTATCTTTTTGTTTAATTACTATGCCCATCTTTATTACTAATGTGTTCTTATCATAAATCGCCATGAACTAGGTGACAAAATGCATCAATGTTAATTTGTATGTGTTACTTGGTGTTTTGTATTGAAAATTTTGAGTAATTGAATAGTATTTCAAATTCGATGCTTTTAGAAGGACGCTACAGAATGATACTAACATACAATAAATGAATGGTGTAGACATGACGAGTTATATCTTAACAATAAAGTTGAATGACTAGTGCATAACCAACTACTTAATTTTACTAGCTATTATTTGATTAAAGTGAAAAGCAAAGTCATTAGTAATCCTAACCGTTGGCAAAAGAGAAAAATGGTTAGTTTTCACCACCAACAACTAAGTATTCTAAATGTGCGAATAGTTTTCATTCACAGAGCAACCCTCATCACATCCTTGCTTTAATTTTTTTCAGAAGTAATTAAATAACAGTCCTATCCAAATCCTAGCGAATGAAATTGATAAGTTGGGACCAATTATTAAATAATCAAACCCCACATGGTTCATCATTACTGGGTAGTTTATTTAAGTTTCTGTTTGTGTGGAGATTGCTTAGGAATAAAGAAATAAAGAAATATATGATGGTAAATTTTATCACCATTGTATCACCAAAAGGTAAATTTTTATAATGACCATTTTTCCCTTCTTTTATGTTCAACTAAAACATAAATATTTAATTTAATGGTAAAAAAACTAAATATAAAAGGATAAAAATTAAATTAGGTACTAATTTTTTTAAGTACTAAAAGAACTTTTAGCAAAAATATGTAATTAAAATATCAATTATTTTGTTATATATTAAAACGATAAAAAAAATAAAGTTAAATGTTTAATATTTTAAGTGCTAAATTTTTATTGTATTTATATTTTTAAAAATAAATTAAATATTTATTTTTAATTAATCATAAAATAAAAGTAGAATAGTCATAAAGAAATAACGAATTTACAAAAAGTGAGAGTTCACTGACAAGAGAGTTGGAATAAACAAATTGAAAAAAAAAAATTCTAATGAACAAAAAGGTGTTGGTGTAATTAATCAAAATCTAAAGATTTTTATGTAAAAAAATCAAAATAGAAGGGATGTAGTGTAATGTTTTCAACGTTGTTTTATTTCTCACAAGGTAATATCATAGACAGATATCACCCCCGCATTTATTTTATAAATACATTTGCTTAACATGATTTTCAAAAACTATCACAGACATAACATTCATCAACTTTTTGCTGTTAAATTTAATAGTCAAGGAGCAATATTATCTTTGAACATATATTTTTATGAGAAGTCATCATAGAATTGCCTTTAGGTTTTCCGTACATTTATTTATCGTTGCCTTTTTAATAACTAGCAGAAACTCAACTTCTATCAACTACTTCTTATTAATTAAATGTACAGTTAAGTTGTATTGTTGTCTTTGAGAATGCACTTGTATTTATAGAACTTTAAAATATAAATTTATTTATTTCTAAATGATATTGGATATTGTTGGCGTCATTGGGATGGTAATGACAGGTGAGGGTGGACACAACTGAGTCTGCTAATGTGAGAGTTGCAATTACAGGTCAAGGCAAAAAGAAAAAGAGAGAAAAAAAAGGGAAAAAAAGAAGGGAAAATTAAAAAATAGTACCAAAATAATAACTTAATTTCTTTAACAATCCTAATCATGTTTTTTTTATTAATTAACAATTTTGTTATTGAACAGATTTATGTAATTGAATAGTAAAAAATAATAATAATTAAATTGGACTTGTTTAAGAGTTTTTGATATTTTTAAAAAATGATGGTGAGTAAATGTATTATATAGATAAGTTAGTGTTATAGGGTAAGTTATTCATGGGATGCTAAACTAGCAGTCGGTGTGCTTAATAATGTTGGAGGAAGTTAAGTTGCCTTTAGAACAATTGGAGTCGTTTAATTGTTTATTTTCTTTATAAAAATATGTAAAGTAGCTCATGAGCTAGCTCGGTATGCTTTATTTGTTTATCACAATCTTAAAAACACTATATCCTTACCTTAACACATTATTTTTTTTAGGTGGAAGTCTACTTTTTATCATTCTATGTTCAAGTATACCAGAGTTGTATTTTCATCACTACACGTGAACATGGATCTGAACTTCTTGGGATGAATTTAAAGACTTCGAATGCAATTTTATGCTCGTTCTCCAGAATTCCAATCTGCAAGTAAGAGAAAATGGGTCAGACAACAAGTTCATGTGCACTATATCCAACTCCCTATTATATAAACTAATGTGAAGAAAGAATTATAGAGATTTAAAGAAAATAGGAAAGAGAATGAGAAGAAAGGATATATTTCCTCTTGTGGGCTAGATGACACGTGTCGTAGTAAGAATAGCTGAGCTGTAAATCAACAGTATTCTTATGGTTCAAAGCCAACAAATGTTAAAAACTCAACAATTAATCTTACGAACCGTCGCATGCACATAAAAAGTTGGGGAAACATTCACTTGTGTAATCAATTTTGTGGCTAAGCTTTTTGTAGCTCAAATCATGGACCTTGGAACATTGATCATCTGATATGAATCAGGTGGTGGACAAAAATACCCATAGTAAGTCCCCAAGCACCTTCTTTCAGAAATATTAATCAGACAGAGCGAACAAATTTTTTTTCCTAAATTCCAAGATCAAATGAGAATCCTACCTTTGTTTATCTTTATGTGGAAATCGGAACATGTGTTTAATTAAGTGCATTCTTGACTGATGTGCGATATTGTTGTGTTTGATTAATGTAAACTGAAAAATCATTTGTTCGCCTTGTTATTGAATTGTTACTTGACAAACTACGAGCTGAGAATCACATTAAATCTTTAAGTGGGAAACTCAAATATTCTTGGAAGACTTCACGTAAACTATCAATACATCATGTTAGGTTTCATCATTAAGAGCATGAAAACTCATTATGAGTGCACAATCAAGTTATATCTCCTTGAGTTCAGGAGATGTGAGATTCATACTTCAGGTGATAAACATAGAAAGTTGTTCTTGGATAGAAAGTCTCATTTGATATTGGAGAGTAAATTGATCGACTTCTTCTCAACTCAGGGAATATATGACATTTTTAAGGACTGATAGAATCACTCATCTTAAGATCGTAAAATTCAGGAAAGAACTCTACTGAAAGAATGTTATATTATGAGAAGTAATAAACCCCTTGACTCCTAGCATGGAAAAAGCTTTCTAACTCAGTGGACGTTCGATCTGAGGAGATAAATAACAACTTAATAAATGTTACATTTGTATGAGGGAAATACTAACTTGGTTCAAGTTGGATATTTTGACGAACAGGTTACCCATAAACTCAACGAATGGTTTACAATCACCTCGGAAATGACCAGTTGAATTTAAGCTCCAGTAGCTAGGCCTATGGTCAATACAAACACTCACACACATATGTTTATATCAAAATATGCTTGTGGGTCAAATTAAAATTTCACAATTGAAAGAAACTTCTAACCTAAAGAGTGATTTAGCTACTCATCCTTGAGAATATACAATTCAAAGAGTAAATTTTCCTGTTACTCGTCTTGTGCTCTGTTTAAACCTAAAACATGAGTCTATTTATAATAAAATCCTAGCTCTACTTGCCTAACACTTGAAATTTAAAGTTTCCTAAATTCGAATGTTAGTGTGCCACACCAAGTTAGGCGCCTATCCTTGGACTTGATATGGCGCCTAACACTCATTGGGTTCCTAACTTCAACTAGCGTCCGAAAGTGTGCCTCTTTAGGGCATGTAAGACACCTAACAATGTACCTGTCATACACTGGACTTGTAATCTTGAGTCTCCTGTTGGTAGCATGTTAGGCTTAATAATAGGGGTCTAACATTGAACCTGACATGTAACCATTTTGTGCAAAAAGTCTTCATCTTCAATGTTTCCAAGTCATTTCTCATTGTTAGCTCAATTAACCTTGCATGCAAAACAAATTCCATGAAATAAAACACATAAGAGTTAAGTATTAGATTAAATAGAAATAACTAAATAGAAACCCATCACTTAGCAAGTGGGAAGTAATATTTGAAGTTTCAAATAGTTTATGTACACTACTGAATAGAATAAAGAGCCTTAGTATATTTTCAACAAAAAAAAAAGAAAGAAAATAAAGGGCCCTTGTGGAGAAGCCAAACTAGCAATTTGTGGGGAGTTAATTGGTGGTGATGCCAAACTTGCAATTTGTGGGCTTAATGATGATATGGATATATTGAAACCTCAATTCTTTTTGTTGGAGGATGTCAAATTGTGTTTAGAACAATTTCTGTAGTTCAATTGTATATTTGTTTCTAGAAAAACAAATAGAATATAGTTCATGAGCTAACTCATCATGCTTTATTAATTTGTTGAACAGTTTGCACCATGGATGGAGGAGGGGCTAATATGGGATATATGTAATAACCTCATTTTATTTTCGATTTCTTCGGTTTTCGGACGCATTTTCGGTTTGTTCGCCGAACAGCCTTTTTCACCGAAACAAGCAGTTTTTGAATTCCCCGTACATTTTGTGAGGGCTGAAAGTACCCAAGGGAGAGTTAAGGAATTTTTCCTACCCATTTTACCCTTTGTCAAAGTTTGACCAAGTAGGGCTACTATTCATTATTTTAATATTTTAGTAAAAAGGTCTTTATTATATTATTATTTTAATATACAAATTGGGATATCTCACCCTTGTTAGCCGACCCTCTTGCTTCCAATTTCAACGGTGTTTTCTTCCATTTTCATTCTAGATAGAGAAAATCCAATTTTAAGAGAGAGAAAGTGTGAAAGTCAAGGAATTTTCCGATGAAACTTTAGGGTTTTGTACCGGCCATCAAGGAGAGTTCATTGGCATACTTTGTGGTGATTTTCAAAGCTTGGAAGTGGGGTAATCTTCCTTGGAAGAGAGGTAGGCAACTATTCCTCTTTGGTTTTTTTATGTAAATGTGTGATTTTACTTGATTAAATGATGGAATCATGTTATGTATTGGTGAATTGTTAATTGATTATGCTTAATTTGATGTGTATTGAGTGTGAGACAAAACCCCCAATTGGTTAGGGTTTAGGTTTTGTGATTTTGATGGTTTATGCTTAATTTTGTTGGATTAAAACATGTTTAATGGAAATTGATGGTGAATTATGGTATAAACCATTGTTAATTTATTGATTTGATGAGAAAATTGATGGATTTGGACATGTAGAGGGGCCGGCCATGTTAGGGGTTCCTTTGTCAAATTTTTTACATGTGAGGGGCATTTTGGTCTTTTCACATGTTAGGGGTATTTTGGGTATTTTCGGAATTGTTGAGGGTAAATTGGTCATTTTGCATGTAAGGGATACAAATGGAATTTTTGAAATTGGTCAAGGGTGTCTTGGTCATTTTACATTTGAGGACATAAATGGAACTTCCAAAAAGGTCAAGGGCATTTTGGTCATTTGACATGTGGGGACATAAATGTAATTTTTGAAATTGTGGAGGGTATTTTCATCATTTTTCATATGAGGGGTAAAGTTGAAAATATTTAAAATTGAAGGGGTATTGAGGTCTTTATCAAATTCCAAGTTATTTTATAATATATATATATATTAAATTATCTATTTGATTATTAATTTATATATACATATATTCAATTATCTTATTTATAATTTATTTAAATTATTTATTTATACACTTGTTTGTATAGTTATATTTACAATTATATTTTGCAAAATGCATGTATATTACATATGTATTTATTAAATATATGTAAGTGTATTTTGTGAAAGTATACATATGTAAATAATTATCTATGTATTAAAATGAGTATTAATTTATTATTTATACTTATAAGTATTTTTATACATGGATGTATGTGTATAAGCTATATTTGTGTTCATATATATGTGTATAAAATATGCGTATACATATATGGGTGTGTATATATATATTTGTGTATATATATATGTGTATATGAATGTGTATTTATATATGTATATATGAATGTGTATTTGTGCATGCATTAAGGTGTCTATATGTATGTATAGGTGTGTACAAATATATATATATATATAGGTGTGTATAAATTTAAGATTGTGTATATGTATGTGTGTACGAAACATATATGTGCATATATGAGTATGAATATATATATTTGTATGAATATATGTGTATTTATTTATATGTATTTATATATGTGTATATGTATAAGTGTGATTGTATACGTATTTATATTTGTGTATATAAATATGTATATAGATGGATATATATAGTAGAATGGTGGAATTTATATTTCTAGTGGAGAATTATTATTTGAATGTTATTTAATTGAGAGTAGGGTGGTAATTAACCATTTGCCCATTGAGGGATATTTTGGTAATTTTTCATATACTCGAGGGCTATCTTGGTGATTATCGAAGTGACCAGTAGTATTTCGGTAATTACATCAATGTGATTGGTAATTGTGAATCATTGGTTGAAGCAGGGACAATTCGGTAATTATTGCTGTCAGGTGGGATAGCTTGGTAATTATGCGAGTTATTGTTGGCCTTGTTGGATTTATGCATTGTGGCATATACATTCATTTACATAGAGCAATTCATGAGGCATATTGTTTTACGTGAAATGATGAATTTTTTCCTGAGGGTTTGTGTTTTCAAAACGGTTGCGCAAAAGAAGGTGCATGGTTTTAAACTCTGTTTTAATAGCTTTGTGAATCACTAACCACACAAGAAGGTGGGTCGCCCGGAACAGTGTTCCACCCGCATACCACAGAGGTGTGGTGTTTCGTACGAACGCGGAAAGAGAGTGGGCTATTCAGTTAAAATAAAGAGGGAAAAATGATGATTTTGTGTGTATTGTAGTACACAATATGACATGGCATTGGCATATGCATTTGGTTGCCTACTGAGTGATTTATCACTCACTGTTGTCTGCTATCACATGTGGTAGGTAAATCTAAGACTCAGCTGTAGGGCTTGGTGACGGTGCGGATTTGGGGAGGCATGGCATAGCACAGTGTTCTTCCACATTTTCCTTTTTATTATATTTTAGGTAAGGGTACTCTGTGTTTAATTAAATACTCTTTTCTTTACGTTTTGGGTGTGTATACTTTATTTATTTTAAAGTATTACTATATTATGGTGTGGTTTGTAAAATGGTCCCAAAGAGTAAATAAAGGTTTTAATACTGTCGTGGCATTTTCTAGAATAGTTTTTAAACATAAATCGGGTTTGTGTTTTTGAAAGGAAAAAGAAAATTTTTTTACGTAGTAACTACACCTTACTCGGGAACGTATGGTTGGGTAAAGGGGTGTTACAATATATATATATATATATGCCTTAATATTATTGTAGCTAATTTTAAGATGCTTTAACTAACTTTATATAGTTGTTTGTTTTATGTGGCAAAAGAAATAGTCAAACTGAAATACAATAATTTTGCTAATCAAATAGAATAAGTTCCATTTATTGTCACAGATATTACAAAAGCACACTTAATTATTCAGGCATTTAACAAAGAAATGCACATTTAAAAGGCAAGTAATTGGAATACATTCCAATATTTTATTAACTGAATACTAGAAAAGCACACTTAGTTATTCAGATGTAGAACCCCTTATTCTCTTAAACACACACATAGGCACTAGAACTGGAACTGGAGATGGTTGGATTAAAAATAGCATACTTTATTCTTGCAAGAACATTTAGGGAGGAAACAAGGTAAGAAAACGCATGATTCCCCACAAGGTATGGCATTTGTGGACGATGGGAGGAATAGGTTTGAAATGTAATTCACAGGAGTGGTTGTATCCCCATCAGCAAGATAGGCGGCGGTGGAGAACTCATTGAGTTCCCGACCGTTAACCACCGAGGCCAGCAACACAAGAACCACCACCAGCAGGCGGAGGACCAAACTAAACTTGCTACTCTCCATTGATTATGTTTCTCTTTTCTCTTCTTGATCGATAATATTATTATATGTGCTTGTATATATAAAATGCCTTCCTCATGCTCTTTTTATAACCCAAAACTCTATTGGTGCATGCCTCTCTTTCAGTAACTTATTAATACTCCCATCTACATGTGGTCCTAAATCATTAATACTCCCATCTAATTGTGGTCCTAAATTATTAATACTCCCATCTACTTGTGGTCCAACACCCGAAGCAATTACTAAAAAAGGAAAAAAAAAGCCAAGTACCACCCGAAGCAATTACTAGAAAAGGACAAAAAGCCAAGTATAGAAAAAATAAATCATTAGGTCCGTTTGAAAAGTGTTCTATTGTTTTAATACGTGTGATCATCTATTCCTAGTCCTGTGATTATTAATACGCGCGACCATCTACCATATCATCACGAAGAGGACGATGGACTATAATGAGAGGAGAAATGGAGTGTAGTATATTGATCTCTTATAATAATTTATAATTCTTTGTTTCACAAGATGGACCTAAACAGTCTCAAATTAACTTTCTCATTTTTATTTTTTTTTAATTCCGTAAAAACTTTGGTATTTTGTGAATAAAGTTCTTATTAGTCTCTTAACAATATCAACCAACAATTCGTTTATGCTTGTTTTGGTTTGTCAATACCAATATATACCTGACCATGTATTATATCAAACAGTGTTTAAGTGTTATTATAGCCGAACAAAGTTTATTAGGTTAAGCCTGAGCAACTTTTAACATTTTTTGACAGTTAATTAAAGCATTATACAGATACTGCTAGCCAAAACAGGAATATCATATTCAATTAATTTCATGGAAATCATAATCATTTTATGCTTGAAGAAAACGTATGAATATATATACACAAATATACTGCAGAAGATATGTCAGAAGCATAACCAACTACTTAATTTTACTAGTCATTCAACTTTATTGTTAAGATATAATTCGTCATGTCTACACCATTCATTTATTGTATGTTAGTATCGTTCTGTAGCGTCCTTCTAAAAGCATCGAATTTGAAATACTATTCAATTACTCAAATTTTTCAATACAAAACACCAAGTAACACATACAAATTAACATTGATGCATTTTGTCACCTAGTTCATGGCGATTTATGATAAGAACACATTAGTAATAAAGATGGACATAGTAATTAAACAAAAAGATAAATATTTAATTTAAAAATGCACACATGAGCAGACTGTTTTAATAGACTGCTTTGGGCATTCAGGTTCAGTTTCACAGATCATCGCACGATGCTCTATTAACCCATCAAAATTAGGGATGGAAAGGCTTTATTAATCTTGTATTTTGAAAAGATTATCTTTTTCTAAAATACATATTGTCAAAATCATTTTATAAAGAGATTTTCACGTCTTGTTTTGCGTACGAGTTTTTTTGTGTGTGAGCTGAACGTGTATTTTTGGTTTCCAAAAGAATATTTTATAAAACTCATTTTTATGATGTTGTAACGTATTCCAAGTTGCAGAAAAATATTTTTGTGCTTAAACTATTTTTATTTAGCAACTTGGATGTGAACTTGATTTGAAAATATATTTGTTGAGATCTTTTGTGAGAGTTCTTCAGGAGAAGAATCAAATTGCTTCCGGAGAAGTTTGTTTGCATACTTAAAAGGAGTTCAACGTCTGCAACGGTGAAGACAAGCGGTGCTTGCTGAACAAGTCCATCAAGGCGATCAACACAATGGCGGCAATACAAAGAGAGAGTCTTTTATTATTTAAGTCCAATTGGTGTGTGTAATCATTTATAACTTAGTGGATTGTTTAAGATCTGGGCATGGCCCCGTGAAGTAGGAATTATGAACCACATTAAAACTTTCCATGTTACCTCTTTAATTTATGCTTTACCAATTAATTAATTAAATTCGGTAATCCCATAAAAACAAATCTTTCAATTGGTATCAGAGCAAGTTACCAACATTTTTGTGGGTGGAAAAATTTTTGGGAAAAAGATTTGTTAAACACGTTTTTATTGATTTTTTTTATGTTTATGTAAAATAGCATTTCTGTTACAACATCTCCGTTATTTTCTTTTTCAGATTCGCAAGAATATATTTTCTTAGAGAAGGACCGTCCGTAGTACGTCCACCAGTGCTGGATGGGACAAACTATTCTTATTGGAAAGCTAGAATGACGGCATTCATTAAATCCATTGATGAGAAGGCTTGGCGATCTATTTTGATAGGTTGGAATCATCCTACTATAAAGGAAGGAGACAAAACAATTCCAAAACCTAAAAAGACATAGTCCATCAAGGAAGATTGATTAGCCAATCTTTATTCAAAAGCGTTCAATGCAATTTTCAATGTTGTAGATGTGAATCAGTTCAAATTGATTTCAACGTTCGAATCGGCAAAGGAGGCTTGGAATATTCTTCAAGTTGCCCATGAGGGAATTAATGCTGTGAAAAGAGATGAAGGAACTAATGCTGTGAAAAGATCTAAACTCCAAATACTTGCTTCTAGATTTGAAAATCTAAAAATGCATAATGATGAATGTATTGCTGATTTTAATTCTAGATTATGTGATATTGCTAATGACTTGTTTTCTTTAGGTGAACCTATTCTCAAACCAAGCTTGTGAGGAAGATATTAAGATCTCTCAGAAAGATTTCAAGTGAAGGTGACAGCAATAGAAGAAAGCAAGGACGTTGATGCTCTTACGGTTGAGGAGTTAATTAGATCTTTCCAAACTTTTGAGATGAATTTAAAGCCTCAGAAAAGAGAAAAGAGCATTGCTTTCAGACAAGTGGTAGAGATTGATGAAAACTTTGATGGTGAAGAAGAATTGGGTGAGTCTCTTATTGACTTCGCAAAAAATTTCAATAAATTTATGAAAAAGATGAAGAAACAAATGAAACCTTCTTTGAAACCATCTAATTCTCTTAAAGGTAATAATTCTTATAAGCCTATTGAAAAAAACAGAAAAAATAGAGATATTCAGTGCAGAGAATGTGATGGTTTTGGACATATTCAAGCTGAGTGTGAAAATACACTCGAGAAAAAATCAAAGGCTATGAATACAACCTGGAGTGATAAAGAATCAGAAGGGAGTCAACAAGATGATGAAGATCACATAAGTAATTATATTGATTTTAATATTTTGTCTAAATCTCAAAAATCTGATGTGCATGTATCAAAAACAGATGTTGCAACAGATGTTACAACATCATCTGTGGATTATACAACATCACTACAACAGAGGACGCATATGAAGAATATGACAGTGAAGATGATGCGCATGTAAATGATGAGCCACTTACAAAATTGTATCATGAGATGTACCAAAAATGTCTGAAAGTGTCTAAGGCTAATAAATCATTAAATGAAAAAGTTGTTGATTTGTTAAAAGATAAAGAAGAACCAAAGAAAATAATTTTTGACTTGGAAGCTTAAGTTGCTATGAAAGAAGAAAAATTGACTCAATTGAGATTGGAAATTGATAATACTAGTAAGTATTTGAAGATGATGAATGCAGATACAATTAAAATTGGATAAAATATTGACAATTGGGAAGTCAAGTGATGACTATCATAGGATTAGTTTTTCTAATGAAGGAGCTTCAACTTCAAAAATAATTTTTATGAAGTCAACAACCTCAAAAGAGTTCAATGCAGCCAAAGATAAGTCTAGTGGTTTTTCTTCATCAAATTCACAAGGTAAATTCAAGAGATTTATTCCTATTTGCCATTTCTGAAATATTAAGGGTCATATTTGACCTAGATATTATAAACTCTTGAATTTGTTGAATAACAGCATAGCATCTAAACCAAGAAAGGCTCCTAAAACCAAAACAGAGTTAAAAGATAAAATAATTAATAAGATTTGGGTTAGGAAGTCGAATGATAAATGCTTTGTTACTTATAATTCTTTGAGAGCATGTGATACTAATTCTTGGTATTTTGATAGTGTTTGCTCCAGCCATATGATAGGAGACAAAAGCATTTTAATGAGCTACCAAGAAAGTTTGGATGGTCATATAACATTTGGTGATGGTGTTAAAAGCAAAATAGTAGGAAAAGGAATTCTCAACGTGAACGGATTTCCAATGCTTGAGAATATGTTACACATTGAGGGACTTAAAGCCAATTTACTTAGCATAAGTCAAATTTGTGGTAATGATCTTTTGGTGAACTTTACACAAAATAAATGTCAAGTTTGTGATAAATTTAAAAACTGTATTTTAAAAGGATTAAGATCATTTGATAATTGCTATATATTGACTCATCCTCACATTTTGAGTAATCTCTGTAATGCAGGAACTGAGCATGGTGTCGCTGAACTTGGCAGACAACAATCTGAAGATTTTGGTAAATCTGAAAATATACTAAATGTCATGCTTAATGTTGCAACAGATTGTAATAATATTATAATAGAAGCAGTTTCTGCATAAGAGAGACAATTTGATGTTGTGGATTTAACATCCAGTTTCAATGCTCCAATCATAAATGAATTATCTTCTCGATGTGAGAAAAGATATGACATTGATCTTATAAGATGCAATTTCAAAGATAACAAAGCCTCATGTCAAAGGTACGTTAACTTGTTAAGTTTTGTTTGGTTTATTTTCTTGAATAAAACTAATACTGCAAAGAAGAATTTGATTTATGAATTTTAGTTGAGAGCAAGATTATTGCATGTTATACCAAAGGTCCCGATGCATCTTAGGTTTTTACTTTGAGAAAATTTTGTGATTTGTGCTTCATGTAGTTCCTTGTTTGTCATTATGTGTGTATCTTGCTTTGCATTAAGTGTCATTATTATATTTGTTTGGTTTAACTTTGTTACTTACAATTTACAAAAATCAACGTATGAACTTGAAATTAAGCTTTATCCAAATTTTGATTAGTTAAATTTGAACTCGTATATTGTGCACAAGAACAATGTTTTCTTGATTCTAATTGGTTTATTAAGGTGGATACAACTTGAGTTGAGAATTATTGAATTGAGTCTTGACTATTTACTTAGATTCTTATCTTATCTTTTATATGAAAAATGTCCAGGCCCCATAGTCAAAAAAAGCTACCGACACTGTTGTGTGAAGCTATCCATGAGTAATTTGAGCTTATGTATCACCAATATATAGAGGATAATCTACCATGAGAAGAGGGCTACCTTAGTGTTAGAGTGAAAGCTACTGTTTGTGGGTACAAAATCAAAAGTTTATGTTTAAAGAAAAAAAGAAAAAGCCTGTAATAACCAAGCTATTTTTCCAAAACTGTCGATTTCCAGATGCGTTTTCAGTTTTATCGCGGTTTTTGAATTCTCCAGTTATTTTGTAAGGGCCAAGAGTACTCCGTGGGAAGTTGAGAAAATTTTCCTACCCAAATTGCCCTTGGTCAAAGTTTGACCACTTTGACTTTTACTATTCACTATTTTAATATTAAAGTAAAATATCTTTTTAACTTTTTACTTTAATTTATTATTATCTTAAGTTGCCAAATTGCCAATTTTCTTCTTGCTAGCCGACCATTCTCCTTCATTTTCTCCATAGTTTGCTTCAATTTTCGTTCTAGAGAGAGAAACACTAAATTCTAGAGAGAGAAAGTGAAAATTCCAAGGAATTTTCAAGTAAAAATCAAGGGTTAGTGGCTGCCCATCATGGGGAATTATTTGGTAAAGCTTGTGGGGTGATTCAAGGCTTGGAAGGAGGTGTTCTTAGCTTGGAAGAGAGGTAGGCAACCATTTTTTCTTGAATTTTTCATGTAAAGCTTGTGTGTTTACTTAATTAAATGCTAGATTCATGCTTGGAATTGATGCTTTATTGGTTGAACATGCTTAATTAATTATATATTGAGCATATGACAAAACCCCTAATTGTTTGAGTTTAGGTTTTGGTAAAATTAAGGTTTAAAGCTTGAATTTGTTGGATTTAAGCTTGAATTGTTGAAATTGGTTGGTGGTTTTAATGTTTAGCATGCTTAATTTGATGATTTGATGAAGAAATAAATGGAATTTTATATGTATATGGGGCTGTCCATAGTAGGGTAATTATGTGAAAAATTTTACTTATGGGGGCATTTTAGTCATTTCGCATAAAAGGGTATTTTGGGTATTTTTGAAAATTTCAAAGGTAAAATGGTAAACTTGAATATAGGGGACACAAATGGAATTTTTAAATTTCATTTTGGTATTTTACACGTAAGGAATATGAATGGAATTATGTGTATGTATAAATTATATTTGTATGCATGTATATGTATATAAAATACGTGTATACATATATGGGTGTGTATATATGTGTTTGTGTATATATATGTGTATGTGAATATGTATTTATATGTGTGCATTTATATATATATATATATATATATATATATATATTTTATGTACGTGTATATGTGATTATGTACGTATATAAATTATATTTGTTTGCATGTATATGTATATATAAAATGTGTATACATATATGAGTATGTATATATGTGTTTATATATATGGATATGTGTATGTGAATGTGTCTTTATGTGTGTAAATTTTTATATACGTATTTATTTATGTATGTGTTTGTAATGGCATTTATAAATGCGTATATGATTAGAAATATTTATTTATGTTGTTTTACCGAGGGTAGAATGATAATTAACTACATACCTATTGAGGGCTATTTTGGTGATTTTTTATTTACTTGAGGGGTATCTTGGTAATGTCTGAAATGGTCAATGGCATTTCGGTAATTACATCAGTGTGGTTGAGCAATTTGTAATCGTTAACTAAGCAGGGGCATTTCGGTAATTATGATTGTTGGAATAGGATGGTTGGTAATTACAATTTTACTGTGTTGTCTGGTTTTACTTGTGTATTGTAGCATGAGCATTCATTTGCATAGAGCAATTCTGGTGATTTATTGTTTTATGTGAAATGAAGGATTTTTCCCTGGGGTTTATGTTTTCAAAATGGTTTGCACGACGAGGTGCATGGTTTCAAACCCTAGTTTATAGTCGCTCTGTGAATCACTGACCACACATAGCCGTGGGTCGTCCGGAATGGTGGTTCATCCACATACCACAGAGGGGTGGTGTTTTGTACACAAAACGCGGAAATAGAGTGGGCTGTTCGATTTTAAACAAATAGGGAAAAATGATGATTTTAAGTGTACAGTGTTACACTTCATGACATGGCATTGGCATATGCATATGGTTGTTTACTGAGTGTTTTTCACTCATCGTTGTTGTCTGTCCCGTGTGGCAGGTAAATCCAAGGCTAAGTAGTAAGACTTGGCGGGGTGCGGCCTAGAGGGCGCGGCGTGGTACCATATTCTTCCGCATTTTGGTTTGTTATTTTTGGGCGATGATATTATGTATTTTTAAATACTATTTTCCTTTACAGTATGAGTGTGTACTTTGAATTTATTTTAAAGTAATACTATCTATGGTATGGTTTGTAAAACGATCTCAAAGAGTAAAGGAATGTTTTGGTTTTGTGGTGGTTTTGTCCAAAAACTTTTTTAGCAAATCAAATTTAAAAAAAAGACTTTATACGGTTAACACACCTTGCCTGAGAACCTAGACTTGGGTAAGGGGGTGTTATAAAGCCAGTACATGAAAAAAAAATATACTACAAAATCGCTTCATAAGATGGATGTAAAGAATAATTTTGTAGTTGCTCTTCTATCAAAAAGGAAAGCATGGAATTGCTCCACTTCAAGTTGAAAACTATGCATTAATTTCTAAATTTCCTATGAAGAAGAGCAACTTCAATACAATTCCTAAAGCGACTAATGATGATGAAAATATTTCTTATGTTTCTGAATATGAACCACAGCAAGTTCTACAACCTCAACAAGAGCATAGTACTCCTGTTCAATCTGATGAAGAGTTTAATATTGATTCTGAACAACCACAACAAAAATTAGCAAGCAAACAAGTTGTTACTATCAGTCTTGGATATCTTGTTACACATGATAGAGCAAAGAGAATAAGGAAGCCAAACACAAGATATAGTCATGCTGATATTGTTGCTTATGCTCTAGTTGCATATCAAGATTTTTTGGACAATGAACCAAGATCATATGCTGAAGCTATGAGAAGCAAATATGTCAAACAGTGACAACAAGCTATGAATGAAGAAATGCAGTCATTATGTGAGAACAATACTTGGGTATTAGTTCCCAAACCAGAAAATCAGAGAATAGTTGATTACAAATGGATTTTTAAGGTGAAAGCGGGTTTGACAAACACAAAACCAGTGAGGTTTAAAGCAAGATTGGTTACTAAAGGGTTCACACAAGTGAAAGGTGTTGATTATAATGAAATATTTTCACCCGTTGTGAAGTATACAACTATAAGGACAATTCTAGTTTTGGTAGTACAATTTAATTGGGAATTGAAACAGCTAAATGTGAAAACAGCCTTTTTACATGGGGAATTAGAAGAGACTATCTACATGCAACAACCAAAGGGTTTTGTAAAAGATAGCAAAAACAGTGAGCTTGTGTGCTTACTTAAAAGGTCTTTATATGGACTGAAACAGTCTCCAAGACAACAGTACAAGCGATTTGATTCATTTGTGGGGGAGGCTGGGTTTCAAAGAAATAGCTATGATAGTTGTTTGTATTTCAAGGAAGCTAAAAGCAGTGAAGTGATCTACCTACTTTTGTATGTCGATGACATGTTAATTGCTGGTCCAAGTATAACTTCAATTCAGGTTGTGAATGAGATTCTCAAATCAGAATTTGAAATTAAAGATCTTGGTAAGGATAGGAAAATTCTTGGAATCTCAATTGAAAGGAATATAAGTAGCTCAACTATCAAGTTATATCAATCATCCTATCTTCAAAAAGTAATTTCTAAGTTCTCAATGGAGAATGCAAAACCAGCTAGTGTTCTTCTAGGAGGACATTACAAACTTTCAGCGGAACAATGTTCTGTTACTGATCAAGAAAAGGAGGAAATGATAAGTGTACCCTATTCAAATGCTAATAGATCAATTATGTACAAGACCAGATTTAACACATTCTATAAGTGTTTTGAGTAGGTATATGACCAATTATGGTAGGGAGCATTGGGAGCCTATTAAGTGGTTGTTAAGGTAAATCAAGAACTCAATCAATGATGTTTTGATTTACAATAATAGTAAATAAGGATTTGAGTTGATAGGCTATGTGGATTCAGACTACGTAGGGGATAAAGACAGGAGAAGATCTACAACATCTCATTTTTTCACACTTTGTGGAAATTATATAAGCCGAAAATCCCAACTACAACATGTGGTGGCACTTTCAATAACTGAAGCTAAATATATAGCAATTACAAAGGCAGCCAAAGAAGCTATTTGGCTTAAAGGTTTATTAACAGAACTGAAAGTTTTGGAGCATGAGGTTAGTGCGATACATTTGTGTAAGAACTCGATTTTCCATGAGAGATCGAAAGACATACAAGTTAAGTATCATTTTATTAGATATATGATCTCACAATAGTGTTTTAGAGTGGAGAAGATACCAATTGAATTTAATCCTTCTAATATGGGTACGAAGGTTCTTCCTGTGAGCAAGTTTAATACATGCAAAAGCTTACTCCAGTTTGATGCTGGATAATTGTGATTGGTGAATTTTGTTGGGAAGGTTAGATTAAGAGTCTCTATGATTATGAGTTTTTTGGATTAAGGTGGAGGTTTGTTAGAAAATTAATCCTAGAAAACTCAAGCTTTCAAGGTGTGGCTATTTATACATACATTGCCGTTTTGGTGGAGAAAATCAATTTATGACAGAAGCTTTTGAAGTCACGCGTGCAACAACAAGCAGCACATGTAAGCTCTCTTCTTATTGGTCCAAGTCATGGGTTAATTCTTTAATAAGCTAGTGTGCAAAAAAAAAAAACAAAGTAATCATCATCTTCTTTGTGCTTTTGCTGTGTGCGTGAACTAGAAAAAAATTTTGCTATCATTTTGTTCCTTACTTTGATTATGTTCAAGATTCCTTCTTTATCTCTTTTCTGAGTGATGTGAGAGAATTTTCTAGGGAAACTTCATGAGAGAAGGGTGTAATTGGGGCAATCGGTTGGTTTGGGTTCTTGTGTGAATAGTAACAATTTTCTGTCATTGTTGGTGAGCTTGAGTGCTCGTAATCCTATATCAATCTAATACAGAGACTCGCTCTAACTGGAGCAACGAGGACGTCGACAAATTTATTATCGAACCTCGATAAACTGTGTCCAATTATTTGTGTGTGATTGTGCTTCTTAGGTTTTGTTCTTTGAGAGATTGGTTTGATTTTCATAACATTATGGTTTGTTGTCTAATGGTACCGATGGTGATTCACTCAAGATGCATGACATTATGATAAACTGAAGGGTTCGTTACCGTTGTCTATTGCCAAGAAGCTTGAGAAAATTGATGTGTGCAGTTGCAATACTATAGAAGAGGTAGTTGCCTATTTAGCAAATCATGATCATCATGATAGCATTGGATTAAACTGAAGGAAATGAAACTTCTAAATCTACCAAAGCTTATTGGATTATGGTCGGAGAGTGACATAAGAAGTATTATTTAAGTAGGTGAAGGCAGAAGGAGTAGTGAGGATTAGCAGCTATTGTCGGCTACTCAGATTTCAACTCCAATGCTACTTTTCAACAAAAAGGTACCATTTTTAGTTCAATATTAATTGTTGCAACTTGCTACATTAATGCTATGTATATATATAATGATGACAATGAGAATATAGATGAAGATGACCTATTTCTTTGAAATGTTCCTTTTATAATTGGACCAGTCATATTTCTTTGTACAAGTGATATTTCCTAGGTTGGAATCCTTGGAATTGTGGAACCTAAATTTTCAAAGATTTTGGTTGGAAACATCATGTAATTATAAGCTGTAGAATTTAATAAGTTTTGAGTGTTTCTTGGTGTCATAATATGAAGTATCTCTTCTCTTTTCCAATTTCCAGAAGCCTTTCACAACTCGATGTATTAAAAATGAAGGATTGTAGAAACATGGAAGAGATACTAGTAGTTAATTTTGATGATCAATTAGTGACAAGACCGTACTCGGAATGGGTCCCGCATCGGGAAAGTTCTACTAAAATTTCTATAAAAATTTGAGAAGAATTTCCTCTAAAACTTAGATTAACCCAATTTGTACCTGTAAAAAAAATCATTTCCAAAATATACATCTAGTGGCTATAGCAAATGCCACTAGATTTTCCACAAAATAAAATAACCAATAAACATGATAAATTTCAAAAATATCAAAAAATCTAATATAAAAGACAATTTTGTACTAACTTGGAATATTATCAGAGCAATCTAGAAGAATTTTCAAAAATAGTTAAAGAAACAAAATACATAAGTAAAATTTAAAAGAAAATAAAAACTTGATTACAATCATAACAGAAAAGTCTCAAGCGATGGAATGAAGGTGCGGTGATGCCTTGTGTGGACATCCAACCACAGCCAGCTGAGAACTTACTGAAAATGTAAAATAAAATAAAATAAAAACAAAAACCAATTAGACAAGCTTAATAAGCGGATCCATTAAAACAGTATAAATAATTTATATATAACAAATTAAGTAAAATATATTCAATAACTTAAAAACTTAATATGATAATAGTTTTAATAATAATATGAATACTAATAATAGTAAATAACCTTATGAAATGAACTTCAATAATCACAGTAAATAGCAATACGAGAAAATATATCAAAATTAATGAAAATTTTGTATGCCAAGATACAATCCAAACCATAGGGTGAGGGAAAACTGTTATACTACCATTGACATCTCAAGGCATAGGAGAGATGGATGGAGAGGGGGAAACTGTCATACTGCCTTTGAAGTCCCAAGACATGGTGGAGATGGATCATCGACCAGCCTCATGTCGTACGAAGACAAATGAGGAGGACGGAATACATATCAGTCATCGTCCAACCTACGCGCAAGGGGAACAGAATACATATATCATTGTCAAATCAATAACTATGTCTGGGCGACACATGATGTACATCAGTAGAAAATATATGTGATGCAATTCAATATCCATAGTATAAAATCATATCCAGCAGCCAAACTCAATATTTTTCCATAACCACACAAAATATAAATTCTCTAAAACCACATTTAATAATCCATATGTATTAAAATAAATGTTTCTTAATAATAGTCATATGCGTACTGTTAAAATAAATACTCAAATATATTGAAAATCATCGAAATTAACAATTTATAGTAATACTAAGACATAATAAAGTTTAATATAAAGATCTAAGTAAAAGTAAAATTTAATCCGCTCACAAATAGAATCACTACTAATCCTCAAGTATATCCACTTTCGAGCCCACAAGAACTGTAGGCCCTAAACAATACAAAAATATTTCCATTTTATTTATATTTAATGACAAATAATGGATTCTACACTTAAACAACTCCAACTAACAGTTATTGTACACAATTAACCTGAAAGTGCCACCCACAATATAAATTCTTCCTCTAATCAATCAATTCTCCTAAACCAAAACACCCACCATCCTCAATTATATCCAAAAACATTTTAATATAAATAAAATTTTCAAATAACACCAATTAAGTACCATAACCCTCAAATTTGAGGCTTTTCACAAACTTTCACCAAAATTGACATACTATACACCAAATTGAAGCCTATAACTCAAGGATTAAAAATATATTTTTCGTTTGGTCGGAAAACACCCGATTTGGCCGGAATCTCGCCAAAAAGTGATGGTTCCAAGTGGGTTTTGTGATTCCTATAAAAGGTGAGGTTTTCAGCTAAAAACAAGTTCAAATTTGAACTTAGGAGGTCGAAAACAATAGGAAAGCACCATCCTTTTGCCGGAAAACTCACCAAAATCTGGCGATTGGAGGAGAGAGAAAATAGATGGTTTTTACCGTTTTTCGCTGGCTTGCCGGTGTTTTTCTGGCTGGAGGAATGTCAGTTGTGGTGCAGCTCAAAGTGGCAGTCCTAATGGTGGTGGTGGTGAGGTCTGGTGATCTACGATGAACGTGTGGCGGTGATTTATTTTCAGCGGGTATTGTAGCTTGAGGAAAGAGAGAGAGCATGAGAGAGAGAGGGGTTATCGGGTCTGCAGAAGGAAAGAAAAGGAAGAGAAGAAGAAAAATAAAAGAAATAAAAGGAAAAGAAAAAGAGAAGAAAGTGAGGCCCATAAGGCCCACAATCATTACAATCTATCCCCATTAAAAAAGATTTCATCCACCAAATTTGTATCTCAATACTAAAAAAGGTAAGAATATTGAGCCCGCATTTGTTGCTCGGACTGGTTACAGTCCGTCCAAAAAATCATCCTTTACTTCATTTATTGGAGTTTCTAACATATGAGAATGATTAGAAATATACTTGTGTAACATAGATACATGAAAAACATTATGTATTCAAGAAAGTTCCGTAGATATGGCAACTTTGTAAGCAACTGGACCAATCCTTTCAATAATCTTTTGGAGCCCAATAAATCTAGGACTTAACTTTTCTCTTTTCCCAAATCGTACCACACTTTTCCATGGTGATAATTTCAAGAATACCGAATCACCAATGTTAAACTCATGGTTTTTCTTTTAATTGTCTACATAGCGTTTCTATCTATTTTGAGCCGCTTTCAATTTGCCACGAATTGTTTTAACATTTTCAGTAGTCATATACACAAACTTGGGCCATATAAGCTTCCTTTTGCCAACCTCATCCCAATATAAAAGAGTTCTACACTGCCTCCCATATAATGCCACAAATGGTGACATTCCAATGCTTGAATGGTAGTTATTATTGTACGTGAACTCCATTAATGGTATATGGGAGTCCCAATTCCCTTTAAATTGCAAAACACAGGATCTTAACATATCCTCCAAGGTCTGAATAGTCTTATCAGATTGTCCATCTGTCTAAGGATGAAAAGCTATACTAAAAATATAACTTACTACCTAGTGCCTCATGCAAACTTCGCTAAAATCTAGAGGTGAATCGTGTATCTCGATCCAATATAATAGATACATGTACTTCATACCATTTTGCAATTTCTTCCACAAACAAAATAACAAGTTTTTTAGGGGAAAAGTCTCTCTAACAGGCAAAAAGTGTGCAGACTTTGTAAGTCGATCTACTACCACCCAAATTTCGTTATGTTACCTCTGAGTACAGGGAAACTTAAATAGAAAATCCATAGTGATGTATTCCTACTTCCACTCCAAAATAGGCAATGGCTGTAAAAATCCTGAAGGCTTTTGTCTTTATACTTTTACTTGTTGACAAGTCAAACACTTGAAAACAAATTCAGCAATTTCTCTTTTCATTCATAGCTACTAATAATGATCCTACAAGATGCGATATATTTTTGTGCTTCTAGGATGCATAGCGTAAGCAGAATTATGTGCTTCATCAAGAATTTCCTTCCTTATTTCTTCATCAATAGGAACACAAAGTCTAGTACCCATAAGCAATGTTTCGTCTCCTCTAACGGAAAAATCTATTCTTTGACCTAAATCAGCTTCACTTCTCATTTTCATCAATATGCATTGGTCGAACTTGAAAACTAGCCAGTAGAACATCAGTATCATCCAATTCCAAGCTAACTCTCATCCTTCTCAACTCAAGAATCAAAGTAAATGAACCGTCTGAGCATGCGCTAAAGAGCCTATATCCTCCCTACTTAAAGCATCAACAACCACGTTAGCTTTTCCTAAACAAAAATCAATAATACAATTATAGTTTTTAATCAATTTCATTCATCTCCTTTGCTTCATATTCAACTTTTTTTGTGAGAAAATCTACTTAAAACTTTTGTGATCCATAAAAATTTGACAAATGGCGCCATAAAGATAACGTCTCAAAGCTTTTAAAGTAAAAACTACCGTTGTAACCTCTAAGTCATGAGTAGGATAACTTACTTTAAGCCTTTTAAGTTGTTGGGAAGCATATGTAACCACTTTCCCATGTTGCACGAGAACACAACCTAAACCCTAATAAGACGCATCACAGAACACCACAAATCCTTTATTACCATCAGGAAGAGTTAAAACAGGCGCTGAAATCAACCTTTACTTAAGTTCTTGGAAACTTTGCTCACGTAAATCTGTTCATTCAAACTTCACCCCCCTTTCAAGTCAAATGATGAAGTGGGGCTGCTATCTTAGGAAAGCCCTCAACAAAGTGATATGTAATAACCAGCTAAGCTAAGGAAACTTCGTACTTCAGCTACACTTGTAGGTCTTTCCCAATTCAACATAGCTTCCACTTTATTTGAATCCACAAAGATACCTTCCATAAATATAATATGTCTCAAAAGACTACTTTATCCGACAAAAATTCAAACTTGCTAAACTTAGCATAAAGACGATGGTCCCTCAGAGTTTGGAACACCCAACTCAAATGCATCTTGCGCTCAGCTTCACTTTTAGAATATATCAGGAAATCATCAATGAAGACGATCACAAACCAATCTAAGAATGGACGGAAAACTCGATTCATCATATCCATACTGTAGGAGCATTTGTAAGTCCAAAAGACATGACCAAGAATTCATAATGACCATGCCGTGTTCGAAATGTAGTATTAGGAATATCAGATTCTCTAATCCTCACTGATGATATTCATATCTTAAGTCAATTTTCGAGAATACTTTAGCACCCTGAAGTTGATCAAATAAATCATCAATGCGAGGCAGTGGATACTTATTGCTAATTGTTACCTTACTCAATTACTGGTAATCAATACACAATCATAAATATCCATATTTCTTTTTGACAAACAACACTAGTTCTACCCATGGTGATACACTATGATGGACAAATCCTTTATCTATCAAATCTTGCAACTGAATTTTTAACTCCTTCAATTCCGCTGGGGCCATCCTATACAGCGGTAACAAAAAAAAATTAGTGCTCGAAATCAAATCAATAACAAAATTTATCTCCCTTTTAGGAGGTAAGTCAGAAAGATCATCTGAGAACACATCCAAAAATCCTTGTACCACATTAATATCTTCAAGTTTCATTCCCTTAATTCAAGTATCCACAATATAAGCCAAAACACAACCTTTACGTAATAAACGTTGAGCTGTAAAGGCCAAAATCAAACCTGTAGTGGAAGTCTTGTGATCACAATAAAATACCACATCTGGCAACCCTAGTATTCTAAAAGTAACCTCCTTGTCCAAATAACACCAATTGAGTCCAAATTATTAAGATTCTAAAATTACCTCTAACCTTCAAATTTGAGGCTTTTCACAAACTTTCACCAAAATTGACATACTATATACCAAATTCGAACCCACAACTCAAGGATAAAAATATATCTTTCGTTTGGTCGGAAACAACCCAATTTTGCCAGAATCTTACCGAAAAGTGTCGATTCCAAGTGTATTTCGTGATTCCTACAAAACAAGAGGTTTTTAGCTAAAAACAAGCTATGATTTGAGCTTAGAAGGTTGAAAATAGTAGGAAAGCACCCTCCTTTTGTCAAAATTTGACAATTGGAGGAGAGAGAAAATGGACGATTTTTACCCTTTTTCAACATTTTTCTAGCCAGAAAAGGGTCGGTTGTGGTGTAGCTTGAAGTGGCAGTCCTAATAGTGGTAGTGGCAAGGTCTCGTGACCAACAGTGAAGGCGTGGTACAGATTTATTTCTGGCGAGTATTGTAGCTTAAGGAGAGAAATAGCATGAAAGAGAGGGGTTGTCGAGTTTGCAGAAGGAAAGAAAAGGAAGACAAGAAAAAAGAGAAGGAAGTGAGGCCCATGGACCCACTGTCATTACAATTAGCATAAGTGGATCACAAATTTATTTTTCCTTAATTAAAGTATTTGGGACTTCAACCTCTACCCTAAGAGAATGAGTGTGGTGAAAGCCAACAAGGGCGTTGTAGTGACATTCATGATCATCATATCAATTCTGCCTTTGCAACCACCACATTTTTCAAACCAAAGTTATAATAATGCAATGTCACGTTTGGTATGCATTATATGTAAGGATGGGAGAGGATGAGATGGGATGAGAGAGGAAATGATGGGATGAGAATAGTGCTATTTTGAGTTTAGTGTTGACGGAATTAGAAGTATGATTACATATCTTGTGTTTGGTACCCAAGGAATAGGATAAGATAAAAATATATTATTTTAAAATTTAATTTGTATAAAAAAATTTTAAAATATTTACAAATATTATACAAAAGTCAGGTCAAATGTCAAGCCCCTGACATTGGAGCTAACATGTTATTAAAAGAGGGCCAGCACCCACAAGCCCAGCAAATATCAGGCTCCATGTAAGGTTTAATGACAGAAGCCTGACATTACTTTCTTGTGAATGAAATCGAAAAGGGAAAGAATTTCATAAAGCAAATTGACAAAAATACAAAATTTATTTTATAGAATAAGTAACTTAGAAGAAAAGAAAAAAACTCTTTCGATTGTACATGCCACGTATGCCAAAACAACAGCGATGGAAAAAGTTGATCTTGAAGTCCTATCTTGGAGAGCTATAACCACCACTAGAGTCGTCACCGTAGCTAAATGCGACGATGGTATTCTACCAGAATCCAGCATCCTCTTGGTGTCCCATATCTTTTCCTTGTACCTGCACATCAGCAATCTAAAATTAACATTCACATACTAACAATTCTAAAAAAAGGTACATGGTTTTCTCATAAATGCATTTTGATCTGGAAATGAGAGAGAGAACAAAGGAGTTAAATGGAATACCAGGTAGTGAAGAGCTTGAGGAATTGAGCAATAGCATAGGCGAGGAGCAAAGAGATGAGAGGAAGGTTCGAGGAGATCAGAGTAGTGGGGGAGAATGAGACTGTGAAGGAGAGGGTGAGGGTTGTTTTTTTTTTTTTTTTGCTTCTTATTTCCGGTCGTATCCCATCAGTGCAGGTGGGATATGGGTTGTAACTAAAAAAGACAAAAGTATTGATTTCTAACTTTAATTTGACAATATACAGGATTTTATTTTTGGTCCTCACCAAATGCCGTATAACACTAATATCCTATCTCATCCTCCTTCATCCTAGTTGCCAAACATGACCCAAAAGTACTGATTTCTAACTCTAATTATATATGTGTATATATTTTATAATTAAAAAGGTTATTTATAATTTGTAACACCCTCTTACCCAAGCCTAGGTTCTCAGACAAGGTGTGTTAACCGTATAAACTTTTTTTTTAAATTTGATTTTCTAAAAAAGTTTTTGGACAAAACCACCACAAAACCAAAACATTCCTTTACTCTTTGAGATCGTTTAGCAAACCACACCATAGATAGTATTACTTTAAAATAAATTCAAAATACACACCCACACCGTAAAGGAAAATAGTATTTAAAAATATATAATATCATCGCCCAAAAATAACAAACCAAAATGCGGAAAAACATGGAACCACGCCGCGCCCTCCAATTCGTACCCCACCAAGTCCTACTGCTTAGCTTTGGATTTACCTGCCACACGGGACAGACAACAACGATGAGTGAAAAATACTCAGTAGACAACCATATACATATGCCAATGCCATGTCATGAAGTGTAATACTATATACTTAAAATCATCATTTTTCCTTATTTGTTTAAAATCGAACAGCGTACTCGCTTTCCGCGTTTTGTGCACAAAACACCAAATCTCTGTGGTATGTGGATGAACCACCGTTCTAGGCGACCCACCGCTGTGGTAAGTGATTCACAGAGTAACTATAAACCAGGGTTTGAAACCATGCACATCGTCGTGCAAACCATTTTGAAAACATAAACCCCAGGAAAAAAATTCTTCATTTCACATAAAATAATAAATTACCATAATTGCTCTATGCAAATAAATGCTCATACTGTAATACACAAGTAAAACCAGACAACACATTAAAACTGTAATTACCAAATGTCCTATTCCAACAGCCGTAATTACTGAAATGCCCCTGCTCAGTCAACGATTACAAATTGCTCAACCAAACTGATGTAATTACCGATATACCATTGGCCATTTCAGACATTACCAAGATACCCCTCAAGTAAATGAAAAATCACCAAAATATCCCTCAATAGGTACGTAGTTAGTTATCATTCTACCCTCGGTAAAACAACATAAATAAATATTTCTAATCATATACGCATTTATAAACACCATTATAAACACATACATAAATAAATACATATATGAAAATATATACATATAAATACACATTAACGTACACATATCCATATATATAAACACATATATACACACTCATATATGTATATACATTTTATATATACATATACATGCACACAAATATAATTTATATACATACATAATCACATATACACCTACATATAAATACATATATAAAAATACACACATATAAATACATATTCACATACACATATATATACACACCCATATATGTATACACATATACATGCATACAAATACAATTTATACATATACATAATTATATATATATATATACCCCCAATGTATAAAAATACTCACAAATATATATATATATATATATATTAACTTAATACTCAATTTAATACATAATGTATTATTTTTATACATAAGAATCTGTAAAATATACTTAAGTATATTTAATAAATACATACATAAAATATACCCATATTTATTATTACACAAACACATGTGTAATTAATTATATTTATGCAAATATAAATAATAGTAATTGAAAATACTTATATATATATATATATATATATATATATTAATTAACAAATGACAATTTAATATATATATATATATTAAAATAATTTAAAAATTAGAAAAGACCTTAATACCCCTCCAATTTTAGATATTTTCAACTCTATCCCTCTTGTGAAAAATGACAAAAATACCCCCCAATAATTTTAAAAATTCCATCTATGTCCCTACATGTCAAATGACCAAAATGCCCTTGACCTTTTTCAAAATTCCATCTATATCCCTTACATAAAAAATACCAAAATGCCCTTGAACAATTTCAAAAATTCCATTTGTGTCCCCTACATGCAAGTTTACTATTTTACCCTTGAAATTTCCAAAAATACCCAAAATACCCTTTTATACGAAATGTCTAAAATACCCCCACAAGCATATACATGTAAAATTCCATTGATTTCTTCATCAAATTTTCAAATTAAGCATGCTAAACATCAAAACCACCAATCAATTTCAACAATTCAAGCTTAAATCCAACAAATTCAAACTTTAAACCTTAATTTTACCAAAACCTAAACCCAAACAATTGGGGATTTTGTCATATGCTCAGTACATAATTAATTAAGCATGTTCAACCAACAAAGCATCAATTCCAAGCATGAATCTAGTATTTAATTAAGTAAACACTCAAGCTTTACATGAAAAATTCAAGAAAAATGGTTGCCTCCTCTCTTCCAAGCTAAGAACACCTCCTTCCAAGCCTTGAAAGGTTCGCTTATTCTGCTTATTAAAATGTATTTCCCTGATGGTTCTTCTAAACCGTGAAAGGTTTTGTAGACTTTATAATGAAATATCCACTTAATTTGAATGAATTGGTTATAAAAGAGTGGTAAACTCACAACACAAAAATTCTATCATCTATAATCCTAGATTTTATTTTAATTACAAGAGGGAAGCCTATACTCTTAAGATTATATGATGGTTCAGAGCACTAAATCAATTTTCCACTTTAATACGTCACAAGATTATAAGTTTAGGGAATGTAATGGTCACAACCAAAAGTTTGAGGTCAATCAGGATGTAAATTAGGGCCAATGGTGTCCATATCTCTCAGGGTTTTAAGTTTAGAAGAAAGGTTATTTTTGGAATAATTTAGAAAAATGGTTGGACTTTGATTTTGGAGGCCAAGTGGAGTATAATAATTGCCCATATCTATATCTCTGTTATGCAACAGAGTTTTTAGTATGTTGTAGTTTAGTTTTTTGCAGTTCAATGAGATCCTCAATCCAGCTCCCACTATAAGAAATTTTTCGATTAATCATAAACTTAAAAAACATACCTGAAAATTAAATAGCTACGGAATATCATACCTAAATCCCATATAGCAACAAATTTTTTTTCGTGGATCGTTTGTAAGTAAAAGACCATAATAGATTAGTTTTAAGTCACTAAAATACAATTTCGTGACTAAATATAGCATATTTAGTTACGATAAATGTGTTGTAAGTAAATATGCACCTTTACTTATGATTAATGTCGTTACTAAATGATATTTTTTTCATAAGTAAATGAGGCCCGATATGTCGATGAATTGTCCAGTTTGTAACGAAATTATGCTATTACTTACAACTACTATTTTGTTGATATTTGCTTAATTGGTACGAAATCAGATTTTGTTGCTACGTATCAATTACAATTTAATATCTGTGTGTAAAAGGTACCTACGATTATGAAATTTGTGACTAACCATTTAGCTATGAAAATATTATTTGTAAATAAATTAGCTTTAATTACAATTTTTTTTGTCATTGTTTTTTTTAAGGTTACGATCAACTTATAAATGTTATTTTGTTACAAACGCCCAAATTTTGAAAGTGTTTGTATTGCATTTACAAAAGAACGTTATATCAATTCAATAATACTTACAATTGTCTTTGTAATTACTCTTCGAAAAATTAAATAATATCTAATTTACTTCATTTAATAAATTAAAAACAAATTACTGTTTGTATACCTGTCAAATAAGTATAACATGACAATTCAAATTCTAACTCCTGCAACATTGCATAATACATATACCATATTTAGTCTTTAACAAACATCAAAATATTATCCTTGCTTTTCAAGTCTACATGGTCTTTTCATCAACTACCACTCCAAAGTGAAGTTGCAGGAAAGACCATTGCAAATGTGTTTTTTTTCCAAAACATCATATTCCTAATATTAGATCTGACATAATTGGATAGATTTTACGTCCTAATTTGTCTTACCAAAATTAGTATATCCAAGTCCCAAAATAACTTCTGTCACTTCTACATTTTCTTTCTCAATTTCATCCTCCTATCAATGATTCAATCATCTACAAAATAGAGAAGCACAGTCTCAGTTCAAATAAATTGTGCCACCAGTTCACATGCATATGCAAAATCACACTTGCTGAATGGCATTACTTTTTGAGTGTCAGTTCACATGGAGAAAATAAAGACAATGACATTTTCATTATGAAAAAATATTGAAAACAAAAATTTTTACTACTCACTCATGATTACTTTCTATGTCATTCATGAAAGAAGGTAGGGAGCTGTTAATACTCTACCCTTGTCCCTCATAATACTGTTTCATATCTGCTCGCAGCTTCTCATATATGGATGCTTCATCTTGACGTGCTTTCAACTCGGCCACTTGCTTAACCAATTCTTCATTTATTTTCTCTGCTGTGTTAGCCCTTTCTTCAGCAACCTTTAGCTGTTCCTCAGTAATTCTCAAAGCTTTTGATGGTGTTTTTGGGCCTATACCACGCCCACGAACATAACTTGACCTTGGAGGAAGAACAAGGTCAAATATCTCATCAATTGTTAGTGGAGGACCTTCGGTATCAGCTTTCTCTTTCATTTCTAGCATTTGGTTCTGTAAAATACATTTACATAGTCATGAAACTAGTTAAATAACAAAGTAAATTGAAGTACTTCTTTTAGCTTTAATAGCTACAATTATACTCACATATATCTCTTCTAATTTCGCATCACTCCATTTCTCTGTCTTTTTATTTAAATGTGTTTCAAACCAGAGTTGGATTCTATCAAGTTGTACTCCATCTTTCATCTAAAAAATGCAGCAGATGTGTCATTATTTCAAAACAAATATAAATTATGACTTTCCATTTGCTTAAAAAAATGAAACTAAATTTTTCACCAAGTCTTTTGAAACACGAGCAAATGATTTTGTGCCGAGCTGTCCTGTTGCGCTTGTTTATTGCACTTCTTTTCTGTTTTCAATCATTGCACATATAAGAGTTTAACAAATTAGGTTGTTATCAACTTAATAACATTTTGCAGCTACATATGCTTTCTAGGTGAACAAATAACAATTAATCACATTGCCAATTGACAGTCTCCAATTCTAAATAATATCAAAGGTTTAGATGCTTACAACATATTGTGGACTAGAGAAATGCTCACTGAGTATCAGCCACTCTTCTACCTTCACTTCCTTGGGCTTATTCAGCAGGGTTTCCTCTTTTGTTTTGAACTTCAGAAAGTGCTTATGTAGCTTGTGTTTATATGTTCGATACATACGGCCCATTTCCCCAAGAATTGCCTCTTTAGTATGTTCATCCTTTCCTATGTCGAATGCTTTCTACATATGGACATCAAATATAGTCCTAACTATTATTAGTGGAAGTCTAAACATTTCCTTGTTATTAAAATCATGACATTCTAGTGAAACACTTTCATAAGTATAGGATGCTGATAATACCATGCTAGTGTAGTTGTAATGATTTAAAAAAGTGTTATAGTTATGTCTTGCATTTAGGGTTTTTACTTTAATAATTAGCACTATGAAGCAATATGTGAAGGAGCTACTAACAGAGAATGGCGTAATTAGGTGTGTCTCAAAATCTTCACAGATAATTTCAAATTATTAACTATAATGAAGTTGAGAAACCAGCCAAAACAACACCTACATTTCAATTAACCACCAAACTATACACATTGCTGTAAATGCTAATTTGCAGACAAAATTTTAATCCTATTTCTAGATCCTTTAATTATTATTATAGGGATGATATACCACACTTCCACTAACCACATAAAATTACGTTTACACCACAGATGGATAGGAACAATATTGCAATTAATCTTCCAAAGCACACAACCACATATAAATTGTTTAAAATATCAATTCTACTAAGCAAGAAGTACTCCTATATATGAGCTATAGTACTACTACATAATAAGTGAATTTTACTATACAATAGGTAATACTAATAAATGATATATTATAAGTCAGAGAACTATCTTGATGGCCAAATCACGATGAAATCTGAAATATAATGCATTAAAGCATAATGCAAAGAAACACATTTCACTAATGCATATGGAATCAAATGTTCACCTTAGTAAGTAATAGTCCTACAAAACCAAGTATAACTATTGCATCTGCAACAAAAGTTTTGGTTTATTTCTTGTTTTTTAAGTAATTAAGAGGATTGTACACATTAATGGTGAAATTGGTATCTTTCACTTCTTGGTATTTGGTAAATCAGGGAAGCTGTAATATTTCTTTCTGTATTCTGATTACAAATACAAATTCTTCAATACTATTATCGTGTATTTAATCAGCATGTCTGTTTAATTAAATTATAATATTTAATTAAGTAAAATGCAAAAAGTAGGTGAAATGATTGTCTTTTTAAAAGAAACAAGAAATGGAATCTAACTTATGTTAAGCACATTTATATACTTCAAATGTAATTGATATGATGATGTAACATCCTACTGTGAATATAATTGCATTATGAGTTGTAAAAAAACAAACCTTCATCTCATCAAGCAGTTTATCTCCATTTTCCCTTTTTACATCTTTCCACCCTTTCATAGTCATTGGTGCAAACCCATGTACAATACAACCTTCTTCTGTTATTAGCATTTGACTATTAACTCCTACTGGTCTCATGATGTCTTCTGGTATGTCAACAACCAATTTTATATCTCTGTTCTTCAATTTTGTCAGTTCTTTACCAGTTGTTTTGGTATGCTTATTCTGCAAACTTCGTATGCTTTCTGCTCTCATTACAATAAGAATCATATATGGAATCATAAGAAAACTTAAAAATTAATATAAATAACAAATCCAAAAACAGAGGTGATATTTGTTGTATAAAACTTTCCTATTGAACATCAAATATTTATCAAATCCATCTTAACTTTAAAGATTATAATTTGTAAGAGTAATAATATAAAGCTTGACAAACATGAAATTGTAAAGAGGGACCACACGAGATAAGATATGCTATTGTTAAATGATATGAATTTATAACTTTAGTAAAACACCATCAACAAAATATGTTAGGTGATTGAGTTGGCACTTCAACGTGAACATATTAAACCACATACTGGATTTATGATATATGCAATTAATACGATATGCAAGCACTATCTTATTGCTTTACATTGTTGACAATTAAAATTAAAAGTGCTTAGGCAGTTTGTGTTTTAGTACAAAGTCATTTACAATTTCAACTTACCCATATTTTCCACTCCAGTTGCATTGTTCCTACCATCACTATTTCCATCAATTGGTGGTTCTCTACTATCAGTGAAGGAAGTTTCTCTTCCTTCTTCACATCCTGTAACATTAAGGAGTCATTAATCATAGTTGTATATGTATTCACATCTTTATTATCTATATTAATTTATAAAGTCAACCTTCATTATCTTCATAAGCTACTGCATCTTCATGGAGGTTGTCATTGGGAGTTGACTTAGAAGGATCCTCCCCTACTTACATGTACAAGTTTCATATATTAGTAGCACATTAATTAAATTAAAGATAACATAAACATATATAGGTAAAACATCAATTATGAAACACAATTGTGATCGAAAATTATATGTATACCTTGTAAAGTTTCCCTTACTAGATCCAATTTTTTTCTAGGGCTACATCTCAGCGGACCTGCAAAGGTAAAGAAATTACTTGTCTTATTAATGATGATATGAATTTATGTATAACATTTTCAAATTGCTTGTTATAATAATTTACTAATTATTTTAAGAAAATGTGTGAGATCCAAATTTATGGTCTCCAAATCTTTTTCAAATGATGTGGCATTCATTGGGTACGTACACATGACCGATTAGGTTTTAAATATTAATTAAAATTATTATGTGATAATTAACAATTAATGTAAAAATTAATAATTTGGAACCCATAACATCTTTCTTATTTTAATTACAAAGACAATGATTCTATATTGGTAGGTGAAAAGTCATTAAATGCTCAAAGTAGAATTATCTGTTCTATATATACATCGCCATATGCTATGTGGCTGAAACATAGTGTGATTATGGCCTATGCATGATCTAAAAAAAAATAAAAGAAAGAATTTTAAAAAAAGTTGCAATAAGCATGTTGGATGATCATCATCATTAATATATATAGCAAAGAGGTTGTACGTAAATATTGCCAAATAAAATGCAAAGAATGAATTAAAACATGATTTTTAGATGCAAGTAGATGGAACGTGGCAATTAAAATTTGATTTCATTAGATAACACGTTTGGTACTTCTATTATTATATATATATATAGCTATATATATGCAATATATATTATTAAATGTAATATTAATTAAGAAGTAAAAGAAAATGCAATTAATAGAATGGGAAAAAAATTAAGATTTTTAATTCCTTAACTAAATTAATATGAAAACCAACATTTATGACACAAGTAAATAGGAAATTTCATATATTTGAGTGAATTAACTTATGTAGACATCTCAATATTATACTATCCAATGTATTTATACATGTATAATTTTTATGTGTGTTTGAATATATAGAATATTACTGCTAATTTATAAAATTGACTGCCAATTTTTTTTATTTTTTTATTATTTTTTTGGCTTTTATGGTGTATCATTTACATTTTTATAAAGGAGGAAAAACAAAATGAGAAACACAAATTTGCAAGCAAAGGTAGCTTTTGGGCTACAGGCTTTTTTTGGTTGGATAATTTTTGTCATTTTCGAAAACTCAACAAACTTTGTTAAGTAATTGCATATTATACTGTTCTTTTTTATTATTTTTTGCAGAGTGAGTGTTTGGTAAGGCAAAACCAGCCATCTGATTCTCTATTTCTTTTTACTATTATTTTTTCTTTCATAAAAATTTTATTTTTATCAGCTTCCTATATATCTAACTAAAGTTATAGATGGATATTACCAAAAAAAAAAAAACTAAAGTTATAGGTGGAGAACATGCATTTGAAGGATGTATCTAACTAAAGTGAGTATATGACACTAAGTACCTTTCATCTTAATATTCACGTGTGATGGCCTTCCCACTTGCTGATTATTTGGAGGACTGGTACGTGCTGAAATTGAACTGGATGTCCTAATTATTTTTTTCCCAACTAGACCTTCATTTTATTTAAGCTTCTCAATCACTGCTCTTTTACCTTCTTGTATTTTTGCATAAGAGCCATGGGTTTGGATGAAACTTCGAGTTCCACTTCCTTCATTATCAGCTGCATCATCATTAGTTGTAGGATTATCTCTGACAAATGTAGGTAGTTGCCTGAATTTTCTTGGACTTGTATGGTAGGATTATCTCTGTTTCCAGCTGGTACTTTCCTCACATTTATCCATGCAGATTTTTTTACTACAAATAAATGCAACAACAAATCAGCCAGCATTATCAAAAGTATTAAGTATTTCATGTTACATAAACTATGAGAAGTATGATTAGAATACATCACCTTCACTTGGACTAGGTCCCTGTGTGACTCTAAGACCATATTTACTTCGACTTTGTCCAACTTGTGATCCCTCATGTACTGGGGATGAGCCTTTCATACCACTTTTGTCCTTAGTTGTAGCCCCCATTTGGCCACCAGCTTGTTTCTTTGAATTTTTTGGATCAACAGGTGCCATTACCTATTTAACAACATTTCAATCATGTAAAAAATATATTAGCATTGAAACACCATATAATATTTGACAAAATTATATGAAACTCACTGAAATTAAATGCAAAAGTAAAAATATAATATTACAAAGTACGTATGTTTTAGAGCCTAAAAGGACCATAACATTATTAATAATATTACATAACAATGCTATATCTTTCAGGTGCTAATGTTGTCTAATTGAAGATATTAAATTAAACATTCAATGCATATCCCTTAATTATCGTGCTTATCATCATCATCAACATCGCCACTATTTTGTTCTTCATCATTCTCATTTTTCAGCTGTCCTTCAATGTCAACATTAACAAGGATTGTATCCGCTTCAATCCTATGTAGCAATCCTGGGTCACCATCATCCTCGTTGATCTCCAAGTTTTGTGTAGTACACTCTTCTTGTTAGTATGCCTCTCCATTATTTAATCGTTCGACATCTGAAAGTTGTATATTGTACAAATTTCTTGGTTGAGCTCTCTGAACAACTCTCCAATCCTTTCCTAATTTAGTATCATTAACGTAGAATACTTGTTGTACTTGAGTAGCAAGTACAAATGGTTGATCCTTATACTATCTCCTAGACACGTTGACACTAACAAATCCAAATTCATCTATATTGATTCCTTTTTTACTCCTAGTGTTCCACCAATCACATTTAAAACCAAGTACTACAAATTTTGTAGCATATTTCAATTCCAAAATATCTGTCAAAACACCATAGAAGTCGATCATTTTCCTTTCATGTTCTGCTTGCACAATAACTCCACTATTTTGACACTTTCTACGTTTTTCACGATTCTTTGTATGGAATCTATGGCCATTGATGATGCATCCAGTTAATCGACCATTGGCAATTTAAGAACCATTCCCCAAATACGTAAGCTGTGTAATAACTTCAGCTGTCGTTCCTTCTCCTAATGCCGAAATCTATACATGTTATCATTAATTGGTAGTTAATCATGTAAGCACAATTGATACAATAAAAAGGAGTATAGTAACAAATTATTAAATTAACTGCATTGGGTGAATTACTTACTTTGTCCAAAAACCAATCGGAAAACTCATCTTCATGTCTTTTGTGAAGGTTGGCCTCGTTTTGAGAATGAAGCTCTTCCAAATGTTCTCTATTTAAGATCCAACATTAAAAAAAGCAATGAATTTGCTCAACAAAAGTTTTATATAGTTAGTGTATTTTGTAAAATATATATTAGAACATGGTAAACGATTGAGTACTTACTGTATGAATGTGAGGACTTCAACATAATTGTTCAACATATACCATCTTAATTTCTTCCAATTAGTTTGTTCGAGTTCATCACTAATTCATCCACCTAAAGTACGAAAAGATATCTGAAATACAGATACAATGTTCTCCAAATGATGCACATGTACATTGTAGTTTCGCTCAGGTCTATTCCACACTGTATCTATATTGTTATAGTATAAGGAACAGAAGGTTAAGCACTCATTGTCAATGTAACCCTCAGCTATTGAGGCCTCTGGTTTAGCCTTATTGTGTACATGTGACTTTAGTTTGTGCATATACCTTAAACATTTTAGAAGAAATAATCAGATTAATTAAATTGTAGTAAACAATTATATAAATATGATAGTTACAACAATGTATTGAGTGTGGATATGAATTAACCTCTCAAATGGGTACATCCATCGAAATTGGATTGGTCTAGCAGTCAATGCTTCCATTGGTAAATGAATTGCTAAGTGCACCATTATATCGAAAAATACTGGTGGAAATATCTACTCCAGTTTGCACAAAATGATGGCAATATCACTTTCTAGTTTCTCCAATACATCAACCTTTAATGATCTTGAAGTCAACTTCTTGAAGAAAAGACATAATTGAATTATTGACTTTGACACATCCTTCCTTAAAGAACCACGCAATGCCACAGAAAGTAGACGTTGTAGAATAACATGACAATCATGACTCTTCAGCCCTTGAATGCGCCAATAGGAACTATTCACACATCGGGAGATGTTTGATGCATAACTATCAGGAAGCTTAGTAGAAAGGAGAAATTTGCAAAATGATATTTTCTCCATATTAGTGAACACGTAGGAAGCATGAGGAATTAACATCTTTCCATCCACAGAAATTGGATGCTCTAAGTCAAGTTGAGCCTTGTATGTGTCCTTTGTTTTTCCCTCCGTATTCATTAATGTTCCAAGCACATTATTACACATATTTTTTTCAATGTGCATAACATCAAGATTATGTCTTAGAGTAAGTGTCCTCCAATAAGGCAAATCAAAGAAAATACTTTTTTTTGTCCAATGTAGATGAGATGCATCTCGTTTTCGCTTTGTAGATGATTGTGGCAGCTTACCAAAAACAGGTTGTTGAACAATACTTAATTGTTGCAACACTTCATCTCCACTCAACCTAGTTGGTTTTGACCTTCGTTCTTGTCCATCTAACCATTTGCATCTTCTAAATCTATGATCATTACACAGGAAATGACGATGACCTATATAACATATCTTTTGTCCATGTTTCAAAGATAACCAAGATGTGTTCTGATTACATATTGGACATGCTAATTTGCCTTTTGTAGACCAACCTGAAAGATTAGCATATGCAGGGAAATCATTAATGGTCCATAAAAGTGCTGCATGTAATTGAAATGATTCGTCAATTGAAGCATCATACGTTGGCACACCAACATTCCACAACTCTGTCAATTCATCAATCAAAGGTTGCAAGAAGACATCAATGTCATTTCCAGGTGCTTTAGGATCAAGAATTAAGAGGGACAACATAAGAAAAGGATCTTTCATGCATCTTGATGGTGGTGGATTGTAGGGGACAACAATTACTGGCCACATACTGTACGAGCTACTCATGTTATCGAATGGATTAAATCCATCACTTGACAAACCGAACCTTACATTGCAAGGATCATTAGAGAACGACGTATGCAGCTCATCAAATTGTTTCCATTCTTTGGAATCAGCGGGATGACGCAAAATACCATCGTCCTCACATTTTTCTTTGTGCCAACTCATATCTTCAGCAATATGTGGTGTTATAAACAACCTTTGCAATCTTGGTTTCAAAGGAAAGTGACGTAACACCTTATGAGGAATTTTTGTAATTCCCTCCTCACTAAATTGAAAGCAAGGCAAGCCACATACTGGACAATCTTCTGCTTCTATCAGGTTCTTCCAAAAAAGCACACAATCATTTTTGCATACATCAATCTTCTCATATTTCATTCCCAAATCACGAATTATGTTTTTGGATTGAAAATGTCTTCGGAGTATGTGAACCAGCTAGCAAAATTTCATCTAGGATTTCAAGTAACATGTCAAATGACTCATTGGACTATTCATTCAACAACTTAATGTGAAGCAACTTATGGTGAAACAAAGCTTTGACATTTTACTTCCAGGATATAATTGGTAGTCAGCATCCATAAATAATTTATCGAAACTTGCATGTTGAGTTAAATTATCTTCTCCCACGGTAGTCACATTTGTTCCATTATACAAGTCATGTAACATTACAACTGTCTCATCAATATCATCGTCCACTTCTAGATTAGATTCAACACCGTCATGATGATTATTTGAAACCAAACCATTACCATTGTCATCTTCACCATGATGCACCCAATAATTGTATTTCCTTAACATTCTACTAATGAATAGGTCATCACGAACTTGGTTATAATTTCTCCATATATAATTTTTGCACCTCGAACATGGACATCTTATTAGACTTTCATTTTCAGAATTGGAATATGCAAAATTCAAAATTCCATCACTCCCTTAACATAGTCTTGATGGGACCTATTGTCGATTTTAATCCAACTTCTATCCATCTTCCTTTAAGGCCATAAAAAATGTTAGTACATGTCTAAATGAACAAATTACTTTGAAGATTCACAAACCATAGAACAAAATATATGTACTAAGAGCAGAGCATAGTACAATCATATTGTGACATAGATGTTGCTTTATGTTGTCACAACATATATAAGTACTTCTTTTAGAAAGAATGAGAATAGTATATAATAACAGAAAATAGCATGAAGAAAAATTTAAAACGTAATAAGTAAAAATATATAGGAAGGGAAATTCCAAGACAGAAAGTTATACGTAACAATTCAAGTTTTATAAAGACACACTTAAAAAATAAAATAACAAGTAATAAGTACCAATAAGATCACATACTCAAGACAATAACAAATTAGCAGTAAAATTCAAAACATAATTAAGATCACAAGCATTCACCAAGTCATTAAGAAAAAGAAATGGAATCTAATTTCATATAATTCAATACAAAATGATTTTGGTAAAGTGTATATAAAACCACTACAAAAACAAATGTATATATATATATATATGGGATTAATTACATACATTGCATATATATACATGTACATAATGTAACTATCCATGCAAATTTGTTTAACTGTTACTTAGGGTAAATAAAATATAATTAAAATGCAATGATGTTGTAAGTGCGCATATGTCTGTGAGTGGTGAAAATTGCATAATATATAATAATATGCTATATATTATATACTATATAAACTGTCAAAAAGAGGGCAGATGTAAAAAAGACAGTAGAGGGAACCTTGGAATGAGGAATGAGACAAATTATGATCCAACAATGGAGCTCTTAATTAAGAATTGTAATAGCTGAATATATATTGTAAATTCATGAGAAAATACAAAATTTAATATTAAAGAAATAGGGAGGTGAATGAACAAGAAATAACTCATTCTTGTTCTCATATATTCATATAGATGAGAGAATAAACTTAACAGAAAGCATATTAATAAAGAAATATAACTTTTTATACTTAAAATAGTTGAAAAAAAGATAAAAACAACTATAAGTCAAACCTCTTAAGAGAAGAAATTCCTAATATTGGAAATAAAAATAACACTTTCATGTTGCAGAGCTGGCTACAAGTTCAGAGGCCTTGTAAAGCAGTTGATAGGAAATGCTTTAACAAGGTTCTTTATCTGCCACATAAATTACTACCTTTTATAAAATTACACACCTACATATTTCATATATGCACATTTTTATAATCACATGCAGCACCATGCTTTATAATTTATACATCAGACACAAGAACACAGTGAAAAACAAGTTCAGAATAATAACATTTCAGCCTTCAGCCTTCTGGTTATTAGCCCAAAATTATCATTTATCACCTAAAATACTACTATATTCAGTATAAAAGTTGACCATACCATCACTACCATTATCAAGAAATCACAATCTCATTAGAAAATGTTTCTTCACAAAAACATCAGTAGTACTAAGTTCATAAACACATAACTACGTACGTACCAATATACCATGCAAGTGTCAAGTCTTGTTCATTAATGTACAACCAGTACTACAGCAACACCAAAACGACAAGGGTAAGACAAGGCCAAAGAAAAATAATATGTTTGGCTAGTATCTTTCCAAAAAAAATACAAAAACCTCAAAATTTCATCTCTGTGCATCAAAATAATTAAACTTATTGTAGAAGTATATGCATGGAAATTGTATGAAAACAAAATAAGCAAATTTTGCTGTTACAGATATGATAGCTCATATTCAATTGCTAAATATCAAACAAACTCCATTTTCCCCTTCACATGAAACAATGAAGTCGTTTTATAACGTTACCTTTTGTATCCAAATGTTATATATATATATATATGATTATAATATTATTGTTTAGACAAAATTATTCCAATTTTTGGTGTGCAATTATATTTTGATTTCCTTTTACAAGAAATTTATTCCAAACGAGAAAAAAAAATGCATGCATTAGTGAGTTGTGCTAGCTGATTAGACACAACCTCAAGATAAGTATGCAGATAAACATTTATTGAGATTGGAAAACTAACCACACCCACCCCAAAAAAGATACTGGATCTTGCCATGGCCTTGTTAATGTACAACATATATTTAACAGCTATACAATATGAAAGATCACACTACATGCCATGCAGGTGCGTTAAAGGTTATATTATTAATGTACGACACCATTATCTCAAAGAAAGGAAGCAAATAATAAACTAAACTACTCTCCATTACCTCAAGGAAAGGAACCAAAGAATACAAATAACAAACAAAACCACATACCAATCCAATCTCAACAACATAGCAATAGAAAACGGAACTTCCTAAAGTTAATAATCATTTAATACCATGGGGATCCAATGGGTTTAAAGTATGTAATACAATGGGGATCAGAATGGGTTTAAAGTATGTAATGCAATGGGGCTCAGAATTTCTTTTTCAACATTCTTACATTTATTTTTGTAAAGAAAAATTATTGTCATGTCTTTACTTGTTCATGGGTTAAAGGAACAAGTAAGTAGGAAGATCAGTTTGCTAAACATACCTCAGACATTCACAGTTGATTTAAATTCATACTTATTTAGAAGAGAAATAGGTAAGCTTCAGATTGTCAATGGTTGTACAAATTAGGAAAAACAAATAGAGAAAAATTAATGAAAAAACTGTAAATCATTCACCCAAATACAGAGTATGGCACATAAGATAGTATCAAAAATGTAAACAAACACATCATCCCAGAGGAGAACAAAATTGTATGAATGAAAGAGTGAAGAAATAGCAGATATTACAGAGTAGATACAAGGAGGACATACCCAAATTTTCAATTGAAGAACTATGAAAAATATCCTGCCTTTCAACAATCCGGTTGTGGAAGATGGTTATTTGACAGCTTCAAATGTTCATATTTGTAAACAGCAAAAAAAAAAAAATTGTAATCAATATTATTAACTAAACCCAATGAAATTAGTAAACCCTAAACTAAAAATCGAACTTACATAGACAAAGCACTTGCCAAATCAATGATCTAAGAAGATTTCTAATTGAAAACCATATGACGAGCGAAGAACAAGTTCGTGTGTTATTTTCTCTTCCCTGTTTTACCAAAACTTATGAAGGATGATAGAGAAGGCATTAATTGCCCTAAACGACATCGTATAAGGATAATGTAAAAAAATAAAAAGGGTTTGCTGTGTAAGCCAACGATTGGTTAATGAAAGTGATAAGGATATATTGTATGCCACATAAGCATTAAATCTGGAGGGAAACTTGGTGCCAAAAGCTACAAAGTGTGATTTTACTATAATGTTCAATAACAAACACAAATTTATAACAAATTGTTGTATCAATATCCCTATTACTTATGATTTTTTATTTAGTCTTAAAAACATATAATTCAGTTACGAAAAAATAATTTGTAGGAAACAATTTCGTGACTAATCGAGAAATTTCTTGTATTGTCCATGATCGTCGAACTCAGCTCTGAGTTGGTTCTAGGAGTCATGTAATAGGTGAATTAATCTCTCCTTCCCTTTGTTTCTTCTTTCCGAATAAAATTAAGAGCTAAGCTTTATTTTGCACTGATATTTGCATATAATTGTACATTATGGAGTCCACCTATGGAGCTTTTTACTTTAATTTAGCATTTTTTAAAATTTCTTAGTTTTGTTTTGCATTTAATATTGTGGCCTAAAACATCTGATCACACGTTGGGCTCCATAGCATAACTAGTTGTTGGGGTTTATAGCATTTTCTATACATTATACATATATGGTGTGTTTAATCAGTTGTGTGTGTGAGCATGTCACCCAATTTAATAAGCTACGTACCTAACTAAATAGATATATAGATTAGATTATATTCTTTTTTATTGCTTTTTCCTTACTTATTAATTTGTTTTTGTTTATCATTAATCAATTTAGAAAAATATTAGATCAATGATTAGCATGTGCATATATTAGATTTTGGATGAAAATTTGAATAGGTCCTTATGTTTAGCGTTGTGTTAAGGAACCCAACCTAGTACTCTATCTGCTTCTTTGCATAAATCTCTCCTTTTACTTATAATAGTTTTCTTCATTCCTAAAAAATTACACATATCAAACACATATAAGATCCGATAAGTCACATGAAAATCTTTATTAATGTTAGGGTTTAATTTTTCCTTTCAATTGAGACTTTCTAATTTCCAATTTGATTCAATCATGGAATTTTTTTTTTTCAAAAATCTCCAAATATCTTCAATTCTTTATATAAAACATAACTGCATGAAGTTGTTCCAAATTCATTAGAAAAACAACAATAATATTTCTTATTGTGCAGTTATATTTTCTAACAAAAGTTTAGGAAAACTTCAGGATTTTGCTTGAATTAAATTGGAAACTAGTGGAGTATCTAAAGTCAGCATCTGTGGCTACAAGTTTGGTGCATCTTAAGAAGCTATACATTTCTGAATGTAGTCATGACAAAAGAATTCCGACAAGGTCGGTTAGAAGAGATTGGCTTATTCCGTTCATTAAAATGTATTTCCCTGAGGGTTCTTCCAAACCTTGAAATTTTTGTAGAGGATATCGTAATGACATGGAATATCTACTTAATTTGAAAGAATTGGTTATAGATCACTGTCGTAAACACACAACATTCATCTCCAATTCTACAGATGAAGAACCTCAACAGAACTTGGTGTCCAAACAGCCTCTCTTCCACGATCAAAATGTTTTCTTCCAAATTTTATTTTATTTTTTTACTTTTATAAATTTTCTATTTTTTGCATGCATGTAGCCTTTATTCATGCTCCTGTTACACAAATTTAATGCTTCTAGTAGTACATAGAAAATTGATTAAAAATTTTAATAGCTGTCAATTTTGGTTATTAGTTGATTAAGTGGATATATATATATATATATATATATATATATGGGACCTTTTATTTAAAAATTTCAATATATCATCAATTATTGAACCCTTTTGTGGTAAACAAAATTGATATGTATGTGCAAGTAAAATAGATGGCTCATTACAAAACGTAGGTTGACCACTAGAAAATAAAATAGAGGATTCAATTCAAAAGTAGAAACTGACCAATAATAATATTATATTGAGCTCATATATACTTCCCAAAATTAGTATTTCCTTACAATGACAAGAATTTCTAAATTGAAAAAATAGGACTGACTTTGAAATATGTGATAAAAGGCCTAAAAGTGTATAACCCTTAATAATTACCATTTGCTCATAATTACTGGCCATGTGTCTGCATTGTAGGTACTCCTAATCGAAATTTAATTTACCATATTGTTTTTCCTGGCATTAATCAATTGTACGTTACATTCTCAAACTTGAAATCATTGTCTTTAATCGGGAGGAGTTCCTTCCATCATATGGTACAACATGGTGATCTAGAAGAATTTCTTTTCAATTTGGTGATGCTCGAAATGGGAGGTGACATACCCATCTTCTTGATGGATATATTGGGTAGCCACCAATATGGTGCATGCACCACAATATTTCAGAATTTGGAATGTCTACGATTATATGGGGTTGAGAAACTAAAGAAATTATTAATGCCTTCCTGGGGTTTCCAAGCTTTGACAGTTCTGAGTGTGGAATCGTGTAATGGGATGGAATATTTATTGACTCCCTCAATAGCTAAAAGCCTGCTAGAGCTTGAAATGATCATGTACAAGTAGATTGTAGAGTAGATGATGAGAATGGCATGAACATAGAGCAGCTCAAGGAGGGTGCTGGTGACAAGTACATTACTATCAATACCCCCATACGACACTTGTGAGAGACACACTCTGCTCTTTGATTAGACCAACCAGCCAGTTGCTCCAAATTGTCAGGTATTAAATTAAAAATTAAGCTATGAAAATAAATATCATTCACATCTACAGCTTTACCATTGATCTATCTCTCAAATATTTTATTTCTTTCCCTTCCATTTCCTCTAATAATAGTTCTTTTATATTCATGATTTTGGATTTTAATTAAAATACAAGAGGCAAGTGTATACCCTTAGAGCATACCTATGGCTCTGCTCTGCCTCTTCTACAGCGAATCCTCTGTCTCAGAAGAAAACGTTTTGAGTTCCTCCCAGGCTTTAATGAGAATGGGAGCTGAATATCTGCAATCCAGTATTTTGTATGAGCTCAGCTCCATGATCATCCACATCCTCAGATCGCCTCCTCTCCCTGTTCCCTTTACCTCCTCTTTCGCTTGTTATGAATAAACATTATTCTTGTACATATGATTGCAAGAACACCTTTAACTCCATATACCATCCTCTAGGAGCTGCATTCATAGTGACTTGGTATGAAATTGTCAATAGAGAATTGTTTGTTTCTCTATTTTTCGAACTGCTTTTCTTGATGGTGTATAATTCTAGGTCAGTGCAGGTAGCTCTGGAAATATTTAAATGGTATTGACAAAGCTTTCAGTGTTGTATTGGAACAAAGAACCAATGAACCCAATCAGTTGTTGGTTAGCATTGCAAAGAGTAAACTTCCTAAGCAACATGATGGCAAAAATGAGAAAGCTACCAAGCCTGAAGAGCTTGTTCGATTATACTCTTTTATTACTGGTTATTATTTAACTTATGCATTTGCTTATAACCCACTGCGCTTTATGTATGAATTTTTTAACACTATTTCCTAAACTCCTGTTTTAACCTTCCGAGCAAAATGGTCATTTTCCTCTGCAGTGACTACTATACTGCCCATGAAATCTCCTCTATTTGGTTGAATTTTGTTTTTTTTTTTTAATTTGTATTTATTTATAGATATCAACTATGCATTGAACATTGAAACAAATCTTTTCCTCTATCTGGACTTCTTCTATATGAAAACATATGTAATTTTATTAGTATTACATCAACCATCATGATCTTTTGTCTTGCTGTTGTAGAACGGCCATTTTAAATTTCTTTTATTTATCTTTCTTTTTTTTTTTTCTTTTTTTTGTTGTTTTATGGTATTAAGCCTTTTATGTGCTTGTCATTTTGTCATGTGTTCTCTTGTCATTTTGGAAGTAACAATTTCCGTTCAAGTCATTACAAAAATCAAGTCATGATTTTATGTTCTGCCTTTTAGTAACTTATTTTTTGGGTGCCAAAAGGATTTTTTAACTCTATATTTATGGGACTTCTAATTTCTTGCAGGTGTTTCTTTTTGGGTAGATCATACAGCCAGCTTAGCTGGTATGTGAGTGGAAGCATATGCATTGTTTGGCAGGACTCGCTATCTTGCTGAGAATGCCTTACAGAAATTCCAAGTCGTAGGTGATGCTGATCAGGTATGCAGATGACTGGAAGTGTTTTCTTTCCTTCCAGGCCAATGGTCTTTTTTTCTCTCTCTCTCTCTCTCTCTCTCTCTCTAATAATAAATATTTTTCTGGTGCTAAATTGTGGTCTCTAATTATCAAATTTTAATATGACTTATTAATGATACTTTTGGACGATGTTTCTTGGGTACTAAACCTACTGCTTTTATTTCAAGTGATTTCTTTTATCTTACCAAATAATAATTTCTATCATACAAGCTATATGTTATGCTGATGTATTTAAATTGGATTCTATCTTTTGTTAAACAGACAATAATCAAAGAGTTGAAGAATCTGCGCAAGGAGTGCAGATCATGGAAGAACTGAGGCACCTGAAAATTTTTCTAAAAAACTGGAGGTGACGAGAAGGTATTAATTCTTCATTTTTTCTACTATGTGAACAATGCTAAAGCACAAAATGATGTTGAGAGTGTAAAACAACCCGATTGGTACTGGATGTTATACTGATAAGTGGAAAACAAAGACCAGGGATTTGGTGCAGCCTGAAAGTAGAAAAGCATTTAGTGTTTAAAGTGAGAGTGATAAGAATTCTGTTTGGAGCAAGATAGTTTCTATGTTATGGAATCTAATGGCGTTATAATAATGGTGAAACATAGGAAGGGTATCCGATTGATCAGTATCACTACAAGAAAAATTTGAATTAGTCACGAAAATGCTACTTACAAGTTATTTTTTTCGTAACTAAAGCATATGTTTTTGACACGAAAAAAAATGTCGTAACTGATAAGGATATGTGTACTATAATTAGTTATAAATGGGTCTTTGTTACTAAAGTTTGTAACAAAAACACCATAATACACTCTTGGCGCCAACTTTCCCGCTAGAAATGATGCTTATGTGGCATAAAAATCTACAACAACCAATCCTAGGCTTACACATGAAATATTTTTTTATTTTTTTATATTATTATTAATCGCCGCTTTAGGGAATTTAACCAAAACTGAATGGTCATCGCTCTCGTTTTTCATCCCTAGCCTAGAAAGGGTACGAACATCTTGAATTCGGATTTGCTTCGCGAACTCATCCATCGATTGTAAGCTCTTCGAGAAAGTTTGCAGCTTTTCAGTCAAGCTTTTGGTATGTCCTCCTTACTTTAACTGCTCTGTGATATCTAGTTTTTCTTCAGTCTTTCATGCATGCAAGTTTTTTTAGATATGGGATGATGGATTTTGTTTAGTTTTTTCAGCTATCTTCTGTGTCTTTGGCTGCTTTTGTGTAATTGGGTAAAGGATTTATGGTTCACATCATGATTTTTGTGATGTACCCAACAAACCCCCAATTTTAATTATTAATTGCTAAAATGCATTTGGCAAATAAATAAAGTAATTATTTTTCTTTTTTTATTATTGCAAATTTATGAATCAGTTTGTTCGCTGCAAGTGTACTCATTCGTATGCCTAATAGCGCAGATCGGCCATGGCTGCCAAGACCTTCATCGGAATACCGACCCTTGTAAGAATTGTTGCTCGGATTTTTGTTCTTTTCCACCTTCTTCACATTAACAACAGGCTCTCTTATCACACATTGCTTGGCTATTTTCCCCTCACTTCTCCGAGTTCTTCAGGTGTGTATTGAGTGTTAAGGCATAGGATATATTTCTTCTTCTTCAATTGAAAGTTTCGGTATGCCCTTCCTAACGATCCGCAATATTTGGTTTTTCTTCTCTTTCATGCATGGAAGTTTTTCAGCTAGGGATGATGGATTTTGATTTGGTTTTTGTCTATCTTCGCCTTTGTGTGCTTTTGTGTAATGGGTGAAGGATTTAGGTTCACATCATGATTTTTATTTCGTGCTTTTTGTTATTTAAAACCTGATCATATTATGGTTATTTATTTGAATCATAAAAATACTAGCTTTCCATTAAAAAACAGCATCTGTTTTGTTTTAACTTGGTAAACTCGTAATTGGATAAGAACAAAACGAAATATTTCCTCTCTAATTGAAAATAACAGGTGATTCCACAATTTCATCTCTAATGTGGCTTTTCTTTCAGACCGCATCGCCCAAAAGAGGTTTTTTATCTGAAAGTGGTTTGCTTTGCTTCTTTTCAAAAAGTGCATTACTTTCTATTCTCTGCTTAAACTGTTCTTCAAGTTTTACTTCATGATGCTTCACTACTTGTGGGACAACTTAGGGGGTTGGATTTGTTTCAATTTTCACTACTGAATTTACTTTTTTCCCTTGTTAGCAATCTGAATCAGGTTTTTGAGTTTCCATAAGACTTCGATCCTTTTAAATATGTCTAAAATGGACAATAGTGGTGATTTCATTCAATGGCTCGGTCCTAAAATCTCAACAAAGATCCTTTCACACATCTAGATGATCCATCTGATACCGTCCGTGTTTCAAGGTTCGAGGCTTTGGAATCACTTGGGTAGGCTGTTGGTGTTATTTTATTAGCTTCTCTCTTATTATAGGTTTCACATCTTTCAATAAGTTTAACACAAGTGAATTACATGCTGTTTACCAAAATATTACAAAATATAAGTAATTGCATTTGACATAATGAAATATAACCAACGTAATTTAAAGTATTTCTTTCTTGAACTATGTTTAGGATTTTAACTTTTCAAGCAAGGAAGATTTGGGACTTTGTTCGCATAATAGCTACTCAATTATGAGTTCTTAAGTATGTATATGAACCAGAATTTTCCTATTCCGAAGTTGTTCGCTTTTGCGACATTGATCCTTAATATTTTGCTGCAGCCATTGAAAATGGGCTTTGTAAGCAGCTTTGCTTCAAAAATTTCCCAAATTAGCTAGTGCTGCTAATGTCTTTGAAGCAAACAACTAAATAGAACCAATAAAGGTCAATCTTGGCAGCAGATGGAATGGGAGTGCCTTAGAGAAAGCATGAGTCTATTCCTCTGCTTTGTCTATCGTCCCAATCATAATGAAAATAGGACTCCTCTCTCTTTCTCTCTTTTTCTCAAATATCTTCCATTACTCTCCCTCCTAGTTAGCTAGGTAAGTAGCTAATACTAGTTTTGATCTATAAATGGTAAGTCTTTTAGGACCAGTTCCTTCTTTGTTTTTGTTTGTACCATTTTCCCGAGTTTAATTTCTGCATCAAGACTATATAATTCCACACTTGTAAGGTAATCAATAAGTATATAGTATGCTTGACCTGATTGGATGCCATATCTTGGCTTACTTTCCCATTGGTTGAACAAGGATATCCTTGTGTACTTTTTTTGCATAATATTTTCTTTAAAAAAAAAAAAGAAAAAGAAAAAAAGATGCCATTTCCTAGTTGTACCTCTTTATACACACACACACACACACACATATATATATATATATATATATATATGAATGAAAGGCATGAGTGGACGTCAACATCTCCGTACATTGCCATGCAAGTAATTAGCCAATTTAATTTTTGAGACTTCTCGCACTAGTTGTTCACCAAAAAAACTTTGCCACTCGTGAAAAGTTTATGTCTATATATCATTTTGTTTAATATTACCAAAATTTGTCACACTTATTATTCTTTATGTTATTTTCTTGGCAGAATCCAAAAGCAGCACTCTGAGTGTATGTAAAATGTTGCTTCTGGTGTATTGAGTGTGAAAAGCCCTTCAGGAAGACTCAACTGTAAAGTATAAGTATATAAATACTATACACACACGCACACAAATATGCATGCATGTCCTTCTACTATTGGTAAATGGGGTATAAATTAAGACTGAATGTGTTTATTACTAATATATATATATATATATATATATATATATATATATGCATGCCATTTCGATCCCATATAGACCTAGCTACTTAAGGTGATGAAAATGGCCGCCTCATAGTTTTTCCAATTCTAGACGCCTTATTTTTAAGCCTTGAAATAAAGGATTCCCATCTCCTCAATAATATTCCCGGCTAGGATTGCTTTAGACTTTCCAATATCTAAGTGTTTCTTTCTATGCATTTTGTTCTTTTGTGCTTAAGAGACGAGAAAAAGTGTATAAAATTCAACCGATATGTACATGAGCATATCGACCTTACATCAAGAGTTTTAATGCTAATTTATATAAATATTTGGGTATATATGCATAATATATTTAATATCATGTGTAGCTGAAATTTGATTATACAAAGGATGATGAAATTCTCTTTGTTATTGGTTAAATTCATGTTCTAAAAACAGGATAATGGTCATGACTATCCAAGCAATTTTCAACAAACCGCATTGATTTAACCAATTCAAAGGAGAAGAAGGGTAATATGGTGTAAATGGATTGATAATTCCATGTAGTTTACTGGGATTTACATTGGAAGTTGACTTGTCAATAGAAGGCCAAGTACATCAATAAGCCACTACCTAGGACATTAATCACAATCATGGTTGGGAAACAATGTTTTATTTATTCAAATGTTTCGGTTTATGAGAAGAAGTAGGTTTCACTTTTTCTTTCACTAGCAATGTATAGTATGGATTTAATTAGTCTAAAATAAACACAAAATACATAAGCACTTTATGAAGTTCAAAACAAAGGAGGAAGCATTGCAGAATAGGCTAGAGGAAGTGAAACCGAAAGCCTGGCCAATCCTCTGTGAGCATTTCTCAAGTCCAGAGTATATTGTAATTACCTATAACTTTGAATTTATGTTTATTTAATAGAATTGGATAATAGAGTAGCAATATATATTCTTATTTGTTTGTTGCAAGAGAGAAAGAGAGAGTGTACACAATATATATTCACTGAGAGAGTAGGCCTTTAGAACAGGAAACTAAGCCCTGTCTCTCTAGTCTTTGCACAATAGTCTAAAATCTTTGAAAAGCACACACATACCAAAAAAAATGAAAAGCACGCACATACCACATAACACAAATCATTGTACTCTCACACATGCATGAACTTAGAGACCCAACTCATTTTTTTGTGACCCACCGAACATAACTTTTAGGGTCAAAATCAGCTTTTGATGTATAAGATTGAATCTTATTTGGATATTCACTTTTTTCCTTTATTACACATTTTGCTATATTCTTCATATCCTATCCAGTGAACACCAAGTTTGAATAATTTGGATTAGCTTTTTAAAAAATAGGAAAAAAACATAGAACAATATGATTGATGCATAGCTAGTCTCTCTCAAATGTAATATGTGGTGATTGAGGGTCCACTAATGATGGTTGATGAGATATTTGACACTATTCTTCCTCCAAGGTTAGGTTATATTGCTGAGCAACAACTCAAGGTTCCTAAAGAAAGGGCCAAGACAAGGGAATGAACAAAGAATTGCTTAAGCAAGTGGTGAGTTGAAAGTATGTCAAGATCAAATGGAAGCATCCTTATATGAGAACAGACATCACTATGAGGACCAAGGGTGGAGTACTAGCAACTCATTGCCTTCTTTCATACATGACAACAACATCAATTGTGAGTGACTCATAAACTTTAATATAATGGGATAGATCTGAATTATTATGAATAATTCAATTCCAAAATGAAGTAAACCGACACTTTATATGTCTAATATATAGATGACTAATGGGAGGATATGAGGAAGGTGCATATGGAGATGTTTTTGGAAGTCATTTTGGTATATGGATATACAATATATTTTGGTAAGACACTTAAGAACTATCATATATCCACTTAAGATTAGGTATAATATATGTTATATGGAAACTCTAATTATGCACCGTCTTTCATTTAATTTTTGCATTTGAGTGATAGTTGAAGAAAAGACCATGCAGACTTGTTTCTCTTCAATAACAGTTGGAATTATGTAAAACATTGATTAGGATTTAATGCTGCTCAATTATATTGTGCTAATTGTTATATGATGTATTAATTCTAGCAGCAAGCATAGATGATGATAATTGCTTATGAATTAAATCTAAGTATGGATTTAATGTTGCATAGTGCTTCACCAAGAGATCTATTATTTGTTAATTATTCTATATTTTATAGATTTAGTTCAAATATAGTCTATATATTATGTATTGTCTTATTGTCTTGTGTTCACTGTAACTCAATATTAATTCATTAAAAATAATTTAATGAATTAAATTGGATATTATACAATTTCTAGAATAATAATTATAAACATAAGTGTAATTATTATTAAGCAATCATATTTTTTTTTATAACTATAATGCAAACACCGACAATGTTAAGTGTTTGTAATAAATGATATGTATATGGTAATTGTAACTTTTATACAAATGACAAAAAAATGGTTATTAAATATATGTGAGTTACAAATTATATTATCAGAACTAATCGCCATTTAAATTTATAATTGTAGTTATAATTTACACACAAATATAAATTTGTAAGTAATATATAATTACTAATTGTAATTTTGTAACAATTAATCAAATAACAACGAAAAAGTGGTCGTAAGTAATAGAATGATTTTGTAACTAAATGGTCACTTGATCAACATTTAGGGTCCTAATTAGTTACTTAAATGAATATTCATCACGGAAAAATTGTCAATTAGTAACGACAATTTTATAAGTAAAGGTATTGTATAGTTACGAAACATGTGTTGTAAATAAAGATGCTATCTTTAGTCACGAAATGACAATTTTCGTGACTTATTACTAATCTATTACGGTCATTTAGTCACAAACGATCCACGAAAAAAATTCGTTACAATATGACATTAAGGCACGAAAAATCGTAACTGATTAATTATTAGGTACGTTTTTTGAGTTCGTGACTAATTTAAATTTTTCTTGTAGTGTATCTCTGAATTATGCTAAATGATCTGATAATGCCAGTCTGCTATTATTTCAGCTCTGGATGGTTTTCTTTGACATGTTGATTTGGAATTTGTTTCAGTTGGAGAAATTGCTACTTGAGAAGCTCAAGGTCTATGAGTCTGCAGTTGGTGATTCACATGTGAAAAGTGTTCCGCGCATTGATGCCTTCCCTCCTGCCTTCCAAGCAATTCCTTGCAATCCCATTATTCCAAACCTTGCCACTACAAGAAAATTTTGAATTAGTCACGAAAATGTCAGCTACAATTCATCTTTTTAGTAACTAAAGCATATGTTTTTGACACGAAAAAAAAGTTGCAATTAATAGGGATACATGTAATGCAATTTGTTATAAATCTACATTTGTTACTAAATTTTGTAGCTAAAATGTCATATATCTTTTGGCGCCAACTTTCCTCCCAAAAAATTTGCTTACGTGATGTAAATAGATTCAATCAGCTACAACAATCAATTGTAGGTAAAAAAAAAAGGAAAAAACTTCATAAAGAAACTAGCAAACGATGTCGTCCAGGCCTACAACTCACTGCACGAATCTCACATACAAACTCAAAAGTGAATCTTTGTCACGACAACTCTCTCTCTCCCTCTCTCCCTCAATCTCACCTGTGCCACAATAACCCATCTTAAATTTCAATTTTTATACTTAGATTTAGACTTTTAGGTTTTTTTATATAAAATTTTTGATGAAACAAATTTGTTTGCTTTTTGTTCAAACAAATTTGTTCGTAAAAAGAGATAAAATATACAGTTTCAGATTTCGCTCCTATGCTCGAAGCCAGACGCCCCTTCGAGCACCCATTCAATTTGAGGGACGATTGGACCACCGGAGTCCGCCTCCTACCCACGACATCGTTCTGCCATTGACGCCGCCCCCTTCCACGCCGCTGAATCCGATGTGAACGAATCTAGTGCATTCACACACAAATCTGACATTTTTGGACCTGAAGTTCTCAGATCCTGCACTACCAAGCCGTGGTTCTTGCTCCATGGCAGTGATTTTTTATCTTCCTTAGTCGTCGTGCCTATTTGTGGTTGTTGGCTGTCAAAGTCAGAGGTTCAAACCAGCAGCCCAAATTCTCCCGCTTGATACAAGCTGGTATGTGATTTACTGATTTAATAATAAATTTTATTTTTTTATTCTATTGGCTGTTAGCCTTTGGATTGATAATTTTTTTTTATATTATAGTAAACTTTGTCCTGTAGTTTTTGGTAGTTTTTCTGAATAATAATGTAGCTTTACCAAGCTAAATTGAGTTCTTTTTATTTTTTACCTAGCTAAATTGAGTTCTTTTTATTTTGTATTGTTGTTGTTAATAGTGGATAATTTAAAAGTTAAGTTATCATGGTTTCCAGCCATTGCCAAGTGCTTCAAGGCACAATACGGTTGCTTTCCCTGAGAGTGAAAAAGTATTGTAACAGATGCTTGGAAACACAACATTACTTTTAACTCCTGCTAGCCTTGGATACGAGTCAAATGAACAGCTAGCTTCTCAAAGTGATGAAGATCAATTAGTGTGAATAATTGCTCTCGTATCCAACCATTCTTAGGCTAAAACTAAAGAGAAAAATTTATTTTCCTTGTACATTGGCTTGCCCCGTTAACTAGCTTTTTCATTAAACGTCCTAGTGTTAGATGCTTTGTTTATTTTTATTTTTTTTGGCATCTAATGGTTAGGTTTGTGCTGGACTTTCAAGAATACAAATCTGAAAATGCATAGCTGGAGGAACTTCTTTTTACTGAAGTAAGACCCATCCCTATTTTCTATTGCTTGGATTAAGTGACGCATAATCTTAGATGCATGTGATATAGTCCCTTTTTTTTGTTTTTTTTAATAGAGAGAGGTTAGTATATCATATGAAGCTTGAATAAAGCAGCTACAATAAGATTTGTCAGTATCCAAAAATGAAGTGACGAGAGTAGAGTCCAATATGGCTGAGGCCTTGGCTATAAAGAATTCCAAAATTGAGGCCATTGTCAGTGCCACTGATGGACTTAAGAAACAGGCTGCTATATCTGAAGGAAATATGGCTTCATTGCAGGTTCATTTCACTTACCTTCTCTCTCATTTGTCATATTACTTTGATCTGAAAACATGTATCTTATGGCCATGGCGTTAAGCTTCCCGTATGTTGCCCTATGTTCTAAATAGATTAGCAACTTCTCTGTATTATTTGGTTCTGTACTTACTAGAATGCTTCAAGAATGTTCAGAGCTGCTTCTTGTTCCCCTTCCGTCCTTCCTCTCCTTTTTCTCCGACATAGGCTAGACTAGTTTGGAATCTTTGTTTGTTTTCTTTTGGTGTTTTATGATTTCACCTCTATGACCTTTTATTCAATACTAATCCCTGCTCTTCATTTTCCCTTGAGCTATTTGATGAAAGTAGGGATGTTTTTTACTTGAATTTGAAACTTGGAAGTTTGGCAACAGCATAATTAGTTTTGACCAGGCAAACATGGAGCCTATGATGAGACATAGGGAACTTACAAAAACGAGGATGATGCAGGTTAGTGTTTGTTTCTTCCCTGCTTGTCTATTTGCACTTCATTTTTATAATGAGATTTGAGATATGATGTTATACTTCACCGGCTCTAAGGGAGGAGCAAGCTTCAGAACGGAGAGCAGAGAGAAGAGCAGACACAATGCTAGCAAAATGGTTTGTACCAAAAATAGTTTTACAATGAATTTAATTGTCTTCCCAGTTGGTAGCTTCGTGAATGCACATGTTCTAAAACAGGCTTTCATGGAAAGGGAAGTGGAATTAGAACAAAGAGCTATAGAGGGTTGATTCTTGCAAGAATCCGTAATGTAAGGATTCTTTGTACTGTGACTATCTTCGTGGTCACAATTAACAATTTGCTTACTTTGCTTAAAAAGTATAGCAATAAAATTGTAAATTAGATTAATATGTTAGTTAAATGTAGCCAATCTCTAAGAACTTTAGTTCCTTGAATTTTTTCAATGGGGATATTAATGAGTTCAAATTATCACTAGATTGAATAGAATTTTTATGTGGACATCTTGAAGTCTCAAATACTGAGATCTATTTAGTTAATTAGAAATTTTCAGTGGTCTTTTGAATTCCTTATCGTCCCTCCATTAATATTATATTAGCTTGCATCTCCATAACAACAACCTTCTGGGAAATCCTTGAAGTATAGTTCCTTGTTTGTAGAAACCTAGCAAATTAGATGTATAATTCTAGTATTTTATGCAATCCTCATGATGGTTGTTTTTGTGGTACTCTATGAATAGATGAAAGATCACCTTTTTTATGGACGTGTATATATTGAGATATGAAGTTTTACATAATAAATATTAAAGCTTGTTAAATGAATGTCTTCATATGAAATCTTGTCCAGATAAGCACCTTTTGACTGTAATATTATGTTCTAGAATCAGTTATTGTAGGCTTGCCACTAGGAAAAACTGATTGCATGTCCACCCTGCAAGTCCCTTTTGTTATACCCAACTGATGAGCATCTTAAGTTCACCTCTTTTATCAAAAAAAAAAAAAAAATGGGTATCTTAAGGTCTACTATTGAAATGCCATATCTCTCTCTCTTTGATTCTTATTTCATGTAGTTAGTGAGTTTTGTTATTAGTGAGTATTCCAGTGGCTTCAAACAGTAAGTATGCATTTGAGTTGTTTAAAGTGTTGGGGCTAAGTAGATCGAGTATATTGACATAAACCTAACCACTTAAGCTTTGAAAAGTTAATTTTGACAATATTTTATTCCAAGTGAAGGTGCAATAGATCATGATGCAAGTGTCTTTGTGGGTATGGTATTGGCCGAAAACAGAATGTATGGCTTATGAGCTAATGTAATGATTTGGCATTTTGGTATATACATTTTGTAGTTTCTTCTAATACGTGATTGCATCACACAAAGGCCTTCTATATAAAGAACTTTTATTTGAATTAAAATGGTTCACTTGTTGCATAAACCTTTTTAAAAAGTTACTGTTTTTTTTTCTCTTTTGTATTTATTTTATATGTTTCATTCCTAAATATCTATTTATTTAATAGAATATTTGTTCTGTAATATGTCTGTAAGTTATTCCAAATATCTTTATATGGTGGAAATGTATTCTTTCATGCAATTTTTATTTTATCTGACCAATCTACTGACCAATTTAATAACAAGCATCTTATTAGTAATTATGTAAAGAACAATATTGATTCACTTTTGACAGAAATTGAAATCTTGTGACAGATGACAAATTCTCTTGTTACAAGGAATTGAGAAGTGAGAATTTTCATTTTGTGAAAATTGTCATGTGCATTTATAGGAAGTTGTTGATTTCTTTCAAGGAGAAAATGTAAGCTAATATTTTACAAGCTTGTAACGATGCGGAAAAAGGTCACAAATAAAATTTCAATTTCATTATTTCATATTTTCACAAGTTTAAGTTAAAGCAGAATCACATGCTTTACAAGCTTTTTTACAGGCCTCTGTTTGCAGGTATCTTATTAAGCATCATTCATGCTCTGCTAGATCAAACACCACAAGATGAAATGAGAATTATAGGATGCGGGACTCTTTTTGACTTTGTAAATAATCAGGTTGGTTATCCATAGCTGCTTGTTACACTAAATTATGGAAAAAGTTTGTGTTGGCTCTTTAACTTTCACATGTTGGTAGACTAATTTCTGTCATAATGTGAATGCATTTGAATCTAGGTTCATCTGTTTACCTTTGATTTCTTGGTCCTAGGAAAGCTAAAAATTGCAGCAATTGAACTCTTTGTGAGGAACACCTCAATTTGATTTTACCAACAAAGCCCCCTTTTCATCCCAGGCAATTTCAATATATGTGCAGTTATTGGAAACTTAGCAGATCTTTTGAAGACAGTTTGGAAAGGAGATTGATAGTCATGATGCTATTATACGAGACAATGAAGCCCCTGTTAATGAGGTAGCATTTTTAGAGATATTTACTGCTATAATTAATATTAGGCCTTTGTACTGTGAATTGAATACTCAATTAGGCTGATTAGGCATGTTTGCTACTTAAGGCTAAGTGTTGTATGATATATGATGTTAGTAGACAATGTAGATGATGACAATATTTTGATCTATTAATTTAAGTATGGCCTATATATTATGCATTGTGTGATTAATTAATAGTATCTAGTGTCATGTTATATGTAGTTGATAGGTATACCAACATTAATTCATTAAAAATTAATTTAATGAATTAAATTGGATATTGTTTAATTTTTGGGAGAATAATTACAAAGATAAGTGTCACTATTATTTGAGCATACACAAATTTATTGTAACTATAATACAAACACTGACAACATTAGGCGTTTGTAACAAATGACATATATATATATGTATTAATTGTAATTTTTCATATTTCAACAACAAAAAATATCGTTATTAAAGATAAGAGAGTTACAAATTACATTATTGAAATTAAGAAGTTAGTTACGAAATTCATAATTGTAGCTAGAATTTACACGAATATAAAATTGTAACTAATATGTAGCTACGAATTGTGATTTCGTAATAATTAATCAAATAACAACGAAAGAGTGGTTGTAACTAATAGAATGATTTCGTAATTAAATGGGCACTTGATCAACATTTAAGGTCCTAATTAGTTACAAAATAACTATTTAGTCACAGAAAAAATTATCAATTAGTAACGATAATTTTTATAAGTAAAGGTATTGTATAGTTAAGAAACATGTGTCGTAACTAAAGATGCTATATATCTTTAGTCACGAAATGGCAATTTTCGTGACTTATTACTAATCTATTATGGTCCTTTAGTTACAAACGATCCATAAAAAAATTAGTTGCTATATGGTATTAAGGCACAAAAATCCGTAACTGATTAATTATTAGGTACGTTTTTTCGATTCGTGACTAATTCAAATTTTTTTTGTAGTGTGCCTATAATTTAATTGATTTCCCATCTCTTGAAAATAGGACGAAGAAAAGACAAAAAAGGTTCCATTAGCAGACTTTGGCCATAAGTTTCCTTGTGAGTTTTTTTTAATGGACATTTCGGGCACTTTTATACTCCAAATTGAAGGATTTTGATGATTTCTTCTGTTGATTATTTTTCTCAATTGTAATGATATAGTTTGGATGTACGTATTTCGGCTAGGCCTGATAATTTATGTTGCCCAAATGTTAAAACTACTCTAAACACAGCCATTCGATTCATACAATTGAGCCTATCCAAGTTATATATATGAATTAAGGGCTCCGAGTAAGTAGTTTATAATTTTAAGTTATATGAATCAAGGTCTCTGTTTAAATATTTTATAATTTTAATATCAAATTGACCTATATGAGTCACTGATTCACTAGGTTAGATATTTATAGACTTTCGAAATTAGCCTTATAGGGTACTATAAGGACAATTCAATGGTAAAAAGTTACTTGTAAATTGGCAATGATCTTAATTTACGCCGACTCTAACCCGCTATGTCTGGTTCCTTATTGATCTACTTGTATGTTTAAAATATCCATTTTCCTTTAATTGAATTATTCTTGTCAATATTAAAATATATCAAATATTCGGCATGCATGCAAAATTTGGGAAAGTATATAACTTTCATGATTGATGAATGTTGTAATCAATAATTTTGATGTGAGAATTTCTTTATTGTTCTACGTTTTGTTTTCTGGAGGTCAGCATCTAAAATATTAGAAAGTAAGTCCAAGTAACAAACTCTCCTTCAAAATTTATTCTAGCTAATATTAAATTTCAAACTTCATTGTAGAATAACAAATATGATTAGGAAAACACAAGAAAAAAATTGACCTTCAACCATGAGCGCTAATTTGTATCTAAATGATGTTTTTCCTAGCTGAATGGCTATTAGTTACTAATTTTTTTGGTCATAACTGAACAATAGTAACTCAATGTGTACTACCACAAAAATAAATTTTCATGACCTAATATTATCATTTAGTTACGAAAGACCTTTCTTATCTAAATTTTTCTAAAATCGTAAATAAGCTTGATTTAATGGCTAATTAAAGCCTATGATTATAAATTTCATAGCTAGAAATCTGCTACAAAGTTAAAATTTGTAGCTGAATTGTTACATACAAAGGTAAAGTTTGTAACTAAATATTAGCTATGAAGTAATTTTTTGTACCTTATTTAGAGCTACGAATATTAGTTTTGTAACTATTTTTTAGTAGTTATGACTTTTTTTATGGGTAAATTATAACTATAAATTCATTTTTGTAGCTAAATTATAGCTATGAAATTATATTTCAGTGCAATACACTATAGCTATGGGTGATAAGCTTGTGGCTAATGTTTAGCTACAAATGTTAACGTTTTGATTATTTTGCAGTTACGAAATAAATATGTGGCTTGTATAATACCAACTACGAATATTTATTTTGTCACATAATTGTTAGTAATCAGTATTTATGAGAGTATCTTCTTTAGCTTTTTCAATCCCTGAATTGAAGCTTTCACTTTTGGTATATTCTTCATTGTTTTTGTTTTTGTGGAATACTATTTGTTGATCTAACCTTGTATCATCACTTTTCATGGTTGTGTCTACAAATATGGCAAGTTACAAGATTGTCAATAGCATAGCATAAAAAAGAGAGTGTATTCAATATTTTTAGCTAGAGTGTAGAATAATTTGATGTTGTGACTTAAAAATTTGTAAAGACCAGAAGTTATTTGGTAATTCATTGAAAGATAACCTGGCATCCACTTGAAGGAGTTGCAAGAATAGTAGTGCGGAGTAAAAACATATCCTGTTGATGATGTATGTTTGGAGATTAAAGTCAAAGGAGTGATTTGTAATAAACTTATTGGAAGTGGGCCGGGGGATCTATTAAAGTTTAAAGTAGATATTAATGGGTGATCATATAGTTAAAACAAAATGAAGCCCTTTTATTAATCTAACCTGATACCCAAAAAAAGAGATCAGTACAATGGACAAAAATTAATTTGTTTGATAACTTACCATGGTCATTACATAGAGTTCTGGCACCATTAATATGGCCACTATGAGCTGGTGTTTCCAACGTCCAGTACTTCACCAGAAACTGAACAACCAAGTTTCTATAGCCACCCTTCACAGCCAAGTCAAGCGGAGTTTCGCTGGTCAAATTACAAAATCTTACATTCCCCCATGTAACGCTTTATCTTCATTTTCATTCCAGATCCAGGGTTTTCATTGCTAGACCAAAAGATAACAAGAAAAGGACAATATGATAATTTGAGATATGAGGGGGTTATCACCCACAAAATATGTGACAAATCCACATTATGAATAAATATGTTGAGTTTTCCCCGATGGACCCAGTCACACAGAAATATGTAATTAACATCTCATAAAAACAAGTGAAGAAAGACAAGCCAATGACGCAAATGGCAAGTGCACTGGAATGTCCTAACACTGCATAGGTTCCAGTGACAAATGCAATCACCATTGTTGCCATTGCAAAAATGGTTAGGCAAAAAGCCTTCAGGAAGTCTGAAAAGCTCCTCCTTTCTTTTAATTGCAGTGCCAAGAAGAGGTTTATGAAGAGATAGCACAACTAGAGCACATGGGTATGATGTCTTATATGATGAACGCCTTGAGTGCTGCATTTTTCCTTGGAATTGCAGCTCCCTGTTGTTGGCCTTATTCGCTCACATAACCTCCAGGCAAAGTAAAACCTACTGCAAAGGTTGCAGTTGCTATGAGTGCAGACATTACGAGAATTACATCTTTATTAGCTTTATCAATCTCAGAGTGAGTGATTCCGGTGTGGTTTTCATTATTATCTGAGATTGTACAAGCATTTTGTGGACATTGTTCACCATGTGTGTGCAGCACAGCAAGATATTCTTACTCAAGGTAAGGACTCTGGTTTCAATTCTTAAACACTTACTCATAAGAGAAGAGAAAAAAACATCTAAACAGAAGATTAACCATTTATTTAGGTAGAAAGATTGAAATATATATACATATATATATGGCTAATTAGATCTATTTGAGATTTCATTTTATTTTAAATTACTTATACAATTTTGTTAATTACCTATACAATTTAGATTAATATCATTTTGCCACTATCAATTTAACAGCCATCTAATAATAAATTTTCTCTCTCCTACTTGGCATGTAAGAATAATTTTTTTATCTTTAAATCTTATTAATATATTTATATAAAAATTTAAAAAGCATAAAATTACAATAAAATATTAATATAAAAAATATAAAAGTTTATAAATAAATATAATAATTAAATATTAAATTTTATAAAATTAAATGAATATTCTTTTAAACAAAAAATATATCTATAACTTCAGGTTTGTGTTTATTTTAAATTAACTATACCATTTTCGAAAATTTCAACCTACCCTTAATTTTAACATCAGTTAGTTAAAATTTTTATTTCACCCTTCAATTTTAACATTAGTCAGTTAACAATTTTTCTCTCTCCTCAATGGTGTATAAAAATGACTTCTTTACCCTCAAACTTTACAAAATATGTATACAAAATTTAAAAACACCAATTTCTAATAAAATATTAATTTAAATTTGATTTAGACTAAACACAAGTTTCACATTTATAGCTTACAAACTTATAGAATAAAAAAGCAATAAAATTGTACAGTTTGATGAGTTGAATCCTTTTTTTTAAGACAATACTTTAATGCTCACAATAGATAACGATTGTCTCTTAAAATATAACAATGTCTTCCTTGGTTAGTAGCACTTCAAATCCAAAGAACCAGTGAACCAACAACAATAGAACTCTCTTGACTCTGTTTTTGTATGTAATATGCTTTGTAATAAAATGTTTTTTAAAACAACAAATATAAATAGATGTAAATGCACCAATTGGAAACAATGCATTGTTAGAAAATATAAAATGGTAAATAACTTCCTTTGACTTCCATAAAATAATCTTATTCATATTTGAAAAATATAAAAATCAAAATTGAAACAAGTAAGAGGAGAAGGGGAATAAAAGGGAGTACAGAAATCTAAAAATCCTCTCCCATTTTCCCCCTTCCACTCCTTCTCATAAAACAACCATTTAGCAACTTTTAGAGCACATTCACGTAAAATTAATTTGGACATTGGAGGGTGTTCATCAGAGTTCCCAACAATGAACCCTTCTAATCCGTGTCTTTTATTTTGCAAGAGAGAAGCCAAAGAGATTGTAGAGAAAAAGAAGAAGTTCTCATTCGAGCTCTTACATTTTCATGGTGAATTTTTAGGCTTGGGCTCCTGATATTATAGTTATGACAAAAAATCGACTACAACAATAATAATTATTTTCCCAAAATACAAAGGCATAGTTATTATTGGTTTTATTATCATTGGTTTTAGATGAATGATCTTTTTTATTGGTTTTATTATTATTATTATAGTTATGACAAAAAAGAATATTGGAACTCGGGTTTAATATAAGCCGCCTATTGAAAGAGAATGGTTTTGAAATGTTGCTGAAAAGGTCAGAAAATTTGTTTATTGCAAGAGATGGAATTCAAGGTTTGAAAAATCTTGTTTATGAGTTGGATAGGGAGGAGGGTCTTCCACATTTGAAGTATCTCGAAATTAAGTTTAATGCCGAAATTCAATATATCATTGAGTCGATGGAGCACAATCATTCTAATCACAATGTCTTGCCAAGCTTGGAGACACTTTCTCTTGACTATATGGACAACTTAGAGAAGATATGCTTTGGGAAACTCATAGGCCCAGAGTCAAGAAGTCTACGTGTACAAATGTGGTAAATTGAAGAGTTTGTTGCCGTTGTCTATTGCCAAGAAGCTTGAGAAAATTGAAGTGGATTATTGCTCAATAATGGAAGAGGTAGTTACCTATTCGGCAGATCAGGATCATCATGATAGCATTGAATTTCCTAAACTAAAAGAAATGAAACTTGTAGATCTACCAAATCTTATTGGATTCTGGCCAGAGTGTGAGCCTCAGGAGCTAATTTGTCGGCTATCAAATCACTACTTTTCAACGAAAAGGTACTATTTTTAATTCTATATCATTTGTTGCTACTTGCTACATTAATGATATATATATATATATAGGGCTGGCCTTAAGTATAGGCTTGACAATTTATAATGAAATAAAATTTAAAATCAAGTTTTATTAAATAAAACATTTATGAAAAGTGAGGCCCACATTATTATTTACTTTTTATGTTTTCGAATTTATCTTTTCAATTTTAATTCTTTTTATTTATTTTTTTAGTTTTATTGTTATGTCTGTTTTCTTCTTCTTCTTCTTTTTTTTTTTTTTTAAGTTTTTTTTTCCTTTTATTGTTATTTTCTTTTCCTATGCATATTTGTTTTTCATGTTTAACTTGTTCAGTTTTATTGTTATGCATATTACCATGTTGCTTCACAATTTTTATGTATCTATGATGATGGTAATGATTTTTATTTATTTCATTAAAATGATGTATTCTCTTATATATTATATTTTTATTTTTGTTTCCTATTAAAAGGATCGTCTTGTGATTTTATTGGTTTTATTATTTTTAAATGAGTTCTTCAATTAACGATAAAATTATAATTTCATGACGATAAAACTTTATATAAAAAAATTAAAAATAAATTTATATGTTTGCTCTACTTTATAATAGTATAATTGTTGCTTATAAAAAGTAAAATAAAATAAAATAAATACTTTCTACCAAAACCTCAGAGCCGGCTTTGTATATGTATATATATAATGATGACAATGAGAATATAGATGAAGATGATCTATTTCTTTAAAATGTTCCTTTTATAATTGGACCGGTCATATTTGTTTGTACAGGTGCCATTTCCTAGCTTAGAATCCTTGGAATTGGGGAATCTAAATTTTGAAGGAATATGGTTGGAAACGTCATGTAATTATAAGCTGCAGAATTTAAGAAGATTGAGTGTTTTTGGGTGTCATAGTTTGAAGTATCTCTTCTCTTTTCCAATTGCCAGAAGCCTTTCACAACTCGAGCATTTAGAAGTGCAGGATTGTGGAAACATGGAAGAGATACTAGTAGTTAATTCTGATGATCAATTAGCACAAGTGGATCTGTTTCCTAAATTAAAGCATTTGAAACTTGGATATCGATCCTATGAGAGTGAGAGTGGTGATGGACGCCAAGGGAGTCGTAGTGACATTCATGACCATCAGAGCAATTCTGCCTCTGCAGCCACCACATTTTTCAACCCAAAGGTATAATAATTATAATGCAAAAGTACTGATTTCTAACTCTAATTATAATATATATATATATATATATTATAATTAATAAGGTTCTTTAGAATTGAAGTTATAATTTTTGATTAATTAATTTTACAGGTGATTGGTTTCCCTAGCTTAGAAACCTTATATTTGAAGGAAGTGAATATGGAAAGGTTATGGCTGCCAGATCACCAACTTGCAGTAGAAACATTCAATAATTCCAATCTCAAGAATTAAGGAAGTTGGATGTTGTTGGTTGTGATAGACTAAAGTATTTCTTCCCTTTGGCAATTGCCCAATGCCTTGTTCAGCGCTTCAGGAGTTGGAAGTGAGGGAATGTAGGGACATGGAAGTGAGGGAATTAATAAAAAGCTTTATTTTGCACTGATATTGGTGCATATTTATGAAACAGTGTCTAACTTTTGGGGCAGGGGGAGGGAGAGAGGGGGTCTGTGTTAATTGATATGTCTTGGTGGGTTGATTTGTTGTGAAAATTACATGTCTTGGTGGGTTGATTTGTTGATGTTTGTGGACTTAATTCCTCTTAATTTTTTAAGTGATAGTTTCGCTTTGCATAATAATTAAGGATAGAATGTTAATTAACCATGCCTTTTGTTTAAACAATTGGAACAGCATCGTACTTCTCGTGAAGCTGATACTCTCACCAATTAAGCTCGGCAGAAGGACTATTTATAGGAAGCGTTTATGAGGTTAGGTAGCCATGTTATGAATAAACATTGTAATTGTATATGTTCATGTGTTTTACCATGTTTGTATGTTGTACGTCATGGAACTAAATCTTGCTAGGTGGGACTTTTGTGAACTCTAGATGATGAATGTTGTACTTGTACTACTATATTGTGTGCATGAGTAATCTTTCATATTTGATTTGTTGGGATATTTGCCAACAAAGTTCCATATTGGTTCTATTGTGCTACTATGTACTACTATGTTGTACATGTTATGCTTTTTAGTAACTTATTTTTGAGTGCCAAAAGAATTTTTTAACTCTATGCTTTTTGGACTTCTAATTTCTTGCAGGTGTTTCTTTTTGGGCATATCATGCGGCCAGCGTAGCTGGTATGAGAGTGGAAGCATATGCATTGTTTTTCACAGATCACTCTCTTGCTCAGAATACCTTACAGAAATTCCAAGTCGTGGGTGATGCTGATTAGGTGTGTAGATGATTGGAAGTGTTTTCTTTCCTTTCATGCCAAATAGTAGAACTTGCTCATATGGTGAGGTTTCTTCTTTAATGTAATAACCTCATTTATTTTCAAAACTGTCGGTTTCCGGACGCGTTTTCGGTTAAATCGCGGTTTTACCTTTTTCATCGAAACAAGCAGTTTCGGAGTCCTCCGGGAATTTTCTAAGGACCGAGACTACCCTGTGAGGAGACGAGGGACTTTTTCCACCCATTTTGCCCTTGGTCCCGGTTTGACCATGGTTGACTTTCACTATTCATTAAAATATTAATATATTTAATAATATCTTTAATTTTATTTTATTTTATAATTATTTAATTAATAAAATTTGTTGGCAATTGGAATTTAAAGCTTTTGACCGACACTCCCTATTGAGGGGTATTTTGGTAATTTTTCATTTACTTTAGGGGTATCTTGGTAATTTCCGACATGGTCAATGGCATATCGGTAATTACATCAAGATAGTTGAAATAATTTGTAGTTAATGGAGCAGGGCATTCCAGTATTACGGCTGTTGGAATAGGACGGTTGGTAATTATGTGTTTTACTGTGTTGCTTAGTTTTACTTGTGCATTGTGGCATGAGCATTCATTTGCATAAAGCAATTTTGGCTTTATTGTTTTATGTGAAATGAAAGATTTTTCCTAGGTTTGTGTTTTTGAAAATTGGTTGCAATGCATGGTTCAAACCCGTTTTAGTCACTTATGAATCAACCACACATATGCGGGTCGCCTTAACGTGGTTCATCCGCATACCACGAGGTGTGGTGTTTTGTGCTAAACGCCAAAGATAGTGGGTTTTTCATTGATAAATAAATAGGGAAAAATAATGATTTTAGGTGAATAGTGATACACTTCATGACATGTCATTTGCACTTGCATATGGTTGCCTATTGTTTTCCACTCACAAATGTCTATCCTGGTGATGCATAAGTCCAAAGAACAAGAGGGCTTGGCGGGTGACGAGGGTGCAAGATAGTACAATTTCTTCCGCATTTGGTTTGTTATATTTTAGGTGATGATATTATGTATTTTTAAATACTACATTTTTCTTTACGGTGTGGGTGTGTAAACTTTGTTTTATTTTCAAAATAATACTGCTTTAGTGTGGTTTGGAAAACGGTCTCAAAGAGTAAAGGAAATCCTCTGATTTTATTGTGGTTAAGTCCAAAACAAAAAAATATTTTCAACAAATCAAAAAAAAAATAAAAATATATATATATATATATATATGGTAATCACACCTTACTCAGGAACCTAGGCTTGGTTAAGGGGTTGTTACATTTAATTTGTTTTCTTTTAGCTTTATGTTATGGGTCTGCATGGAAGTTGATTATGGAAATGTAAATGTGATTTATTTATTTATTTTTTAAAATTTTTTTCTCGATGCTGCTATGCATTTTGGGGATATATAGGATTTGGAAGCCTCAACTTAGTGACGTTATAATTTCAATTTTTCTTTTTGTTGTGGGTATAAATAGGATTTGGAAGAACCGTGCGTTAGAGACTCATTTGTAGCATGCATTAAACAAGGTGCAAATCGGGTAGTTATAAGGATGCTTTCGTAAAATGGATTGGACTTTGCTTTGTTTCACAAGATACTTTTTCTCCAACTGTTGAAGCTGCAAAAGAGTTCTCTGATGTGTCATATATGGTACTGCTATCACAATATGAATCTGCATTTTTCCTGTAAGCCATTTTATTCTCTCTTAATAATTGGCCATAACAAAACAAATATTGCTCTGATTCTCTCTTAATTTTGCTTTGCTTTGCTTTGCTCTGTTTTGGAGGGAAAGACCCGCTATTCATTTTATAGAATTGGCTGCAGTGTATATATATAAATTTACATTTGTTTTTTTGTTATTTTGCTGATCCAGTTCTTTATATTTATAATTTTTATCTGTCTAAACTTTAGGACCAGTACTAATCAGTCCATTGGTTCAAAATGTTGGATTTCATTGATATCATCAGGTTAAAAGCCTAAAATTACATGTGTGACTGGCTATGGTATAGGATTATTAATCTTAATTGCAACATCATAATTGTAGTTGTTTGTCCCTTAATAAACCATATATTATACTTTATGTTATGACCAAAAATCAGAAAACAAGTGCACACAACATCTTATACTTCATCTAGATGCGCACACAACATCTTTTCAAACCAAACAAAGAAGGACAGACCAATAACACAAATGAGAATGGCAAGGGCACTAGAACATCCTAAAACCGCATATATGCCTGTCATGAATGCAACCACCATTGCTGCAAAGAAATATGATAAACTCCTTGTCCTTTCTTGTTTTAAAGCCAAGAAGAGGTGGATAAAGACAGCAGAGCTAGAGAACACCATGGCTATGGTGTCTGATATGATGAATGCTGCATTTTTCATTGAATTGCAGCTCCCTGTTCCGTCCTTCTTCACTCACATAACCGCCAGGCAAGGTAAAACCAGCAGCGAATGTCGGAGTTGCGATGAGTGCAGCCACTATGAGAGTAGCTTCTTTAGCTTTTTCAATCCGTGAACTGGAGCTTTCACTTTTGCTATATTCTTCATTGTTTTTGTTTTGTGGAATAGTATTGGTTGATCTGACCTTGTATCATCACTTTGCATGGTTGTGTATACAAATATGGTAAGTTACAAAATTTTCAATAGTATAGTATAAAAAAAAGAAAGTTAATTCAATTGTTTTCGCCAGAGTATAGTATAATTTCATGTTGTGACTTAAAAAATTTGTAAAGACCGGAAGTTATTTGGTAATTCATTGAAAGATCAACATGGCATCCACTTGAAGGAATTGCACGTCACTTGACACTTCATCAAATTTGTTGATGATGCATGTTTGGAGATTAAAGTCATTATTTATTTGTTGTCTTCAATAAATTGAGAGAGATAGAATACCGATAGCAGGAAAATTTTCTTCATTTAATTCCATATTATCCACTCTTCTAGGCTTATTTGATGAAGTGTCAAGTGACGTTATCCCATCGTCTTCGTCTTTTCCTTGCAGAACGGTGTGAAGTGGAGGATTCTTCATCTTCATTGTTTTGTTTTCTGGTGGTCAACATCTGAAATATTAGGAAGCCAAGTCCAAGTAACAACCACTCCTTCAAAATTTATTCTAGCTAATATTAAATTTCAAACAAATATGATTAGAAAATGAAGAAAAATATTGCGCAAAGGACTCCAATAACTATATGCGCAAAATATTACTCACGTTTGATTATGTTTTTGAATATATTTGTTAGCTACAATAAATCAAAGGAGTGATTTGAATATATGTTTTTAAGTACTTCTATTAAAGTTTAAACCAGATATTACTGGGTGTTTATATAATTAAAACAAAATGAAACCCTTTCATTAATATGGCCACCATGAGCTGGTGTTTCCAACGTGTAGTACTTCACCAGAAACTGAACCACCAAGTTTCTATAGCCATCCTTCACAGCCAAGTGAAGCGGAGTCACTACAAAAAATTTTCGATTTAGTCATGAAAAAGCCTTGCTACAATTTTAAAATTCGTAACTAAAGTATTTGGTTTAGTTAAAAATTTTTTCTTTGTAACTGAATGTTAAAAATTGTTACAATTAGTTACGACATAGACATCTTGGCTATGTTTCATAACAAATGCTAAAAAAATAATGACGTCAGTAGACAAAAAAATTTCGTTTAAGTTTGGATATGTGGACGACGTGTTTGATAAAATGCTTGTGTGAGTTCATCTTAAACTACGATCTTTATTAATTGTTCAGTTGTTAGAGATTAGTTTACGGTAACCTTGGGTTCTGGTTAATCCAAAAGTAATTGGGAAATTGGATTGAAGCCAATGAGAAGAAGAGCTTGCAAAAGATTTGTGAACTTTTAAAACTTGGGAAGCTTAGAATCTGAAATAGGAAACTAATTGCATTTTGTTTGACCCTTTGCAATGCTGAAGAGTGGTCTGTTAATAGATACTGGTTTTAATATTGTGCAATGACTAAAGTTTGGTTACTCAAAATCCAAAATAAAATTTTAGCTAGAGTGAACCTCAAGGCTCCAGATCCAGGATTTTCATTGCTGTACCAAAAGATAACAAGAAAAGGATAAGACGATGACTTGAGGTATGAGGGGGTTATCACCCACAAAGTCTGTGACAAATTCACATTATGAATTAATATGTTGAGTCTGCCCAGATGGGCCCATGTCACATAGAAATATGCAATTAACATCTCATAAAAGCAAGTGAAGAAAGACAAGCCAATGACACAAATGGCAATGGCAAGTGCACTGGAATGTCCTAACACTGCATAGGTTCCAGTGACAAATGCAATCACCATTGCTGTCATTGCAAAAATGGTTAGGCGAAAAGCCTTCAAGAAGTCTGGAAAGCTCCTCCTTTCTTCTAATTGCAGTGCCAAGAAGAGGTGTATGAAGACAGTGGAACTAGAGCACACCTTGGCTATGGTGTCTGATATGATGAACGCCTTGAATGCTGCATTTTTCCTTGGAATTGCAACTCCCTTGGCCTTCTTCTAACCTCCAGACAAGGTATAACCTGCTGCAAAGGTTAATTATCTGATCTTGTACAAGCATTTTTGTACATTGTTCACCAAGATTCTGCAGGCAAGATATTCTTACCAAGGTAAGGACTTGAATTCAACTCTTGAACTCTTATTTTCTAAAAGACAACATGACTACTCTTCTCTAGACAAAGAAAAATATCTACGTCAGAAATATATTGAAACATTCATGCATCTGGGGCTGATAAGATGATGATGTGCTGTGAGTTTCACTGTCTACTAGATAATTGTTGAACTGAGCATCTGGGGATTGAAAAGGTGATATTATGAAGAATTTCGGATTGCAACATAATTATGACTAGATGATGAGGTATTCATTGCCAAGACTTAAGACTATGACCCGCCATACTCTTAAAAGACAAAATTGTTTCAAAATATCTTTAGCATTATAATTTGAACATAAAGCTTTATGCCTCCACACAAAAACATGATCAAATATGTTGTTTAACCATGCACCATGGAAGTAAAGTTGTCTGGAAGTTATGGTAACATTTTCATCTAATCATATTTATATTCCATTAGAATATGTTATTAACATTGAGAAGGAATGTAATTTTACCATTAGGAAGGAAGATCAAAGAGTATTATGATTCTTTCTTTCATGATGAAAGATTTTACACTACAAGAAAATTTGAATTAGTCATAACTAAAATGATAATTAATCAACATGCCTTAATACCATATAATAACAATTTTTCTCGCTCGTGACTAAAGGACCATAATAGTTTAGTAATCAGTCACTAAAATTGTCATTTCGTGACTAAAGATAGTACTTTACTTACGACACATGTTTCGTAACTATATAATACCTTTACTTATGAAAATTATCGTTACTAATTGATAATTTTTCCGTGACTGAATAGTCATTTCAGTAACTAATTAGGATCCTAAATGCTGATCAAGTGGCCATTTAGTTACAAAATTATTATATTACTTGCGACCACTCTTTCGTTGTTATTTGATTAATTGTTACAAAATTACATTTCGTAACTACATATTAATTACGAATTTTTATTCGTGTGTGAATATTAGCTACGATTACAAATTTCGTAACTAACTTATTAGTTACAGTAATATAATTTGTAACTCTTATATATTTAATAACAATTTTTTTTTGTCACTAAAATATGAAAAGTTACAATTACCATATACATGTCATTTGTTACAACCGCTTAATGTTGTCATTGTTTGTATTATAGTTACAAAAAAAAAAAGTGATTGCTTAATAATAGTTACACTTATCTTTGTAATTATTATTCTAAAAATTGTACAATATGGAATTTAATTCATTAAATTATTTTTTAATGAATTAATGTTGGGTTACCTATGAACACAAGACAATCAAACAATGCATAATATATAAATTATACTTGAATTAAATCCACAAAATATTATAACCAACAGATAATAGTATGCTAATTGAAGCACTATACAACATTAAATTCATACTTAGATTTAATTCATAAGCAATTGTAACAAAGCTCCCCTTGTCTACTAGAACTAATACATCATATAACAACCAGCTCAATATACTCGAGCAATGTTAAATCCTAATTAGTGTTTCACACAATTCCAACTGTTAATGAAGTATGTACAAGTCTGCATGGTCTTTTATTTAACTATCACTCAAATGTAAAGTCCAATAAAAGACCAGTGCATAATTCGAGTTTCCATATAACATACGTTATGCCTAATCCTAAGTGGATATACGATAGTTCACAAGTGTCTTACCAAAATAACTTCCAAAAGAATCTCCATATGCACCTTCCTCATATCCTCCCATCAATCATCTATATATTAAATATATATAGTGTCAGTTCACTACATTTTGGAATTGAATTATTCATAATAAATACCAAGGATAGATCTATCACATTATATTAAAATTTATGAGTCACTCACGATTGACAGAAAACACAATTAAAGAGTTAATTAAAGCTGAATCATTAAAAAAGATGCAAGAATTCCTCCATCCTGCAATTCCAAATTTAGTGCCACCCAGATAATAAGATGCCTAAAAAAATTTCCAACAAGGATATGCACCTCTAGTAATTTCTACCCCTCTCTCTCTCTCCATATATATATATATATATGTATATGTTCATCCCACATGCACATATATATGATGTATATATAATGTATGTGGAATCATTTAACACAAATGCCATACATCAGTATTTCTTGTTAATATCAATTCCTTTTATTTATTTTCTTTTCCTCACTTAGAATAAATGCATTGCATCAAAGTACATCTTGTGTGTGCACGTAGAATTATTCAAAAAAATCACTTTGTCTTACAATCGGGTCAAACTATGCTTATAGTGGATACATACATATATATATATATATATACATAATCCACTCATGCAAATTACATGCGAAAGTTTCAAGTCGTGAGCAAGCATTTTATTTTATTGACACACCACTTTAATCACTAGTATTAGTAGGCGTAAATTATTTGCATACATATTAACTTGGTTTGTTGTCTCCCATTTTTATTTATGATGTTATATGCTTCTTAACATTTGGACCAAAAAGAAAACCTCTTCAAACATGTAAACCCTTAAAAATACATATTCCAAGATCACAGCACAATACAATTACAAATCATGTAAAAGCAGTGCATAATTAGAGTTTCCATATAGCATATATTATACCTAATCCTAAGTGGATATACGATAGTTTTCAAGTGTCTTACTAAAATATCTTGTGTATCCATAGACCAAAATAACTTCCAAAAAAATCTCCATATGAACCTTCCTCATATCCTCCCATCAATCATCTATATATTATACATATATATTGTCAGTTTACTACATTTTAGAATTGAATTGTTCATAGTAATTACCAATGACAGATCTATCCCATTATATTAAAGTTTATAAGTCACTTACGATTCTGGTCAATGTCATGTATGAAAGAAGGCAGTGAGTTGCTAGTACTCCACCCTTGGTCCTCATAGTGTTGTCTAATGTCAGCCCGCAGTCTATCATATAAGGATGCTTCCATTTGATCTTGACGTTCTTTCAACTCAGCCACTTGCTTAAGCAATTCTTCATTCATTTTCTCAGCTGTCTTGGCCCTTTCTTCAGCAGCCTTGAGTCATTGCTCAGCATCCCTCTGTGCTTGTGAAGGTGGTTTCGGTCCTGGACCACGCCCGCGAGCATAACCTGACCTTGGAGGAAGAACAGTGTCAAATATCTCATCAACCGTCATTGGTGGACCCTCAGTTTCAGCCTTCTCTTTCATTACACACAACTGGTTCTGTAAGATACAAGTAAACCAACATATATTGTTCAAATAAGTAAGCAAATTCAAGTATACATTAAATTTTGACTTCCATAACTATGCTTACATATATGTCCTCTGATTTCTTATCACACCAATTCTTTGTCTTCTTATTGAAGTGGGTCTCATACCAAAGTTGAATTCAATCGAGCTCTATGCTTTCTTTCATCTACAAGAAACATAGCATACATCTCATACTTTGATATAGTATGTTAAATGTAATGCTTCTAATAAATTAAACAAAATTGTTCACCAATTCTTTTGAAACACGAGCGAATGATTTAGTCCCCGAGCAATGATATGTTTGTCGAGCTGCCCTATTCCGTTTGTTAATTGTACATCTTTTCTGTTTTAAATCAACACACATAGAGTATAAGTATATATATTGGACTAATAAAGTCACCACATATTGCATTTATCAATAGTTTCCACACAAACAAATAACAATATATATTGCTACTCTATATTACCCAATTATATTAAATTACATGATGGAATTTAGAATAACATAGGATCAAGTTATCAGTACAATGTATTACCAAAAAAAAAAAAAGGGTTATCAGTATAATGGTAGAACAAGATACAAATAGTTTTATTTTACAACATCTTCATTATCGTAATTACATATAGATGATTACTAGTTATTGTACTGAAAAGTAATCTATTGTGATATAAAATATCAAGCCAGACTACTAGTTATAGAGAACAAACAGAACTCCTATTTTAATCTTTAAATTTTTCTTGTATTTTCTTGAAATCAAAAGCCCTTGTGCTTCGATTCTCATGGGTTAGTTAGGCTTGGCTTGGCTTGGCTTATCACCTTATGACATAAGATCCATTGGTTATGATATGTTGAGGCAATTCATAAAGGTAGGTGTGTTTTTGGGTCTTTGATAGATACTAGCTCTGCATCAATCATATTGTTCTATTTTTTTTCCTATTTTTTAAAAAGCTAATCCAAATTATTGAAAGTCGGTTGTTCACTGGATAGGATGTGAAGAATATATCAAAATGTGAAGTAAAGGGAAAAAGTGGATATCTAGAAAAAATTCAAGACTAGACATCAAAAGCTAATTTTGATCCTTAAAGTTATGTTCGGTGGGTCCCAAAAAAATGAGCTGGGTCTCTAAGTTCATGCATGTGTGAGAGTATAATAATTTGTGGTATGTGCGTGCTTTTCATTTTGTTTTGGTATGTGTGTGCTTTCGAAAGATTTTAGACTGATGTGCAAAGACAAGAGGGACAAGGCTTAGTTTTCTGTTCTAAAGGCCTGGTCTCAGTGAATATATATTGCGTACACTAAGTCTCTCTCTTTCTCTCACGCAACAAACAAATAACAATATATATTGCAAGTAGCTAAACACCCAAGTAATTAAATCCTTGACAAACCTAATGACATATATTCCATCATATATTCAACAGTCAACTAGGGGTGGAAAAGTTTATGGGAGCTGACCTTTCAAAGCACCCGCTAAAGGGTACGTATAACTAGTAAATATACATACATATATACATATATATATATATATAATCATTGGCAATACCCACTACTAATCTTCCACTAAATAGAGATTAAATTTCCATAATATATTATTTCAATAATATACTACTAATTGATTGAGATGAACAATGGAAGTAGAGCATACAAATGGCAACATCTTGGTTAATTAGATAGTTTTAAATAAATAAAACATTGTTTCCTAACCATGATTGTGATTAAAGTCCTAGGTAGTGTCTTATTCGCTATACTACCCTCCCACTGACAAGTCAATTTCCAATGTAAATCCATTTTGACCATATTACCAATCCAATTTGACAGCATGGAATTATCAATCCATTTTGACTATATTACCCTTTTTCTCATTGGTTAAATCAATTTTGTTTGTTCAAAATTGCTTGGATAGTCACGACCATTATCCTGTTTTTAGAACATCAATTTAACCAATGAAAAGAGAATTTCATCAGTCTGTATGATCAAATTTCAGCTACACAAAAAAGGGCCAATTGTCGATATTCAACAGAAGGAAAAAAAAAAGAAGAAGAAAAGAAAAAAAAAAGGGGGAATAGGGATCAATAAATTGGAAACAGTGGCAAACTCATACCCAAAATCATGAAAGCCGAGCATAATTATTGTTTTACTTTTAATTAGCCTACTTAATTGCAAAATAGTCAACCTTTATTACTATAAAAAGAAAGAAGCCACCAACATTAAATTTAAAGACAGAAATTATAAACCCAAGTAACCTAATTTATACATTATAATTACGCCAAAATAGAACGAATAACATACGCACCCACGCATGCACGCACACATCGCCGAAATGAAATACCTGAATCAGAGTAAGATGGAGTAGATGCAAACAGCAGAAGATAGATGTGGCCAATTGCCAAATTAGGGATCTTTTCCCGCGTCCAATCAAATACTTCAAGGTGTTCAGGCTTAGTGACGAAATGAACCAACATCAAATATAATCGTACAAATGGAACCCCTGACATAAAAGAAAAATCGAAATTCAATTTCACCTATCATCAGCCAAACTTCCAACAGTAGGAAATTCAAACAAAAATTCTACGTCAGAAACTCATTCGAAATCGAAAAACCATAGTTTCAGCTCAGAAACGTTAAGCTCTCACCAAAACATCCACGCATCTAAATGAAAACAATAATTCAATGACATTCGTAGACCATAAACAGAAATCTATACTTACATGGATGAAGACTTCGTGCCCAATCGACGACAGTTGCAGGCAAAGGAGCGGGACAATGGATGAAGACTGAAAATGGGTAAAGTTTCTTGAAGAGCGTACAATCAATGGATGAATTTACGAAGCAAACCAGAATTCACAAGGTTCAGACCCTTTCCAAATCAGTGATGAACAACGAGAGTGAAGGCCATTCAGTTTTGGTTAATTGCACTAAACGACGTCGCCTAAGGATAATATAAAAAAAAAAAATAATTCCATATGTCAGCCTAGTAGTGGTTGTTTTTAGTTGATAACGATTTTTTCATGCCACATAAGCATATATTGTGGCGGGAAAGTTGCCGCCAATAGAGCATTGTGATGTTTTTGGTATAAATTTAATAACAAAGACCTATTTGTAACTAATTGCAGTACACATATATATATCAGTTACGACATTTTTTTTCGTGTTAAAAATATACGCTTTAGTTACAAAAAAATTAACTTGTAAGTAGCATTTTCGTGACTAATTCAAATTTTTTTTGTAGTGTTATCACCCAATAAAAAAAAGTTATTATTCACATAGAAAGTTCAACTATTAGTATTTTGCTTGCGGGATCATTGCTCGCATGGTGAAAGTTTTTATCACAAAAACAAAAAAAGCATAATAAAATATATATTTTACCTATATATATACATATATATATATAGTAATATATATACCGAGTTTTGCTATGAAACGCTACATTGGATATGCTATATAACACGTGAGCCTTAGTTTTAACATCTTTATAATTTCAAAAGCGTTTAACAGTTAGATAATCATCATGCCTGTTAGGTCCTTAGCCTTCGGAATTTCCAATATATAGCAGCCATCAATAAAAATTTTCGCAAAGTGTTATATTCATTATAACCATAAAAATCCATTTTTAAGCCCATTCTCTTCACCTTCCTAGACTCTCCAAATTGAATTTCATAGCCATTAAATAAATTAAAGTAATTCTTTTACATTAATAAAGACGGAATAAATAAGACCCCTTGCGAAAATATCCATGCTTATAAGAAATTCAACCATGGAAGACATCTCTTAGCACTAATATGTGAGATGTCTACTACCTGCCTCTAAAACCATCACCCCGAATTTAAATAGTATGAATATTTCACCAAGATTTCAATCTCTTCTAAACTTCAAGTTCGCATTTTGATCCTAAATCCAAAGGGTCGCAATGATAAATAGTAGTATCAAAATTGTAAGAACATGGGTTTACAAGCGAATGAAAAATGTCGGTCGGGACAGCGACGCTGGTAGCTACGTGATGGAGTGGTATCTCTAATTAGTGTAAAAATGGAATCAAATAAAATGACAATAAGAAACATGATGATTTATCTAATTACTAAAAGCAGCATTTTTTAAATAACGCTAATATTTTTATTAAAAAAATTAATAATAATGGAGATATTAAAATTAACGTGCACACATTTTATAATATACCCAATGTAGTGTTTCATAGCAAAACTCTGTATGTGCCCATTTGTCTTTCTTTTACTTCATTTGTTTAAACCGATTTGAAAGTCTTATAATTTTTTTTTTGTTTGGCCATTGGGACAAAAAATTTTCATGGGTATTTACCCTAAAGGCCAACATAGACACTAATTTATTCTAAAATACCCACTCATCCATAATTATGTTTAAAATGCCCATATATTTCACTAAATACTCAAAACATCTCTACTTTATTTGTAAGAGTAGCTTAGTGGTGAGTAGCTTACTTGTCACCTAGTGGCGTGTCTTGCTGTCTGGTGGTGAGTACCTTACTTGCCACATGAGAAAGTATAAACTAGTAGTGAGTATGTATACAAGTAGCTTACTTGCCACTTGGTGGCGAGTCTCACTATCAGGTGGCAATTCTTACTGCCTGATATGAGTCTCACTGAATAGTGGCGAGTCTCACTGCCTGATAAGAAAACAGAGAGATAGGTCATGGGTAGAAGAGAGAAAATAATAAATTTTTAAATAAGGATATTTTGGATAAAAAAGAAGAAGATAATTTTGATAGAATTATGAATAGATGGGTATTTTGGAACAAATTAATTTTCAGATGGGCATTTAGGGTAAATACCCTTCAATTATTTTGTGGTTCACTCGTTTGGTTCTTCTTGTTTGTGGTCATCGGTTAAGTCTTCTTCAAAAGTTTACAATACCATACCCTTACATTTTAATAAATTTTCAGAAAGGTTTTTGTACTTTTGGCAGTTACACTAATGTCCTCTTTATTTTTAAATTTTACTCCTCCTAATAATTATCTCTTATTTTTTATTTTTGAAAAACAATTTAGAAGTATTTTTTTTTCAGTGTTTATATTTTTTTCTTCATTTATAATAAAATAAAAAAATTAATAAATTCTAATAAGTTTTAATTAATTTATAAATTGAATAAATTTTACACAACTAAAAAAATAAAAATAAAATTCAAATACGTTACTAAACTAAACGGTTATTTTTACACTTAGTAGAAGCCTAGTATTTTATTTTATTTTATTTTTGCTTTTATTAAGTTATTGCTTCACTGCAAGCTTGAAGCATGCTTTTTCAATGGGTTTCCATTTTCTTTTGTGTTTTTCATACCAATGCCCTCTGAATTATGCACACGTTATAAATTGTCCCCCTAAATTATAAAATTGATATATGCATTACAAGAGTTTTAAAAACAATTGCAAATTGTTCATAAACTAAGAATTAGCACCAATACTTGATGAACTTTAAAAATAGTAATAAATTATCTCAGACTCTTAAATGCAATATATTTTTAACTGTTTATATATATATATATATATATATATATATATAAAATACTGAGTTAAGTAGTAGTAGGTAAAAATATAAATTAATTTATATCATTTACAAAAAAAAAAAAAAAAGAAGTTTCTAAACAATTAAAGAAATATTATGTTTATACTGTGTTTATAAGTTATGGGAATCTACAACTATTTTTGAAGTCCAAGCGATATTTGTATTAATTTCATAGTTTTTAGAGTAATTTGTAACTATTTTTAAAATTTACAAAGTATTAATGTTAATTTATAATTTATAGAGTTAATTTGTATCATTCTTTATAGTTCAGGATATTGGTGTAAAAAATTCCCTTTCTCATTTTATTTTTTTATAGGAATTGGATTTTTATTAGTCTGCCTTCCTGTTCCTAATTCAAAGAAAGTTATTTATAAATCAAACTTATTATTTATACCTCATCATTGAATATTACAAATCTTTTTAGCAAAGCATTGATTTCGAGAGTAGAGTGGTGAGAACTAAAAAATGAGTATTACTGTTTATTATAATATACAATAAATGAGAAGAAAATCAATAAATATGTACAACAAATTACAAACATATAATGCGTTTAGACAGGTGATGTTGATAGCAAAATTAGACTGCTAGTGTTGATATCGAAATTTGGTCTCCTTACGACTTCCTTTTTCCCTTTCTTCACTTTTTTTTTTTTATAATTTAAAAAAGTTAAAGTTAAATTTAAAATTTGGATTTAGCAAAATTTGGATTTAGCCTTGCACATGTGCCCACCGTACCTTTTCACGAGACCACACAGATTTGAGATCTAAACTTTAAGGTGCTTTTGTTTTTTCTAATGGAATTCCTAATTCTTTTGCGAACATCATGCATGTCATAATACATAAAAATTAAATAATTAAAATTACAAAATACATAGAGTAGCAAGTTCAGGTCGAACCTATAGGGACTAATCTAATAGGCAATCTAACTTCTATTCTAATCAGTCAACAAAATAAAATAAATAAAATCAGGGGTTTTTAAAATGTGGGTATTTTAAATCAACAGTTAAGCAAATTAATGCAAAATAAACAAGGTGAATAATCAAGGAGACACAATCTCGGTTTAGAGTAATTTAATATTATTGATTGCATGCGATTAACAAAAAGGAATCAAATTAATTACCAATTAATCCTTTAGCTTTAGCGTCAACAGATAGAATGGCTAATCTATTACAATCTTTTTTTATGTTGAACAAATCAGAAACATTCGTAATCAATTTCTTAATTCTAAATTATTCAGAATCAACGCGAACCAAATTAATCTAAAATTGCATCAAAATATGGAAAGATAGCCAAAATTAGATAAATCCTATAAACAATACAAGATTATAATCTAAACTATACTCTCCAAATCGCTACAAATAGTCAAACCAAAGTACGACTCAGGTTTAATTTAGCATGCATTCAATTACAGCAATAATATTGGATTTAGAATACCATCACAGATAATTGAAATTCAATCAAGAAAGTAGAAGAATATAGACAAAAGAATCAATTGAATTAATTAGAAGGTTGTCAATTTAGGTCTCACACATGAACGATCAATAACACAAATTAACTCCTACTTGAGAAGAAGAATTTAGCTACTCATAACCTTCAAAACTGTAATCAATAATCTAAGAATGATATTATGTCTGTCGACGACCTCCTAAACTTAAAGAAGATGTCTATCTATAATAAAAACCTAATCCTACTTGTTTAAACTTAAAATCTTCAAGTTGACAAAATTGCCTCTGCTGCTCGCCGCATCAAGTCAGGCACTTGACACAGGACCTGACTTTGCCCCTGACACTCTCGGGTTAGCTCTCATCCAAGTCTCGTGCATACGTACAGCACTTCAATGCATGTTAGGCCCCTGACTCTAAACCTATCCATGCGACTGACATGTGCTGGGCTCGTAGATTCTGAGCCTTCTTCTGGTGGCATGTCAGGCCCAATGTCAGGGGCCTAACATTGCACCTGACTTGCTTTTCTTGAATGTTCCTTCATAATCTCCACTAAGTCTTCACATCAACTACCCAAGTGTAACCTTGCATACGAAATACACCATGTTAGATCAATTCTATAAATTTAAACACACAAGAATTACACGTTAAGTAAAAACAACAAAATATAAACCCATCAAATACCCCCACACTTAAACATTGCACATCCTGGGCAAACATAAATCTTGCCTTCTTTCTTGAATATCAAAACCATTCAAGTACTTGATTATAACTGGAGATACAATTACTCAATCTAATAAAACAACACAACAAAATCGAAGTCACTCAACACCCCTCTAATTGAATAGCAGTCAACTTTGTTCAAATAGAAATCACTAGTTTGATAAAACCTCATTGAAAATAATCCTCTCCAATTATCAAGTGTTTAATTAGGTACTGTTTACACTTAAATTCAATGTAAAAGTTGCCACTGCCATAAGCTTGCTAGTTAGTCCAATCTCCACTACCTAGCATACAATCAAGCAAAAATCTAAAGGTCTTCCATTGGTTGTAACGGGGCTAAGGACAAGGGTAGGAAAAAGAATGGTAAGATAAGCTAATCCAAAGGACTAATAGAGCATTCATGACAAATAAAATTACAAAATCACAGCCCACTTCATGGTTAAATTTACCCAATTCCCAACTCTCAATACTTCTTCCTACTTTGTATTCCCAACGTTGTGTTGATGTTTGTTTTTTCTTTCTAGACAATATATTTTTTCCTTGTACATGCCCTTCTTTGTTTTTCACTTGAGTTATTCAAAGCGGTTGTGTTTCATTTTGTTCTTTTCCTTCTTTTCTTCATTTCATTGTAGGCTAAGAATACTAATGGATATGCACCCCAATCCACTTCACCAAATTCACCAACCGAGAAGAATAAACATTCCCACACTTAATTTTCCACAATCTTCATATTAAACAACCCACAAACCCCAAAAATTGTGTATCACAAATGCTCTACTAAGCTTAAGACAGGTAATATAGATAAATGACAAGGCCAATAGCTAATTAATATAGGTTATTCACACAAAGAAAGGGGCTATCAAGGGATATTCACATAGGTCGGCTACTTTGGTTAAGTGGTTAATGAAAACAAAAATGCCTCCATCATTTTAATGCATGAATGTAGCAATGTCGTCTCAGTCAACACATCAAGGCAAGTTCTAGAGTAACAAAATCTACATGAATACCACTCACAAGAATAACAAAATTTGTATTAGGGCTCAAAAGCTCACTTAAGCTACAGTTACCGAACTAGCTCTTCCATAAAACTCAGTTAACTATTTAATCCAATAGAAGTGCATTAAGCAACCTCAACTAAGCATGTTATTCATAAAATTTTTCCTTAATCTCCATGCATAATAAAAGTACTTTCACAGTTAAGGGATGCAAGATAGAAAGACATCACAAATATATCCATAAATCAAGGACAAACAGTTATTAAAGCAGTTCACAGCAACAAAATTAATAGAAAAACATAAAATAAAACTAAACGAAAAGAAATAAAACTAAAAACTACCTAAACTACCTTCCCCCCCACATAAATCACAGTGCCTATACTGTGGAAAATAAGAAAATAAAGATACAAATAAAAGGAGAGAAGAAAACAATTATGCCCAAGCTGAAAGTAATGCACACTCAAGAAGGTGGTGGCGGAAAACGCTTAAGAAGAGCACAAATATGCTAAAGCTGCTTATCCTAACATTGCAGCTGAGCCTCCATCATGTTCTGTCTAGTCACCAAATCAGTACAGATATCCTCAATGCACTGCAATGCAAAAGCGACCAATAAACCCTACCCATGCCACGGTTGAATCAAACAGGGCTGAAGTACGTGAGAAATCGAGGTACCGAGCTGAAAATGATGTTGTGCTATCCTAACCACGAACTCATCGAACTATTGTGTGGAAGAGAGAGAAAATCCCAATTAAATGTGAATGTAGTGTCGTCAAATTTGTCGATGACGAACGTGTGTGGAAAGGTTGGTATGGATCTGTAAGTATGGAGGGAAAAAGTAGGAAGAGAAAAAAAAAGAAAAAAATGGGATACAACCAATGAAACGCGGGTTTGTATTATTTTAATTTTGAAATTGGATACTAAACGACATTGCCTGGGACATCGATGATGATAGGTGCTTAGTCAGGCACCTAACATAGCAAACATTCCAATTCCAATAAGACGACACACGACTCAAACCCGAGAGCCTCAGGCGTTACCTCAGGCGCATAGTCAAGTGCCTGAGGTTCATTCTTCTTTACAATGGTGACTCCCAAGATCACAGGCTCCACATCAGGCACCTGACATATCTACGTGCCATATTTCAAGACATCCCCCATTCCAGAAAATCTCAAGGTCTCTGTCAGGTTCCAAGACAGGCGACTAACATAACCCTAGGAGTTTTATTTATTTATTTTATTTTTTTCAATTCCTGTATAAGGATCGTGGGTTGCCTACCACGTAGTGCTATTGTTTTGCATCGTTAGCTCGACATACCCTTGTCGTATGCTCAATTGGAAAGCGGATTTTGCAAGTAAATATCAATTGGAGCTAGAACTTCAATTCCGTCATAATAAGGTTTCAATCGATGCCCATTAACTTTGAAAACCTTCCTCGTTTCTGGACTTTGAATTTCCACTGCACTATGAGAAAGAATATTAGTAATAACAAATAGTCCAATCCAACGGGAGAGTAACTTATCGGGCATTAGCTTTAATTTCGAGTTATACAAGAAGACTCGTTGTCATACTACAAAGGCCTTCTAGAACACAAGCTTGTCATGATGAAGCTTAGTCTTTTCCTTGTAAATGCATGAATTCTCATAAGCTTCAGGATGAATCTCTTCTAACTCTTACAACTGTAGCTTCCTATGAATGCCACCTTGGTCTAAACCCATATTATATTTACGCACAACCTAATATGTTATATGCTCAAGCTCAATCGGAAGATGACATGCCTTTCCAAACACCAAATGATATAGAGACATCCCAATTGGCATCTTGTATGTAGTCCTATAAGCCCACAACACATCCTCCAATCGAAGACTCTAGTCTTTACTATTTGGATTCACAACTTTCTCTAGAATGGACTTGACCTCACGATTGGACACTTCAACTTGACCATTAGTTTGTGGATGGTAGGCTATGGAAGTTTTGTGAATTACTCCATATTTTCGCAACAACGCCTCCACCACCCAATTACAGAATGTGTGTCTCGATCGCTAATTAGAGACTTTGGGATTCCAAACCTGCCAAAAATGTTAGATTGAAGGAATCCTACAACCACTTTAGAATCATTAGTCTTAGTGGGTTTGGCTTCCACCCACTTCGATACATAATCCACAACTAAAAGTATATAAAAATAATCATGAGAAGAAGGAAATGGACCTATAAAATCAATACCCCACACATCGAAAATTTCACAAACAAGAATAGGAAATTAAGGCATTTCATGCCTCCGACCTAGACTTCCTGACTTTTGACATTTAGCACACAATTTACAAAACATATAAAAATCATGGAACAAAGTCGACCAATAAAATCCATTGTCCAAAACCTTCCTAGCTGTGCGTTTAGGACCGAAATGACCCCCACATGCATAATCATGACAGAAATTTAAAATGGATTGTATTTCAGAGTTAGGTACACATCTCCTAATGATTTGATCATAGCAGAATTTTCATAAATACTGATCTTCCCAAAAGTAGTATTTAGCCTCACTCCTAAATTTATCCCGTCTCGATTTACTAAAATCAGAAGGCATAGTTCCCATTACTAAATAGTTAACCAAATTAGCATACCAAGGAATCATACCTTTGAGAGCATATAAATGCTCATCCGAAAATAATTCACGAAGTGATAATGGCTCTTCGTCACGCACTAGTCGACTTAGGTGATCCGCCACCAAATTCTCTACTCCTTTCTTGTCTCTAATGACCAAGTCAAACTCTTGTAGAAGTAAGACCCAACGTATAAGTCGTGGTTTGGCTTCCTTTTTATGAAGCAAATATTTTAAAGCTACATGATTAGAAAACACAACTACTGTAGCACCAAGTAAATAAGACCGGAATTTATCAAGTGCAAAAACAATAGCTAAAAGCTCCTTCCCACTTGTAGAATAATTGCACTGAGCCTCATTCAATGTCCTTGATGCATAGTAAATCACATAAGCTCGGTTTTCACTTCGTTGTTCAAGGACGGCTCCTATTGCATAGTTGCTCGCATCACACATAATTTTGAAGGACAAATTCCAATTCGGGGGCTGGATAATAGGTGGAAAGGTGAGAGCGGTCTTCAACTTATCAAAAGCCTCCTTACACTCGTCATCAAAATTGAACTCAACGTCTTGGTGCAGCAAATTTGATGGAGGCAATGCAATCTTCGAGAAATCCTTAATGAACCGCCTATAGAAACCTGCATGGCCCTCCCACACATTGGTGGGATATGGTAAGCTCATAATTAAATCAGTTTTAGCTTTATCGACTTCTATGCCTTTGCTAGAAATTATATGACCTAACACAATGCCATTATCAACCGTAAAGTCACATTTTTCAAAATTAAGTACTAAATTGGTCTCAATGCAATGATCCAAAACACAAGCTAAGTTATCTAAGCATGTATCAAAAGAATCACCAAAAATAGTAAAATCATCCATAAATACTTCAATGCATTTTTTAATATAATAAGTGAAAATACTCATCATGCATTGTTGGAACGTTGCTGGAGCATTGCACAATCCAAAGTGCATCATTCGGTAGGCAAATGTGTCGAATGGATAGGTGAATGTTGTCTTGTCTTAATCTTCAGGGGCAATGACTATTTGATTGTATCCCGAATATCCATCAAGGAAACAATAATGAGACCGGTCTGCCAAACGTTCCAGCATTTGATCAATGAAGGAAAGTGGAAAGTGGTCATTCCTTGTTGTCGTGTTCAGCTTGAAGTAATCAATACAAATGCGCCACCCGTTTTGCAACCTTGTTGGAATCAGCTCATTGTCTTAGTTCCTCACCACCGCGATACCTGTCTTCTTAGGGACTACTTGAACCAGGCTTACCCATTTGTTATCAGAGATGGGGTAAATAATTCTAACTAAAATTAGCTTTAAAATCTCCTTCTTTACCAATGTCTCTGAGCATCTCTAATTAGTTTGGCACCATCTTTGAGCAAAATTTGATGCGTACAAATAGATGGGATAATTCCTTTTATATCCGCCACAGTCCACCCAATAGCGGTCTTATGATATCTCAAGATCTGGGTTAATTTATCTTCCTGAACTGAAGTTAAACCACTCTTGATGATAACTGGTAGTGTATCATTGTCCCCTAAATAGATGTACTTCAAATGTTTGGGTAAAGACTTTAATTCTAAAGCTGGTGCCTGCACTATAGAGGGTAGCAACTTAGTGTTAGGAATTTCTAATTCAATTGGAATAAGTGTGCACCCAGCCAAAGTTGGTTGAAGAGAATGAAGTGCCATCGCAGCTTCTTCAACTTCCCCACTCCATTGATAACCTCCTTGCAACATAGATTGAGTCACCCCGTGTTAAATTACCAACTCCAACTCATCTTCACCACTAGCATCAAAGACATCCTACACAACATCATCTATTATGTCAATAAAGCATACACAATAATCATCAGCAGGGTATTTCATAGCATCAAAAATATTAAACTTGATAAGCTCCCCATCGAATTCCATAACTAAGGTTCCATCGTATACGGCGATTTTGGTCCTAGTGATCTTTAAACAAGGTCTTCCTAGGATGATTGGGGAGGAATTCGGAGAATGATCATCTTCCATATTCAAAATATAAAAATTGGCAGGAAACACAATCTCTTTGACCTGTACCAAAACATCTTCAAATACCCCTGCAACGTAGGCTACTGATCTGCAAGTTGGATAATAACTTGCGTTTCTTTCAATGGACCCAAATTCAAAGAAGAATAAAGCAAATATGGCATTACATTAATTGAAGCACCTTAGTCTATCATGGCACGTTCCACTTTAGTATTTCCTATTACACAAGGCATTGTGAACGTACCTGGGTCCTTGTACTTTGGGGTAATTTCCTTTAAAGCACTACAGATACGTTTTCGCTCATGCTCACATTCTCGTCCCCTCGCAATTTCTTCTTGTTAGTATATAGCTCTTTGAGGAACTTAGCATAACAGACAACTTATGTTATGGCATCTAAGAGCGGTATGTTTACCTTCACCTTTCGAAAAGTATCGAAAAGCTCTTTCTCTTGTTCTTCCTTGTTGTTCTTATTCAATCTACTAGGAAAAGGTGGAGGGGCAAATTTATAAACATTAGTGAAAGGTTCATATTGTACCTTCAATGGTGGCTGGACTTCAACTTCTTCCTCCAATTGTGGCTTTTAAGATTCTAAGATAGCCTTCAAACTCGGCCTTAGACTTCCTTTTCATCGCATTACCAATGTAGTGTAGAGCTATTTCAACCTCGTGCCTGGGCAACTTATGTTGAATGGCTGGCGATACCTCTTAGGACTAATCATCCTGTCCGAGAGGTATGGACAACCAATTGACATGCCCATCTTCCATCATTTCTTCTATTTAAAGATGAGCGAAGAAGGCAGGTATGCTTTTTATACTTGACAGTAAATCAAACTTCTCAAGGACACGCTAACGAGCGACAAAGGCTGGAAAGAGAAATACTTCTTCATCAAGAGGGAAGGTCTTTTAGATCTTATTGGCACGTCAAACTCTAGAGTTCGCTTGGCATGGACAGAAAGAGGTACTAAATTGTTCATGTAGCTAAATCCTTTTTTTTATTTTGCAGGGCCGAACTGACTTTCCATTAACCTAAGTGCCAAGCTCTTAACAAACACCGAGCAGAACAATTCAATTGATATCTTGCGCAGCATGGGGAAAAAGAGGCTCAACCTACTCTTATAAGAGAAATCGTTCATATCTACTAGGTACTAGCCATCCAAATAAAGAAACCACGAGGCAAGCCCCCAAAATCCTCAAGGCGAGCCAATCCCTGAAAGTATTCATCTTCTTATTCTCAAGGTTCCTTATACCCACTTTCTTGAAGGTTGCATTAAGTTATTATACAGTGAACTATCTGACCCACTGTGGACTTCATATCCAGCAGCCGATATGGGAAAGATGAAAGTACGAATTCCGACCGATGTAGAGTTGGCCGAGAAAGAATGGAAGAAGAAAAAGAAAAGAGCTGCTCACAAAGTTGGCGGATCCATACCAAGCAAAGAACCCGAGCCAACCCCAGGTGGCACAACTCTCATCCAACCAAAGGACCTGACATTCACAATTCCAGCTAAAGAGTCGCTTCCACGAAAAAGGCAAAAGCACTCGAGCCCTCCAGCGTCGAATAAAGATAAGGCCAAGACCTCTCAAGTCCTCAGGACAAGCCTGGGGCTCGAGGACTGTGCTTGCGTTCGCTCCGAGCTAGATCAAGTGACAGAGATTGTGGATAGCCTAATGACTCGACATGATTGAGTCATCCTCAAGGGAATGACCTTCGAGGAAATCAGGCACGAGGGCGAGCAATGCGCCTTCAAGGTATGTTCAGAGCCCAACATTGTTTCCCTTTCCACATTTATTGGTTCTGACCGTTTTTGTCTCAACGCAGCTGGCCCAAGACTACCGGTATCTTACTGAGACGGTCATCAAAGAAGAAAATTATGGCGCTGAATAACCTTTCTGCAATGAACAAAAGTCTTGAGGAAAAGGTCCAGCGCCTCAAGCAGATAGCTGCCGATGCCACCAGGAAAATCGAGTAGTTAAAAAAGAGCTGGTCTGAGGCGAATTTGAAATTGGCCGAAAATGAGGAAGAGCTAAAGAACCTGAGGTCAGACTTCTCCAAAATTGCCTCCGAGTGGGATGAGCTACACACGCAGGTTACGACCTGGTCACGCAAAAAGAAGATCGTATACTGTAAGGGAGTTGAGGACACCTTCCTCAAGGCTAGAAGAGAGATGATTCGCAGGTTTAAAGCCAGAGAAACTAGCTGGCCCATGCCTGAGCCAAGTGAGGACAAAGACGGTGACGATGAATCTAGCAAGATCTCTTCTAGGAGAACGAACCTGAGGAAGAGAACCTCCCCAAAGATCCCCTCACAACCCCGGAGAAGCCCCTCCTCCCACACAAGACACTCTTTTATCAAGGTGATGGAGTGGGTCAGGACCAAGGCGATTGGGCCGAGCACAGATGTGGGGGAGGTATCGTCCGTAGATTAGCCAAATTAAGGAGAACTGAAATAGCCGACTTCACTCTATTTCCTTTTTGTTATGTTTATTTTTTGTTTTCCACTTAGCAGTTTATTCGCTATTTGTAAGACGTTTATTATGCAATACCAACTGTTGACTCGCTTTGTTATTCACTTTTAATTATTTGTCATAATTGTCCAAGTGTATTAACGTCCGAGTCTAACTAACAATTCTAGTTGCGATTGACCAAGTTGTGTGCTAACAACTCGACTTACCAGACTAAAACTAACATGAGCCAAGAAGAGCAGATGACCTTTCGAACGGTCGTCCCTACACTTTACAAGGCCATAACAATGTACTAAATCATGGGTCAAACTAACCAAGAAGCACCACTTGATTTAACCGTACCACAGGAATATGTACGTTTGTAAAGAAAGAGGTCGAGCCGCCCCTCGAATCTTTTAAACCAAACTCATCCACAATAAGACAAACATTGAGTGTATGATTTGTATAATGTGAAAATGATATTTTGTTGATACAAACCAAAAAATAAGAAACGAGAAGTGCGAACGCACCGTATAGAGAAATGACAAAGAAAGTGCAAATGCACTGTACATCATTTTCAATGATAATATTAGCATAGATGAACCGAGCTCTAGCTTTTAGGCACGTCTGTGCCATTCAGAGATTATAAGTAATAAGCACTCAGCGTAGGAATATCCACGACTCGATAGGGACCCTCCCAAGTGGGACTAAGCTTTCCAGTGTTCATTTCCTGGGTGTTCGGGAAGATTTTATGCAAGACGAAGTCTTCAACCTTAAATTTACAAGGATGAACCTTAGTAGTGCCTAGCAATACGCTATTGGTACATTACCATCCACACCAAGGCTCGCTCCCTCAATTCTTCCAATAGCCTCCGCACCGACTTGAAGCATTAGAACGACTACTTCTGTTGGAACAATAGCCTCCGCACCGTAGACTAGAGAGAAAGGAGTTTCTCCCGTTGCACAATGTGGTGTAGTACGGCTAGCCCAAATTACTCCTGGTAGCTTGTCTGGCCATTTTCCTTTAGTTTGTTCCATTCGCTTCTTCAAATTGGCTACAATGGCTTTGTTCGTAGATTTGGCTTGACCGTTCGCTTGAGAATGCCGAGGCGAGGAGAAACGCATGTGATTTTCCATTCGCCGTAGAAATCCTATGTTGTCGAACTCACGAACTAGAACCCATTGTCCGCTACCAAAACACGTGGTAAGCTGTATTGGCATATAATGTTTTTCCATATGAAACAGACTACATCTTTGTCTTTGATCTGTGAGTATGCTTCGGCTTCTTTCCATTTATTGAAGTAGTCCGTTGCCATGAGGATGAACTTTTTTTGAGTCGTAGCCAAAGACAAAAGTCCCACAATGTCTAGCCTTCATTGCATGAATGGCCACAGGCTCGTCACACTTGTCAATTCTTCAGGAAGTAAATATGGAACCGAAGCGAACCGCTAGCACATATCACAATGCTGAGAATAGTTGGCAGCATCTTTTTGCATGGTCAGCCAACAATACCCCTGCGACATGGCTTTGTGTGCCAGCGTTCTTCCTCCCTAATGATTGCCACAATGCCCCTCATGGATTTCTGCAAGACTTGGTTCGACTCTTCTTCGTTCAAACACCTCAATAATGGGCTAGTAAATGTTCTCCTATACAACTTGCCATCAATCATTAAATACCGAGCTGAAATAAGCCTTAGTTTCCAAGTCTCTGACTTGTCCGAGGGAAGGGACCCTGAAATAAGGAAATCCATTATTGGCTTCATCCATCCTACCTCATGGTCTTTGTCAATACACATTGCCTCTTTGTTTTCTCTTTGGCTAATATCGGCAACACTTGGTTCGAATAAGAATTCAATTGGCACTGTCATGCACCGCTCTTCTTTTGTCATCACCACTAGGGCTGCTAATGCAGCCGATTGGGTATTTTCCATTCTTGGTAATTAGCATAGCTCGACGTGGCTAAACTGCTGAATCAGTTCCTTTACAAAAATCAGATAGGAAACCATGTTTTCATCCTTAGCTGAATACTCCCCATTAACTTGGTTGACTATAAGTTGAGAATCATTGTAAACTAGTAATCTCCGTGCCCGACTATTCAAGACAACTTCATTCCTACTTACAGTGCATCATACTCTGCCTCGTTTAACGTGGAAAAGTTGAAATGAAACTCCTGCTCAAGGGTCAAACCATATGGGTCCTCGAGTGTAATTCCAGCCCTCACTCCATGCCAATTGGAAGAACCACCAACGAATAACTTCTATATCAGCTCAGACATCGTATCCCAATGTGTCCTACTGTTTGATGCTTCTGTCTAAGTGGGTTTATATCGAGCAGTGGTAGTTTCGATTGGCTCTTCTAGACTGTCGATCTTGTTTCCTGTATGTTCTATCTCTTCCTTCCCTGAGAATTCTGTAACAAAATCAGCCAGCACTTGAGACTTGATGGTTGTCCAAGGTTCATATTCTATTTCGTATATCCCTAATTCAATTGTCCAATGCACTATCCTTCCTGCTATGTCCGAGCTATGAAATGTAGCATTGAGAGGATATGAGGTTACCATGGTAACCTTGTGACACTGGAAGTACGACCTCAATTTTTCAGACGAAATGAGCAGAGCCAATGCCAATTTTTCAATGAAAGTATATCAAGTTTTTGTGTCTAGTAATACTCGACTAACGTAATAAAAAGGTCGTTGCTCCCTTCCTTCAGTTCGTCCGAGACTAAAAGGTTTAAATATAGAGGCTCCTTGGGCTTTGGCTTAGAAAAAATTAAAGGTGAGGGCAGATATATCTTTAATCGCTAGAATGCCTGCTCACATTCATCTATCCATTCAAAGTCTTTGTTCCCCTTCAAGGCTCGGAAGAATGAAACGCAATGATCAGACAACTTTAAGATGAAGCGGCTAAGAGCTGCTATCCTTCTATTTAATCTCTGCGTTTCCTTTATGTAACCAAATAACCCAAAACTTATCCTGAGCCGACCCCGAATGTGTATTTGGTGTGATTCCACTTCATCTGATGTTCGTCCAATACCTCAAAAGCTTGAGTTATATGCTGGACATGATATGCTGCACGAATAGACTTAACTAGCATGTCGTCAATATACACTTCCTATCGAGTCGAGATGTGCTGTAAACATCTTGTTCACCAAACGTTGGTACGTGGCTCCCGCATTCTTCAATCCAAGCGGCATCACTTTCTAACAGTAGATTCCCTTTTCAGTCACAAATGTCGTTTTCTCCTAATCATCTGGATGCATCATGATTTGGTTATAGCCTAAGTACGCATCCATGAAGCTTAACAGAATGGAAAACTGTCCTTCAGGCATGCTTTATTCAGATCAGTGAAGTCAATGCATACTCGGGTTTCCTATTTTCTTTTCATACCACTACTTCATTGACGAACCAATCTAGGTAGTGTACTTTCTTGATGAACCTATTCTTCAACGACTTATTGATTTCTTCATTGATGACCTGGTGAAAACTTTCTCCTTTTTTGCTGCACCGGTTTGTGATTAGGATCCACATTTAACTTGTAGGAAATAACCTTCTATTCCCACCATGTCATCCGTGGACCAAGCGAAAGTACTGCAATGATCTTTTAGAAATTGGACTAAGTAGAGCCGAACCTCTAGATCTATTTAAATTCTAATTTTTGTCGTACATTCGGGGTGGTCTGAGTCTAGTTGCACGTCTTCAAGATCCTCCAAGGCATCCATCTTGTCAACTTGTGCCACCCCTGACTTCCTTAATTGCTATTTATTTTTTTCGTCCACAGCCTTTATATAGCATATTGCTGTGGATTGATAACCTTTAATCTCCTCTATTCCTCCATCGTACGAGAACTTGATCTTCTGATGTTAAGTTGATGGAATAGCCTTCATCGAATGTAACCACGGCCGGCCTAGAATCATGTTGTATGAAGAAAGGATATCTACCACCATCATCTTTACCATTTACATTACATCCTTTGCCTTGACTGGGAGGGTAATTCTGCCTTTGGCTATGCTCTCATTCTCATCGTACCCAACTACGGTGGCCCTGGTAGGTTGTATGGTCGTGGGACTGATCCCCATCTTGTCCAATGTACTTGAGAATATGATATCTACTGAGCTTCCATTGTCTACCAATATCCACTTGATTGTACAGTTTCCCATGTTTAATGTGACCACAAGCACATCATCGTACGGGCACAATACTCTTGCAGTGTCCTGGGCGGTGAAGGTGATAGTTGGTTCATCGTTCTAAACCATGTCGACCTGGGCTATAAGCCACTGAGCGTATGCTCTCCTGTTTTCCCTACACTCCTCCGCATGCTACTCCCCCGTGAACAGAGTGAATGACTTTCTGTACCTCCAATTCGTTATTCATCTGCTGAGGAGTCTTCTTCCTTGGGGATTCCTGCCTTTGTTTGTCCGAGCCCCATTTATTCGGCTCTGAGACAAATTGCTTCAATAGCTCCTCTATTTCTCGTTTGAGGGCTCGGCAATTCTCTGTGGCTTGGCCATGCTCCCTAAGAAATGCACACCATTGGGAGTTTTCTCTACTCTTTGGGTCCGAACTCATAGGTCATGGCCATCGTACCTTATGAATTCTTTCCATGTGCTTGACTAGCTGGGTTGGGGAGACCACTAGTGTAATAACCAAGTTATTTTTTCAAAACTTTTGGTTTCCGGATGCATTTTCGGTTTCGCCGTTTTCACCGAAATGAGCAACTTCTGAATATCCCAGGTATTTTGTAAGGGCTGAGAGTATCTTGTGGGGAGTTGAGAAAATTTTCTTTCCAATTTGCCCTTGGTCAAAGTTTGACTACTTTGACTTTTACTATTCACTAAAATATTAACATATTTTAAATATATTTTCTTTTCATTATATTTTATTATTAAAATAGGATATCAATTGGCATTTTACCTCTTCATGGCCGACACCCCTCTTCCATTTTTCACCTTTGTCTTGCTTTTCAATTATATCTTAGAGAGAGATAGAGAGAGCTATAGAGATAAAGTGTGGAAAAATTGCTAAATTCAAAAAAATTTCAAGAGGGATTTTGAAGGAAGTGGCTGGCTGTTTTGGGAAGCAATTTGGCAAGGTCAATTTGATTTTTCAAGCTTGATTTGAAGGCTTGCTAGCTTGGTTTTAAGGTACGCAACTTAACTTTGCTTTAATTTCTTATAAATTTAATGTGTTTTGTTTTTTTGTTTGATGATCACATGTTTGGATTCGATGATTTGATTCTAGGTTGAGCTGAATTTCATGTGTATTATGCTATGTGGTTAAACCCCCAATTATTGGATTTAGGGTTTGATGGAAATGTGCTTTAAAGTTGGATTTTGATGGTTAATTGCATAATTAATTGAAATTGATGGTGGATAAGTGTACAAACCTTTGTTAATTAGTTGAATTGATGTGAATTGGATTGATTTTGGGCATGTATTGGAACCGGCCATGTGTAGGAAGTTATGTCAAAATTTTTGCAAGTGAGGGCATTTTGGTCTTTTTGCATGCAAAGGGTATTTTGGAAATTTTTTAAAATTCCAAGGGTAAAATAGTAAACTTGCATGTAGGGGGCACAAATGAAATTTTCAAAAATATTCAAGGGCATTTTGGTCATTTGATAGTATGGATGTAGATGGAATTTTTGAAATTGTTGGGGGTATTTTCGTCATTTTCCATATGAGGGTAGAGTTGAAAATATTTAGAATTGGAGGGGTATTGAAGTTTTTTCTAATTTCCAAATTATTTTAATACATATATATATATATTTTAAATTACTATTGTTAATTAATATATATATATATAAACATTTTCAATTACTATTATTTATATTTGCATATATTTTATGTAAATACATATATTTACAAAATATGAAAATATTAAATATGAAAATATTTTACAAAATACATATATTTTATGTATGTATTTATTAAATATACTTACGTGTGTTTTACAGAGGTTTATGTATAAAAATAATACATTACGTATTAAATTGAGTATTAAGTTAGTACATATAGGTCTATATATATATATATAATTATATGTATGTATAAATTGTATTCGTATGCATGTATATGTATATAAAATATGTGTGTACATATATGAGTGTGTATATATGTGTTTGTGTATATATATGTGTGTATGTATTTATATGTGTATATTTTTATATATGTATTTATGTATATGTGTTTATAATAATGTTTATAGATATGTACGGGTGTTGATATGTATATGTGTACTGGAGTGGTTGTATATATATATATATGTCTAGTTTGTATGATTACTACTGACTGTTAATTAATCAAGGGTAGGATGGTAATTATCTATATACCTATTGAGGGGTATTTTGATAATTTTCTATGTGCTCGAAGAGTATCTTGGTAATTTTTGAGATGACCAATGACATTTCAATAATTGCATCAGTGTGTTGAGCTGCTTGGAATTGCCTTTTTGAGCAGGGCTATTTTGCTAATTACAGCTGTTGAAGTAGGACGGTTGGTAATTACGCGTTTATTTGTGTTGCTTAGTTGTACTTGTGCATTGTGGGATAAGCATTCATCTGCATAGAGCAATTATGGTAATTTATTGTTTTATATGAAATGAAAGATTTTTCCTTGGGGTTTGTGTTTTCAAAATGGTTTGCATGACGAGGTGCATGGTTTCAAACCCTGGTTTGTAGTCGCTCAGTGAATCACTGACCACACATAGCGATGGGTCGTCCAGAACGGTGGTTCATCCGCTTACCACAGAAATGTGGTGTTTTGTGCACGAAATGCAGAAAGAGAATAGGCTGTCTGATTTTAAATAAATTGGAAAAAATTATGATTTTAGGTGTACCATGTTACACTTTATGATATAGCATTAGCATATGTATATAGTTGTCTACTAAGTGTTTTTTACTCATCGTTGTTATCTATCCTATGTGGCAAGTAAGACTAAGGTTAAGCAGTAGGACTTGGTGGGGTGTATACTGGAGGGCATGATGTGGTACTATGTTCTTCCGCATTTTGGTTTGTTGTTTTGGGCAATAATATTATGTATTTTTAAATACTACTTCCATTTACGGTGTGGATGTGTATTTTGAATTTATTTTAAAGTAATACTATCTATGGTGTGGTTCGCAAAACAATCCAAAAGAGTAAAGGAATGTTTGGTTTTGTTATGGTTTTGTCCAAAAATGTTTTCATCAACTCAAATTTTAAAAGAAAAAAAATTCATACGGTTAATACGCCTTACTTGGGAACCTAGGTTTGAATAAAGGGGGTGTTACAACTAGCCCAAATTTCTGTAACCGGTCCCTCGGGGGACCGTCATGCTCCTCCCTCCTACGGGAGTCCTCACGCCGCTTTAGCTCTTTGAAAGTTCTATCAAGGCGTTGTATATTCGAACGAATTATCCTTCGATCCCTTGAGTATCCTATAGCTTTACTCTGCCGAGCCCTGATACTTGGCTCGACTCGAGTTGTCCCAGCATTTGAGGATATGATTCGTCCCTTCTTGGTTGCTTTTTGCATGTCTAGCTCGATTTCTTCTTTCAAAACCATAAAACTCTAAGTTTTCTATAGGGTCTGCAATAAATTCCTTAGCCTTTTCCGGACCATGTAACCGTATATCTTGGTCCCTGGCAGCAATTCGCCCTTGAACGCGTTACACGTAACTACATCTGGGTAATCCATTATTTCGACCTTCATGTCATTGAACTCTGGATGTAGTCTCAAAGCGGTTCACCCCTTTTTTGCTGCACCCTGAACAAATCGTCTGGACCCCTTAGGTATTGGCAGCTTGACGCGAATTGCGTCATGAATTGCTGCACTAGTTTGTGGAATGACTTGATGCTTCGTGATGGTAAACGACTGAACCAAAGTAGGGCTGGTCCCTTTAGGCTTGAGTGGAATACCTTACACATCACTGCATCCCTATCAGACTGGGGAATGCAAGTCGGGATCATGGCTTGCTTAAAGTGAATTATATAATCCCTCAAGTCGGCACTGCCATTATACAACGTGAATTTTGGAGTAGAAAAGCTCGCAGGGGTGTTGATCAAGGTAATTACATCCACAAAGGGTGTATCCGGTATCTCATCATACCAGTCGTTCGTTCTCCCATCTTGCCGAGTCAAATCTGCTTACTCAGATCAGTTATCTTTGTTTCTTCTTCTCGAATGATGCTGACCTCCAGCTGCCCTTCCCCTTTTGGCAGTATACTCGTCCGTCGAGTAGGAGTCTCCATTCTACTCATAACCTCGTGGTATCCTCAGGGAATGGCCTCTGTTCTCGCCACGATTACATTTGTTCGATCGGCTGCTCCAATCTGCATTTGCTTCTTTTAGTTCAGTGGGTACTTTACTGTCACTTGTTCCTTCCATCCCTCTTGTCCTCTATGGTTGGTCTGTCCTTGCTAGTGCTGTTGGAGTTCGAACAGCATTGAATGCCTCTAGCAGTTGCCTATTGATTTGTTCCTGGGTCTCATTATGTAGCTGTTAGGCCCTTGTTGATTGAATCAGCTCCTCCATCTGAGCCATGAGTTGCTTGAATTGGGTGTCGCTCCTGGTGGCTTCGCCACCAACAGCTGATGTTCCTGTGACGTTGGCTTGGAATGGTGTTGTTTCGTTCTCCTGTCATTTAGGCATGACGACCATTGAATATAGGGTTTGACGTTACTTTGATGCCATTGGTGATCTTATTGGAATTTGCTAGAAACAGGCCTGTGATGGTTTTTATGCCAAAAGTCAGCCGCAAGCCTTTCTTCTAGTGCGAAACTGTTTATGACAGAATTTGCTCCGCCACAAACCATCGTGTACTCCGCCGTTGATTTTCAAAACAAAAAGAGCATGAAATGTTTGGGGACACCGGTGTAGTACCAGCCAAAGGGATTCCGACGCTCAAGTCAGTTCTATTACAGGAGAATCGGCTTTGGGCTTTGAATGCAAAACAGTGTTAGAGTGCCTACCTTTGCTATGGTGTGATGATAGGATATTTATAGGCTTGACTTTGCCTTCCTCATCAAGGGTAGGAAATCCTAGCCTCCTTAATTTAGGGCAAGTTCCCAAGTTGGTTCATCTCATATTTGGAAGGTAGAATTTAGGAAATAATTTTAGCATTGATTGCTGAGTAAAACTTTCTATTTGGAACTTTCCTTAACTCTTACCATATTCAAGTTAAGGAAGACCGTTCCGAGCCACTATAGTTGTTCGTCGCTTGATTCTGTTTATGTTCAAGCCAAGCCAAGTTGAATATTAAAGATTCTTCTAGAGGACTTCCTGTTCGTCCGAGCTGAGTCATGTTAAGGATGGTTCGGCTCTGATAGGCCAGTCCAATAACTTTAATCAACCTTCTACCTTGGGCCCTGATGGCCCAGCCCACCTTCCACCTTGGGCCTGCTCGGCCTAACCCGGTGGAAATTTTGTCCATACATAAATTACATACATTGGCGTCTGGGGATAGATCTCGATTCAAATGATCATGTACAAGTAGATTATGGAGTATATCGTGATGAAAATTTCATGAAGATAGAGCAGCACAAGAGGGATAGTGGTGATGACAAGTATATTAATATCAATGCCCCCATAAAACACTTGTGGGAGAAACGCTCTGCTCTTTAATTAGACCAACCGGCCAGTTGCTCCAAATTACCATCAATCCACACACACAAGAGGCAAGCCTATACTCTTTGATTATGTAAGGATCTAGATGGTTTATACAAGTAAATTAATTTTCCATTTAATAACCCTAATCTATATATATATATATATATATATGTATATATATCATGCTAAAAACCTTATTTAAGGAAAGTCAACATGCCGATAATTTGTTGCTCTAAATCATCTGGACCCATAATTTAATTTAATGATCAAAATATGTCTATGACTAATATATATATATATATATATATATATAGCGGTCTCAATATTCCTTAGGGTTTTAAATTTAGAAAGAAGAAAAGAAAAGGATATTTTTGAAATTAAAAAAATAAATAGAAGGACCACCCTGTCTGCTTCTTCCACGGCGACTCCCCTGTCTCACAGACACAGACTTAGAAGAAAACGTTTTGACCGTATCTTCGAGTTTATTTTTTTTCCATTCATTGAGAATGGGTGGTGATTGGGTTTGTGCTGTTGCTTTTGTTGGTTTGGTGTTGGTTTTCTATGTTGTCAAGATTGTTTTTAATTTGTCCGAATTGGGTCATTCCATTCTTTGGCTCTCTGCATCTCGGAGTCGGAGAAAAAAAAAATTATGTTTATTAATATATGGTGGTCGTCTAACTTACATGTGAAAATTCCATATTTTTCCGAATTGGTTCGTTGATTTGTTGATGTTTCTGGAGTTAATTCCTCTTCATTTTTGAAGTGATAATTTCGCTTTGCATAATAATTAAGGATAGAGTGTTAACCATGCCTTTTTTATAAACCATTGTTGCAGCGTCGAACTTCTCGTGAAGCTGATACTCTCACCAATTCACAGATGACAATATAATATATATAGTGTCATCTGTGAATTGCATATATAAATCAAATGATGACATTTGACTTGGATCTTATGACAAACTAGCTACTGAGATAATCTTCACTTTGTATTTGGGAATAGAAGTTGCCAAATATAATAGTTACAACCATATATATATTCCGTCCCTCTATCTCTTTTTGTTTTGTTTCTCTATGCTTTTTTTTTTTTTTTTCCTTCTAAGTGGGTAAAAAAGGCTTGGGGGTAGATGATGGCATGCCTCAATAAGTGAGCCTGAGTATATTAATCTTCAACTATTCTTATTATACCATTATGCTTAGTTCAGTAAATTTCAAAAATAATGGCCGACTTTTGTAATGGAGAAGACTTGAATTGAATCGAAAACTTCTACATCGACATATATATCAAGCTCCTTGTCGTTTCATCTTAAAGCTTAGAAGCTTTAAGGGTTTTCTCTAAAACTACAATGAAGCAATTTACTATTAATTATTAAGAACTGAATTAAAAATAGAGAATTATTTAATATGGTAATGCTTGTGAACAGTATGCTATGTAGTATCATAATAATGGGGGATGGCTACAAAAACTATACAAAATCCTCACTAATTCTCTCAATAAAATCAACCCACTAATTTGCAAAATCCTCACTAATTTGCAACCTTACACAGTTTAGGGGATTGGTGCAATTTTACCAAAAAAAAAAAAAAAGAAAGGGTAATGATGCAAAACAAAAAAACTATATATATATATATATATTTTTTTGGAATTGGGAATTCATTAGTCGGCCTTCTTGTTTCCAATTCAAGGAAAGTTATTTATAAATCAAAATTTACTATTTATACCTCTTCATTCAGTATTACAAATTTATTTTAGCAAAATATCGATTACAAGAGTAGCATAGCGGGAGCGAGAAAATGAGAATTACTGTACATTTTAACGCATTTAGACAGCTGTTGTGGATAGAAAAATTGGTCCCCTTTACAACTTTTTTCCTTTTAAAAAAGTTTAAGTTAAAATCAGTTGGTGTTGATAGCAAAATTTAGACTTATCCTTACCTGTGCCCACCATACCCTTTTATGTGACTACACAGAGATTTGAGATCTAAACGTGTAATAGAGCTTTTGTTCATCAATTCTGATTTTGGTAATGATCTCCTGGTTTTGTCTCTGTTTTTGTTGTTGTAAGTTTAATTACTTTTGAAAAGGCCCAAAAAAAAAAAGTATGTATAAGCATCAACTATTTCACATTAATTGGTATTGCTATAGCTGGTTTTGGTTTTGATTCCTTTGTTACTTTGATCTTATTGTTTTGAGTTTAATTATTTAAAAATAAAAAATAAAAGAGGAAGAAAAGAAAAAAAAAAGAAAAAAAAGGAGTATAAGAAGCACTGTTGGTTTTCACATTACATAGAGCTGGGTTTGGTTTGAATATATTTAGATTTGGTAGTTGTAAGTTTAATAAAGCTTTACTCAACAAGAAGTAGAGGTGTAAAATGGGTTGTGCCATGCTAGCCCGGCCCATTTAAAAGTTGAATAGTCCGTGCCTGTGTCATGTCTAGACCAATCCATTTTTTTTTCATGTCGTTCCTTGTCTGTATTATAAAATATTGGGCCTGACATAGCCCATAGGCCCGAGCACGAATGTGCTTTTGTTGTACTCGTGCGGAGCACGTGACGTGTCTGTGCTGGGCACGTGTCGTATTGTACTCGAGTTGAGCATGTGTTGTGCTCGTGCTTAGCATACTTTATAATCTTTTAAAATAATAAAATGAAAATTATAAAAATATAAAATAAAACATAATTGAAATGTGACTTTGAGTGCGATTACATCAAGATTAATTCACACACATAATCAATCATCAACTTTCATGTATTTGCTATCCACATGCAACAAACACATTCCATTTCACTAATAGAAAGAAAGCGTACATTCCATAAAAAATGAAAAATTCTAAATTTCACTAATGTACATAGTCGAAACCTCTCTGGCAATGGATTTACATGTATGCTATAAGCGTACTTTCTTTAGATGTATTTTTATAAAGCATCAAATACTACAACGGAAATGCTATAATACTAAAACTAAATCATTTATACATTTTCTTCCAAGTCACTATTTAAATTTGAACTTGAAAAATAATCAACCAAATCATCCTTCCAATTTTGGGCCCAAAGTCTTCCATCTTCCCAATCTTTCATATATATAAGGCAATCCAAAATGTCCGGTGTTAATCTCATCCAATACTCAATTACCTGCACTAAAAGCATATTTTGATGCTATAGTAGACACCGGAGGTGTTAATAGATCATGCGCCATGATGGAAAGTACAGAAAATGTTCTTTCATGTGTTTTCCACCAAGCCAATATATCAAAATTTTCCAACTCTTCGTGAGTTAGAAAATTTGTAAAATCTATTTGTAAATATTTATACAACTCATTTCACAAAGAATTTACATTAGAACTTTGTATTCCTTTTTTCACAAGAATTGACCATGAATATTCGTTAAACTTAAAATAAACTAACGAAACATTATTTCTAATGGAACTACCAAATTTTGATTCATAAGCATTATATAAGGTAATTAACAAAACAATTATATTATTTTTATCAATAACAAAATCTAATTTCAAATTTAAAGCAATTTCGTTTAGTAACACTTCAACTCAAACTAGTTTAACTCTAGGATCCATTATTATAGCTAAACTGAAAATAGGTGAGATGTGTTTTCAATATTTTTTAAACTTTTCTTCTATTTTACTACAAATTTCTAAAGTAAAATTATCTTTATATTTAGCAAAAGTAGCTCTAATATTACATAAATTATTAAGAACAATACAAGAAGTTGGATAATAAATATCTGAACAAGCCATTGTTGCATTGTAGAAGACTTCTAAAAATTCCATGAACATAAAAGCAACTTCCCAATTTGTTTCACACAAAGTACCACTATCATGCTTGCTATTGTAATAATCACTAATAATAGTATAATGGTTTTGACAAGATTTTAGCATAAGAAAAGTGGAATTCCAACGTATTTTCATATTAGTTTTAATTTTATACATTTCAAACTATATGTTTTACATAAGGAGAAAAAATCTTGTTGTGTAGAGGGAGATGAAGAAATATATAGAATAACATTCTTATTGAATCAATATGATTATGGATCAATTAAAGACCATCTTGAACAATTAAATTAATAATATGACATACACATTACACATGAAAAAATTGACCACTATAAGGTGGTTGTAAATTTTTTTTAAACATGTCAATAGCAACATTATTAGAAGAAGCATTATAAAAAAAAAAAAAATACTAAGAACTTTATCAACTATTCCAAATTCTCTAAATATATCCATGATTTTTTGAAAAATTGCACTAGCATTATTAGGATATTCAAGAAAACAAAAAGCAATAAATTTTTTTTATATAAAATCCAACTAGAATCAATGTAATGTGCAGTCACACAAATATAACCTTGTCTATTGGCACCAGTTCATAAATCAGAAGTAAAAGAGAAAACACCACTAAATTTTGAAAAATCACATATAAATTTATTTTTGATATCATTGAAAACTTTCAAACAATCGGATCTAATAGTATTTTTTGATACCCTAACATTTGTAGGTTGTAAAAAAAATTTAACAAAATTTTCAAATCTAACATCTTCAGTTGTTCAGCTGTAGCTATATACTTAGCTAAACCATCTCTCGTTTTTGATTGAGTATATGTAAAGGTACCAATGTTTCTTAAACTTTGAGTAAGTTGTGTTTGTTTAAGATCTTTGGAACCATTTTTTTCAATCCATTTTTTCCAATGTCTATCTAAGTGGCCAGTGCCACATGTGCTTTTACAAGTTAAAGGTTTTTTGAAATAGTTACATATAGCCATTGGCCCCAAATTACCTTTAGAATCATTTTTTTAGGTTATAGTAAATTGATTCCATACTTGTGATGTGAGACACCTTTTCTTTTCTTTTGGCTCAGACTTGTTTATTTTATCTTCTAATGAGTTGCTTGACGTTGAACCTTGTATAGTCACTTTTTCTTCAATTGATGATTTGGAATTGGAGTCTTGAGTTGTGATAAAATCAAGCTCACCAAATTCAAACTTTTCAACCTCAATATTATGTGGTTCCATTTTTTAAAATGATTTCAAATGAGAGAAAAGAAGATAATAGATGAAATTAAAGTAATTTTTTTAGACAATTTCAAAGGAGAAAAAAAGAAGATAATTTGTGAAATTGAAGTTGAAATATTAACTATTTATAGCGAAATTTAGAGATAAAAATGTAAAAAAATATTTATTTATTATGAAATAAAGACTAACTGTATATGAAAATAACAATCAAAATAAACTTAAAGACTAAATTTTAATGCAACGGTTGTAAAAATAACATTCATAATACGAGATCTCTCCATAACATTAATAAGGAGGATATTAAAATTATCCATATTGGTAACATTAATAAATGGTAAAAATAATTAATAAGGAGGATAGTAAAATTATCTATATTGGTAACATTAATAAACGGTAAAAAAAATAATAAAAAGGATATTAAAATTATTCACATTGGTAATATATCTAACCAAATCTAGGTTTGTAAGGGTGGAAGTATCTTTAAAAAAAATATTAATTATATATATTATTGATAAATATATAAACAAACGGTAAAATATTAATTATATATTTATATTATATATATTATTGATAAGTATTAATCATCTCAATATAGGTTTATATCATGCTAGAGCTATCACAGACTCGTGCCGTGTCTGGCCCAATATAGATTCATGTCGTGCTTGGGCCGTCATGGGCTCATGTCGTGCCTGACACAATGGGTCAAATAGGAAGGCCTAGGCACGACACATTACATGCTTCATGCTCGGCAATACATGGATTTTATCGTGCTTGGTACCGTGGCCATTTTTATCATGCCGTGTCCGTGTTGTGTTTGTGTCAACCTGATCTATTTTACACCTCTAGCAAGAAGCAACTCCAAGAATATCAAAGAAAAAGGCTCAACCCATAAAAGAAGGGTATGTATGTTCTTCACTCCTCTAGCTAATTACCACCTTCCTTGCTTTCATTAATTTCCACTCAATTTAATTTATTTATTGGGTGATGATATTCATGTGTGTGTTTTCTTTTTCAATACATCTGCTTCTATATATGTTTATTAATTTTGTGGTTGAAATCTATTAATTAATTCTAAGTTTTCACTTTGATAGTATCGCAAAGCATCACAACTATTAAATTAATTGCTTCTTCTACATAATTCAAGTGTTTTTATTTATAATTAATTATTATTTTTTTAAATCTCATATTTTGACCGAATTTCACATAGTAGATGTATGCACAAAATTCCCACTGGCTGGGCTGACCGGGCCCAAAGTGGAAGACCGAGCTTGGCCATCGGGGCCCAAGATAAAAGATTGATCAAAATCATTGGACTGGCCTATCAGAGTCGAACCAACCTTAACGATGGCTCGGCTCAAGCGAATAGGAAGTGTTTTGGAAGGAGCTTCAATATTAAACTTGGAGGCTTGGCTCGGACATGAAGAGAGCCGAGCAGTGACGTAGCTCGGAATAGTCATCCTTGACTTGAATGTGGTACGAGTTGAGAAAAGTTCCAAATAAAAAAGTTGTAATAACCAAACTATTTTTCTAAAACTGTCGATTTCCGGATGCGTTTTCGGTTTTATCACGGTTTCATTTTTTCTACTGAAACGAGCCACTTCTGAACTCCTTGGGCATTTTTTAAGGGCTAAGAGTACCCCGTAGGGAGTTGAAAAAAATTTTCTACCCATTTTGTCCTTGGTCAAAGTTTATCCAATTTGACTTTTACTATTCATTATAATAATATTAAAGTTAAATATCTTTTTCCTTTTCTTTTTTTTACTTTTACTTTACTTTAATATTATTTTAATGTGTTCAATTGCCAATTTGCTACTTCTTGGCCGACACTCCTCTTTCATTTTCACCATGTCATCATGCTTCCATTGCATTTAGAGAGAGAGAAACATTTTTAGAGAGAGAAAGGATTTTGGCAAAAATTTAAAGAAATTTCATTTGAAACTTGGAGGTTAGTGGCTGGCTGCTTGGGGAATCTCATTGGAAAGGTTCTTTTGATTTTTCTTAGCTTGAAAGGAGGAGTTCTAGCTTGGGAAGAGAGGTAGGCGACTATATCCATTTTATTTTTTTGCAAATCTATATGTTTTGGTTGATTAAATTGGTGAATTCTTGCTTGGAATCATGGAATTGATTGTTGATTGTGCTTAATTTATTGTGTATTGAGCTGGTTGGTTAAATCCCCAATTGGTGAGCTTAGGTTTTGATGGAATTGGTGGTTAAAGCTTGAATTTGTTGGATTTAAGCTTGAATTGTTGAAATTAATTGGTGGATTTGATGTTTAGCCTGCTTGATGATTTGATGAAGAAATCAATGAAATTTTGCATGTATATGGGGCTGGCCATAGTAGGGTATTTATGTGAAAAATTTTATTTTGTAGGGGTATTTTAGTCATTTCGCATAAAAAAGGTATTTTGTAAAATTTTGAAAATTCCAAGGGTAAAATAGTAAACTTGCATGTAGGGGACACAAATGGTATTTTTGAAATTGTTGAAGGGCATTTTGGCATTTTACATGTAAGGGATATAGATGGAATTTTAAAAAAGGTCAAGAGCATTTTGGTCATTTGACATGTAGGGATGTAAATGAAATTTTTGAAATTGTTAGGAGTATTTTTATCATTTTTCATATGAGGGGTAGAGTTGAAAATAATTAAAATTGGAGGGTTATTGAGGTCTTTTCTAATTTTTAAATTATTTTAATACATATATATATTAAATTGCTATTTGTTAATTAATATCTATATAAGCATTTTCAATTACTATTATTTATATTTCAATAAATATAATTAATTACACATGTGTTTGTGTAATAATAAATATAGGTATATTTTACAAAATACATATATTTTATGTACGTATTTATTACGTATATTTGAGTGTGTTTTGTAAAGGTTTATGTATAAAAATAATGCAGTACGTATTAATTTGAGTACTAAGTTAATATATATATATATATATATTTGTGAATATTTTTATATATGGGGGTATGTATATATATAATTATGTATATGTATAAATTGTATTTGTATGCATATATATGTATATATATACTTGTATACATATATGAGTGTGTAAATATGTGTATGTGAGTATGTATTTATATGTGCATATTTTGTATATTTATTTATGTGTATGTGTATATGTGTTTATAAATGATTGTATGTGCGTATTTGATTGGAAATTATTATTTCTATTGTTTTATCGAGGGTAGAATGGTAATAAGCCATTTACCTATTGAGGGGTATTTTAGTAATTTTTCATGATTTGAGGGGTATCTTGGTAATTTCTGAGATGACCAATGGTATTTCAGTAATTATATCAGTGTGGTTGAGCAATTTGTAATCATTGACTGAGCAGGGGCATTTCGATAATTACAGTTTTACTATGTTGTCTGGTTTTACTTGTGTATTGTAGCATGAACATTCATTTGCATAGAGTAATTTTGGTGATTTATTATTTTATGTGAAATGAATGATTTTTCCCTGGAAGTTTGTGTTTTCAAAATGGTTTGCACGACGAGGTGGATGGTTTCAAACCCTGGTTTATAGTCGCTTTGTGAATCACTAACCACACCTAGCGGTCGTCCGAAACGGTGGTTCATCTGCATACCACAAAGGTGTGGTGTTTTATGCATGAAACGCGGAAAGATAATGGGTTGTTCAGTTTTAAATAAATTGGGAAAAATGATGATTTTAGGTGTACAGTGCTACACTTCATGATATGGCATTGACATATGCATATGGTTGTCTATTGAGTGTTTTTCACTCACCGTTGTTGTCTGTCTTGTATGACAGGTAATTCCAAGGCTATGTAGTAGGACTTGGCGGGGTACGGACTGAAGGGCACAGCGTGGTACGATGCTCTTCCACATTTTGGTTTGTTGTTTTTGGGCTATGATATTATGTATTTTTGAATATTATTTTCCTTTACAGTATGGTGTGTATTTTGAATTTATTTTAAAGTAATACTATCTATGATATGGTTTGTAAAATGATCTCAAAGAGTAAAGAAATGTTTTGGTTTTGTCCAAAAACGTTTTCAGCAAATCAAATTTAAAGAAAAAAAAATTTATATGGTTAACACACCTTGCTTGGGAACCTAGACTTGGGTAAGAGGATGTTACAAAAGTTCATTAAGCAATTAATGCTAAATCCTTTCCTATATTCTACTTTCCAAATCTGGGATGAGCCAGCTTGAGAACTTGCCTTAAATAAAGGCGACTAGGGTTTCCTACCTTTGCGAGAAAGGCAAAGCTAAGTTATAAATATTCCCCTATCACACCATAGCAAAGGTACGCACTTTAACGCTATTTAGCATTTAAAGCCCAAAGCCGATTCTCATATAACATAACTAACTTGAACATCAGAGTCCCTTTGGCCTGTACCACACCGGTGCCCTCCAAAAGCTTCATGCTCTCTTTGTTTTACAGGTTAACGACGGAGTGCACGACTGTTTGTGGCGGAGAAAATTCTGTCATAAACAGTAGATAGTATATTAGAACAATCATTGGAAGTTTTTAGAATAAATTAAACTTCACAGCGAGCATGAAGCATGCTTGTGAATGTGAGGTTTCTATTATGATGCATGCAAGTGATTAATTGCATATTTCTCTTCCTAATTAATTTCCTATAATTTAATGGTTTGTTTCTGTGTGATTTTTGTTTTTTTTCAATTTTTCAACGGGTTTTCCGTTTTCTTTTTTCTGGAATTGAATACCTTCTTGTTTCCAATTCATATATAGTTATTTATAAATCAAATTCACAATTTATACCTCAGCATTGAATGATATTTATTCTAGTATACTTCACTCTATGGATAAGCAAATTAATTTTATGATTATTTGATCACAAATAATTATATTTGTCTTCTTGTACAAAAAATAATAATAACAATAATACAGTAATTCTAGGTAATGCACAGTATCCTAGCTATCTCCTATTATGGTAATATTTGTATTAGCTGGTATTTGATAAATATATATATATATATATATATAGACATACAAAAATATTTTGATGCACTACATTGCTTATATATCACTACAAGAAAAATGCCTTTTTGCAACATATAAATAGCAACATTCATTAAATGCATGTTGCTAAAAATGATTTATTGCAACAATCACCTAATGTTTGTTGCCGTTGATTAACTCAAATTAGATTTTGCAACAGACATTAAATATACGTTGTTAATGTATTATATTGCAACAATAATATGCCTGTTGCCAAAAAATTTATATATTTTATATTATTAGCAACAAACTTCAGCTGTTGCACGTAAAAATTAATATACCAATATTTTGCAACGTACTTGGCATGTGGTGAAAATATCAATATACATGTTGCCAATTTGGGATCCCACTGTAAGAAAAAATACAAAGGCATTTCAACCCCTCTCTCACCTCCTCTGTCGCTACCCCCTCTCTGTAACTCTCTCCCCGCTGCCCCCTTCTCCCTGACGCCCCCTCCTCTATCTCCCTCAACCTTAGTCATTAGATCGCATGAATCTAATGCCTCCACACCCAGATTCGGCTTCATTGTTTCCTTATAAGAGACGAAGTTGCTTTCAACCCACTAACAGGTATGTATGAAATTTTAATTCCATTTTCCCATTCTTCTTCCTTAGATTTTTCTGTTGGCTCGATCTCTGTCTCTCTATGGTGTTGTTCCTGCAGAAATTATTAGGCATGTATAAGTGTAAGTGTAAGCCCTAAAATTTGGTGGGAAAAATCGCAAGCACTTCATCTCCTCCAGCCCTAAATTTTTCAGAAATTCCTAATCTCTGCCTCCAACCCGTGCAATTCTTTCGAGCGCAAGAGTAAAGGAAGTTAGAGATCAAAGACTAACGCGACGATTTATCAGAAGACGACGGTTGCCAAACGAGTGTATTGAAGGTCATCCCAAACAGGGGGTTTTAAAAGAAAGTCAAAGGGAATCTCGCACCGCTCCAACCAAATAATTATTGCTTGGGATTTGAGAAGCTGTCAACCAAACACACATACACAAACACTCATGTAGAGTTTTTGGTTGAAAACTTCAGGGTTAGGATGTTTTTGAACTATGAATTTTCCTACTTTTGTTCTTTTTACTGGGCGCCAACACTTTTTTACTTTCTTAATTGAAGCTCACCCTATTCCTTTCTAAAATTTCATTTTGTCTTTGTGTATGTGACTTCGTATGCACAGCTAGTTTGATGGGTTTGGGCTTATCTTTTAGACGTTTGACTCTCAATCAAGATGATTATTTACTGAGTTTTGATAATTGAAATGATTATTTCAAAAAATTGAAGCTTTTTGCTTTTTATTTTTTTTAAAAGATCGTTTGCTTGTGCGTGTACATATATGTTTGATGCGTGTTGATTTCCCACTCTTCTTAATTCTTACTTTAGTTAAGCTATATCTGAGGTCTGTTCCAATTTTGGCTTGCCCTTTGTTGGTTATGTACTAATGTATGTTTTCATGAATATTTTCAGGGTGCTAATAATGCAAATGAATTCACTACCATTATAAGCACCAGTGCCACATAAGGTTCAAGGAGAAAGAAGGTAAAAAATACCAGTGTAACTCGTCCTTGAACAGTTTCAACTTTTTTTTTTTTATGTTATCTAAATGTGCTATAAGATTGCTACTATTAAATTGTCACTCATTGTTGCCACTATTTGATGATGATATAAAAAAAGTAGTGTGCATTAGCTTTACAAGATATAAAGTTACTAATGAGTATCTAATAAAAGTTGATACATTTAAAATGAATACTATTATGTATATTATATATGAATATTGACTATTATGTATAGTATAGATGTAAATATTGGTTAAAAGAGTATTAAATAAATGAAATTGGTTCAGTGCATTTAGGGCTTCAAATGTTGGTGATTGATTGAGCAACAAGGTAACAATAAACAAAGTAATGATAGGTGGGGCAACTTTATACTCTACTCGGACAATAAAAACAAAGGAAGAAGGTTTCTGGTACATCTTTAAGTTGATGGTAAGGCTATATAAAAGAAAAGGCTAGGGAAAATTTAAATTGTGGCATGCATAAATAAGTTTTTCAGTGACAAGTAGTTAACTACTATCAACTTCTCTTTTACATATGTCTAGATATCAGACATTGAAAATATAACAAGTTAGACTCTTTATAAATGCATGGTAATTGAGATTTTCTCTGCATATATACTCTCTTTGAAGTAGCTTTGCAATTTATATTTGCTACATCTTTCCTTGATGTACATTCCAATGCTTGATGTGCTCCAGGACTTATTATTTTTATGAATTTGGCCGAGATGAACAGCGTGTAGCACTAGCTGCTGCTATTAACAGTGGAAAGGTTTGTTACTCCATTCATTTTGATGCCAAAACACTTATCACTTGTGGATGTTTAAGTTAACTTCTATAGACTTTGATGGATTTGGTAGTCATTAATCCATAATTTTTAACTTTTTTGCAGAATGTTTTTGTTGGCATCCTCAATGGCATAAATCACAAGCTTCTAAGACATATATGTGTCTATTTTGTTAGGTTTCATTTCAAACTCTGTATAAAGTCTATATTGAATATTCGATAATCTTTTGTATGGCAATTTGTAATTTTTAGTTTATAATATATTTTAAATTGATTAACTTTGCCCATATATATTTTTTGTGCGAAATGATATATCAATCATAATATGCAATATGAATTTAAATTATTGAGAAAGTAAAATGTAAAAGAATAATAATAAAAAAATATGTTATTTTAAAAAATAGATAAGAAATGACAACATGCACATGAATGTTGTCAAACATAATAGACAACTTGCAAGTGAACGTTGCAAAAGGATCACATGTCTTGTATTACCACTACAAGCAAAAGCACGTTGCTAAAATTCAAATGTACGTTGCTAAAAATGCAACAGCAACGTGCTTTGAATCATTAACAACATACATTGCATGTTGCTATAGCTGTCGACTTTTTGGCAACATCGAGCAACGCAACATACAAATGCATGTTGCCAAAGCCATATTACAACAAACATTGCCAGTTGCAAAAGACCATTTTTCTTGTAGTGTATGGTGAGCGATATAAATATGTCATCTTATTAAATATAAGTAAGAAAGTAACTCCATGCTATTTATTAATTTTTTTTTTCACTTTTTATTGGGTTGCATGTGAATTGGTCAATTATTATCCCACTATCACTTGCCGTATATAAGCTATGTAGAAGAGCAGTTCTATATATAAATGTTTGTGCAACTGCCCAAAAAGAATAATTTGGTATTAGATATTGACTTGACGTGTGTGTACGTACCAAATAATAGTTGCACACACATATGAACAATATTTTTTAGGTAAAATACATTGATGACTGATCATGGTATGTAAGAAATTAATTAAAGCTGCTGAAAAATTACAAACTACAAATAAGAAGAAAATTACTTACAAGTATGTAATGCGTTTAGACGGCCGGTGCTGATAGCATATTAAATTTGAACTTATAAATCCTTATCCACCATGGGTTTTGGATATGCTGATCTTTGAATTTATATAATCCTTTCTTTTATCTTTTTTAAGTAATTAGCAAACCAAAAACATAAAAAGTTAAGGAAAAGAAAGGTTGAATTGAATAAATTAAGTACTAACTTAATTGAGTATAATTTAAAGGCTAGTGATTGACAACTTATTAGACATAAATATATGGAAAACTTGTGGACCTCTGATTAATTATTCAATTATATATTAATTAATTTAGGCATTTGATAATTTGCCCTGTTTATCTTCTCTTAATTCCACAAAATTGTTGCTTTTTTACTGACATAATGAGTATACTAGTGATTCTGGCAGGCCAAAGAGGTGCATAGATTAAGGCCACCTCTAATACCCTGCTGTTGATTTTGGAAACAAAATGTATTTCTTTTATTTTCATTAATATAATTTTGCTTTACTTTTTTCCAGTAAGATTTGCGTAGTGATCATCACCAATAAGGCTATCACATATTCAAGATTGGGTATGTGCTTTACTTTCTTATCTTCATTTCCTTGCTTTCTTTTGCTTAATCATTTAGAGTTTGATTAATTTGCTTTTATGTTCTTGTGCGTGTGTTTCTTATACATTCATTTACTATGGATCGTTTTTTCTTTTTTCTTCCGTTATTAGCTTTCGGTTATAGTAAATAATTAACTCATCAAAATTTTAAAAGATTTATATACCAATTAACTTAATATCATTTTATTTGTTAATTAGAACTATTGAAAATTTGACAAATCTTGTTAACTTTGTGATTAACATCTATTAGTGTAAGCATTATTTTAACCTCTTATTTTTCACATATATGACTATAAATTTTGTGTTTTGCTATCATCTTCAAATTTGTTTTAAGAACATGTAATATTAGTCAATCGTTGGGAGTGTTTATACTTGTTCTGGAATGAAAATAGATATCCATAATTTATTTTGGTTCTTTTCTTCTTCTTTTGTGTGTGTGTGTGCGGGTAAAATATTTTATGGTCTTAATATTTAACAAACAGTAACAACATTATTGATAACTAATTAAAAAAGTTTAAGACATTTGATAAATTAATTTAGGAATAAAATTTGAAACTAGCACCGCAGAAAATTTGGTAAATGTTTTTGCTAACCTCACCTTTTGTTTTACTTATTTCAATTAATAATTTGGATATGATTCCCACTTTGTACTTCAATTGTTTCGCAAATTTGGCAATTGGTACCTCAATTGTTTCGCAAATTGGGGAGTACACTGTTGCACAAGTTCGCTGCCAATTGGGTTATCTTATTTTCTACGGTTTCCAGTGTCAACAGTCTAAGATTACAAATTCGAGATTTGGAGGCTACCAGAGCACCAATTAATAGGCAACAAGAAGAGGTGAAGACATCAAGGAACTTGTCACTAATTCGTTGGCTGATGCGGATAAGATCTCTGACAAGGTGAACAAATTTTTAAACAATGATGAATGTCATTTAGCAAAAAAAAGGCGTTGAAGTGGTAACTACTACTTTCCGAATATGTTGTCGCATCATAGGTTGAGCAGAGAAGCAAAGAAGATGGCACAATCTTTTTCTGAAATCAAAGTTGCCTGCAATTCCAATAATGATGTTCTTACATCCCCATTCAGCAAAACATTATTGAAATTAAGGGCGGTTATATGGAGTTTGACACAAGAAGTTCAATTAAGAATGGAATTATTGAAGCACTTGGCAACAATGAGATTAGAAGCGTAGGAGTGTATGGCATTGCTGGTATAGGCAAAACCACACTTGTTAAAGCAGTTGCTGGAGAGGCCTTGCATGCAAAATTATTTAGTGATGCAGTTGAGGTCACGGTGTCCCAATCTCCAAATCTTGAAAAGATTCAAAAAGAAATTGTAGAACGACTAGATATTGTTTTTTTCATAAGGATTGCTTCAGGGAGAGAGCACTTGAATTAAGACATCGACTGAAGAACGAAGAAAAGTTCCTCATAATTATAGACAACGTGTGGAAGCAATTGGGTCTGCTTGATATATTGGTGTAGCTTTTGAGGATCATTTGAAAGGATGCAAGATACTGTTCGCTTCTAGATCTCAAGATGTCTAAAGAGATGAAATGGATGTAAAGAATAATTTCGAATTTGCTCTTCTATCAAAAAGTGAAGCATGGACTTGCTTTTGGAATATTATTGGTGATGGTTCATTATCTGTTCATAACAATCATGAGTTTGGGATAGGCTGCAGACTTTGCTGGATAAACTGAAAGCTCATGGTTTATTGTCTAATGGTATCAATGGTGATTCAGACAAGATGCATGACATTACGATAAATTGAAGAGTTTGTTGCCTTTGTCTATTGGCAAGAAGCTTAAGAAAATTGAAGTGTGTAATTGCAATACGATAGAAGAGGTAGTTGCCTATTTAGCAGATCAGGATCATCATGATAGCATTGAATTTCCTAAACTGAAAGAAATGAAACTTCTAAATCCAAAGCTTATTGGATTCTAGTAAGAAAGTGATAGAAGAAGTATTATTCAAGTAGGTGAAGGCCAAAGGAGTAGTGAGGATCTGAAGCTATTGTCGGCTACTCATATTTCAGTACCGACACTACTTTTCAACAAAAAGGTACTATTTTTAATTCAATATTATGTAACACTCCCTTACCCAAGCCTAGGTTTTCAAGTAAGATGTGTTAACAGTATAAATTTTTTTTTTTAAATTTGATTTGCTGAAAATATTTTTGAATAAAACCATAATAAAACCAAAACATTCCTTTACTCTTTTAAATCGTTTTGCAAACCACACCATAGATAGTATTACTTTAAAATAAATTCAAAGTTCACACTCACAGTGTAAAGGAAAATAGTATTTAAAAATACATAATATCATTGTCCAAAAATAACAAACCAAAATACGAAAGAACATGGTACCACGCCGTGCCCTCTAGTCCACACCCCTCCAAGTCCTACTGCTTAGCCATGCACTTACCTGCCACGCAGGATAGACAACAACGGTGAGTGAAAAATACTCGGTAGACAACCATATGCATATGTCAATGCCATACCATAAAGTGTAACACAGTACACCTAAAATAATTATTTTTCCCTATTTATTTAAAACCGAACAGCTTACTCTCTTTCCGCGTTTCGTGCACAAAACACCACACCTCTATGGTATGCGGATGAATCACCGTTCTGGGCGACCTACTGCTACGAGTGGTCAGTGATTCACAGAGCGACTACAAACCAGGGTTTGAAATCATACACCTCGTCGTGCAAACCATTTTGAAAACATAAACCCCTAGGGAAAAATCTTTAATTTCACATAAAATAATAAATCACCAGAATTGCTCTATGCAAATGAATGTTTATGCCACAATGCAAAAGTACAACCAAGCAACACAAATTAATGCGTAATTACCAACCATTCTACTCCAACAGTCGTAATTACCAAAATGTCCCTGCTCAAAAGGACAATTCCAAACCGCCTAAACACACTGATATAATTACCAAAATGCTATTGTCCATCTCAGAAATTACCAATATACCCCTCGAGTATATAAAAAATTATCAAAATACCCTTCAATAGGTATTTGGATAATTACCATCTTACCCTCGATTAATTAACAATCAGTAGTAATCATACAAACCAGACATGTATATATATACAACCACTCCAATACACATATACACATCAATCCCCGTACATATTTATAAACATAACTATGAACACATACACATAAATACATATATAAAAATACACACATATAAATACATACTCACATACACATATATACACCCATATACGTATACACGTATTTTATACACATATACATGCATACGAGTACAATTTATACATACACATAATTATATATATATACATACATACCCCCATGTATAAAATACTCACAAATATATATATATATATTCACTTAATACTCAATTAATATATATATGTATTAAAATAATTTGGAAATTAGAAAGACTTCAATACCCCCTCCAATTTCAAATATTTTCAACTCTACCCCCTCATGTGAAAAATAATAAAAATACCCCCAACAATTTTAAAAATTTCATTTACGTCCCTATATGTCAATTGACCAAAATGCCCATAACCTTTTTCAAAATTTCATCCATATCCCTTACATGTAAAATACTAAAATGCCCTTGAACAATTTTGAAAATCCCATTTAAGTCCCTTGCATGTAAAATGACCTAAATACCCTTGAATTTTCTTGAAAATTCCTAAAATACCCTTTATAGGTAAAATGACTAAATGCCTCCACCTATAAAAATTTACACATAGCTTCCTACACAAACCGTCCCTCTCCATCCATCACAAACTCAATGATTTCTTCACAACTTCATCAAATTAATCATGTATAACATCAATTCCAACCATCAATTCTATCAATTCATGCTGTATTCCACTAAATTAAATCTTAAATCAACAAATTCTCAAAACCCTAAACTCAACAATTTGGGGGGTTTAATCATCTAGCTCAAAACACATGGAATTAAGCTCAATCCATCATTAAAGCATTGATTTCAACATGAATTCCTCAAGTAAACAAGCTAAAAACCCATGAATTTGCAAGAAATTAAAATAAAGTTAAGTTGCCTACCTTAAATCCAAGCTAGCAAGTTTTCAAATCAAGCTTGAGAAACCAAATTAACCTTGCCAAATTGGTTCCCAAAACAGCCAGCCACTTCCTTCAAGTCCCTCTTGAAAATTCTTTGAATTTAGTAATTTTTCCACACTTTCTCTCTGTAGCTTTCTCTCTCTCTCTAAGATATAATTGAAAAGCAAGACAAAGGTGAAAAATGGAAGAGGGGACACAGCCATGAAGAGGTAAAATGCCAATTGGTATCCTATTTTAATAATAAAATATAATGAAAAGTAAAGATATTTAAATAAATATTAATAAAGAAATAAATAGTCAAAGTCAAAGTCAAAGTGGTCAAACTTTAACCAAAGGTAAATTGGGAAGAAAAATTTCCTCAACTCCCCACAGGGTACTTTCGACTCTTACAAAATGCCCGGGGAATTTAGAAGATGCTCGTTTCGGTGAAAAATGTAAAACCGTAATAAAATCGAAAACGTATCCGGAAATTAATAGTTTTGGAAAAATAGCTTGGTTATTACATATTAATTTGTGCTACTTGCTACATTAATGCTTTATATATATATATATATATATATATATATATATATATATACAATGATAACGATGAGAATATAGATGAAGATGACCTATTTTCTTGAAATGTTCCTTTTATAATTGGACCGGTCATATTTCTTTGTACAAGTGACATTCCCTAGGTTGGAATCCTTGGAATTATGGAATCTAAATTTTGAAATAATTTGGTTGGAAACGTCATGTAATTATAAGCTGCAGAATTTAATAAGTTTTGAGTGTTTCTCGGTGTCATAATATGAAGTATGTCTTCTCTTTTGCAATCGCTAGAAGCCTTTCACAACTCAAAGTTATTAAAAATGGAGGATTGTAGAAATATGGAAGAGATACTAGTTAATTCTGATGATCAATTAGCACAAGTGGATCACAGAATTATGTTTCCAAAATTAAAGTATTTGGGACTTGGACCTCTACCCTAAGAGAGTGAGAGTGGTGAAGGCCACCAAGGGAGTCGTAGTGACATTCATGATCATCAGATCAATTCTGCCTTTGTAGCCACCACATTTTTCAACCCAAAGGTGTAATAATGCAAAAGCACTGATTTCTAACTCTAATTATATGTGTGTGTGTGTGTGTGTGTGTATTCATATTATAATTAATAAGGTCATTTAGAATTGATGTTATAATTTTGGATTAATTAATTTTACAGGTGATTGGTTTCCCTAGCTTAGAAACCTTATTAATTGAAGGAAGTGAATATGGAAAGGTTATGGATGCTAGATCACCAACTTGCAGCTGAAACATTCTATAATTCCTACCTGCAGAATTTAAGGAAGTTGGTTGTTGGTCGGTGTCATAGACTAAAGTATCTCTTCCCTTTGGAAATTGCCCAGTGCCTTGTTCAGCTTCAGGAGTTACAAGTGAGTGAATGTAGGGACATGGAAGAGATATTATTCATTAATTATAAAGAACTACCAGCTTCTAATACAGGACTTGAAAACTACAAGTTGCTCCTTAAATTACAAGTTGTATCACTTGAAAAACTTTCAAACCTCATAGGATTCTGCTCTAGGAGTACTGGTTATAACATTGTTAATTGTGGCCTACTCAGAGAGAAAGTGAAGATAAGTGAATGCCCAAATTTGTTTGCAATCGGTGAAACTAATAAGCAAGAAAATGATGATGATCAAGATATCAACTCGATACCAGAACAAAAGCGTAAAGAACGTACATGATAGCTCTATAATCAAATCAATTTTATATTAAGTTATATATAGGAATTAAATGAGTTTAATTTGGTGTGTTACAGGTTGGATTTCCTGATGATGAGTTTGAAATGTGTCGTCTTAATCATCAATTTCCGACTGCATGCGCTAATATTACAATATTGGATGTGGCATGTCTCTCTAATTCGGAGTATCTAATATCAGCATTTGTGGCTACAAGTTTGGTGCATCTTAAGAAGCTAAGCATTTCTAAGTGTAGGTGGATGAAAGAAGTTCTAGTCATGACAAAAGAATTCCGGCAAGGAAGGTTAGGAAAGATTGGCTTATTCCCTTCATTAAAATATATTTCCCTTAAGTCTCTTCCAGAACTTGAAGGATTTTGTAGAGGATACAAAAATGACATGGAATATCTACTTAATTTGAAAGATATGGTTATAAGGGGCTGTGGCAAACTTACAACATTCATCTCCAACTGTACGGATGAAGAACCTCAAGAGAACTTGGTGTCCAGACAACCTCTCTTCCATGACGAAACAGTGATCTTCCAATTCTTTTATTTTTAATTTTCATAATTTCGTATTTTATGCATGTAGCTTTTATTCCTGCTCCTGTTACACAAATTTAATGCTGCTAGAAATAGCAAATTAATTTAAAATTCAAATAGCTTTCAATTTTGGTTCTTACTTGATAAGTAGAAAAAAAAAAATTACCACTATTTAACACAATTTGTATTGCAATGCAAGTGATGTGGCATGCAAATCAACGAATCAATGAAATTATGTTACATCATTTGTATTGAAACATAAGTTGTGATGAAAAGCTTTATTGACAAAAATATATATATATATATAGGATTTGCCATTTTAAAATTTCAAACATCGTCAATTGAGACCCTTTTGTGGTAAAATAGATGGCTCAATAAAAAACTTAGGTTGACCATATTATACCTTCCAAAGTTAGTGTTGTCGTACAATGACTAGAATTTCGAAATTGAAAAAATATAACGCACTTTAAATATATGTGATAACAGTCCAAAAAATGTATATATTATACCCTTAATAATTACATTTGATCATAATTATTACCTGCCATGTGACTGCATTGTAGGTACTCCTAATCGAAATTTAATTTACCTTGTTGTTTGGCCTGGCATTGATCAATTGTAAGTTACATTCTCAAACTTGAAATCATTATCTTTAATCGGGAGTATCTCCTTCCATCAGATGGTACACCATGGTGATCAAGAAGAATTTCTTTCAAATTTGGTGATGCTCAAAATGGGAGGTGACGTGCCCAAGTTTTTGATGGATGTATTGGGTAGCTACCTATATGGTGCACGCACCACAATATTTCAGAATTTGGAATGTCTACGATTAGATGGGTGTGAGAAACTAGAGAAATTATTAATGCCTTCCTGGGGTTTCCAAGCTTTGGCAGTTCTGAGTGTGGTATCGTGTAATGGGATGGAATATTTATTGACTCCCTCAACAGCTAAAAGCCTGCCACTGCTCAAAGTGATGTGCATATATGAGTGCTATAAAATGAGAGAAATAATTCATGCAAAAGATGATGATGAGCTGCAGGGATCATCATCAGGCAGTTTGAAAAATAATTATATTATTTTTCATAATTTGGAGTTTTTGGTGCTGGACAGGTTAACCAGCCTCACATGCTTCCACTCAGGAAATTGTGCTTTGGATTTTCCAAAATTGAGCCACCTAGCTGTAGGTAAATGCCCTGAGATGAGGAATTTCTGTGCTCATGTAATTGTAACCGTCCCAAAACTACTCGCTTTCATTGGTACAAATTACACAAGATGGAGTCTGTGGACAGAGCTCGATTCAAATGATCATGTACAAGTAGATTATAGACTATTTGATGGTGACAATGACATGAACATAGAGCAGCACAAGGAGAATGGTGGTGATGACAAGTATATTAATATCAATGTCCCCATACAACACTTGTGGGAGACAGGCTTTGCTCTTAAATTACACCAACCGGCCAGTTGCTCCAAATTATCAGGTATCAAATTATACTATTATTCATATCTACATCTTTACCATTGATCCACACGCACATAAGAGGCAAGCGTATACTCTTAGATTATGTAAGGATCTAGATTGTTCATAGAACTAAATTAATTTTCCATTTAATAACCCTAATCTAAAATATATATATATATATATATATATAAAATGCTAAAAATCTTATTTGAGGAAAGTCAACATACCGATAATTTGTTGCTCTAAATTATCTGGACCCATAATTTAATTTAATGATGAAAATATGTCTATGACTAATATATATATATATATATATATATAGTCTCAATATTCCTTAGGGTTTTAAATTTAGAAAGAAGAAAAGAAAAGGATATTTTTGAAATTAAAAAAATAAAAAGGATGTAAATTCAGTGCCTTTAGTAGCGCAAATAGAAGGGCCCATCCTGTTCTGCTTCTCTATCTCCTCCCTCGTAACTCTCTCAGAAGCACAGACACAGACTTAGAAGAAAACGTTTTAAGCTTATCCTATTCTTATCTTCAAGTTTAGTTTTTTTCCGTTCACTGAGAATTTGTGCTGATGATCCATAATCCAGGAATTTGTGCAAGCCCAGCTCCATGATCATCCACATCGTCAGATCGCCTCCTCTCACTATTCCCTTTCGCTACCTTGGCAGTGGAACCCTCATCCTATTCGTCTTTGTCTTCATAACCGTTCAGACAGAATGTCATCGTATCGCAGGTCTCTCTTACCGCTTTCGCTTCTCTATTTCTTGGCATTTCTTTTGATTTGATGCTATTCGGGTCAGTGACTTTTGTGATTGGGTTTGTGTTGCTGCTTTTGGCGATGGGTTTGGTGTTGGTTTCCACGTTGTCAAGGTTGTTTTCAATTTGTCGGAATTGGGTCACTCCATTCTTTGGCTCTCTGCATCTCGGAGTTAGATCAAATTGAGGTGGTTCTCACAAAGAGTTCGATTGCTGCAATTTTTAGCTTTCCTATGACCAAGAAATCAAAGGTAAATAGATGAACCTAGATTCACATGCATTCACATCATATGATATAAAGACTCAAATAAATCAGAGTTTCAAAGGAGAACCATATGTTCATGATTTGACCATTTTGTAACGAAATCGTGCTTTTAGTTACGATTACTATTTCATTGTTATTTGTTTAAGTGTTACGAATTCACAATTCGTAGCTACACATTAGTTACGATTTTATATTCGTGTTTAAATTGTAACTACGATTATGTAATTCGTAATTAATTTCTTAGTTACAGTAATGTAATTTGTAACTCTCGCATTTTTATTAACGATTTTTTTTTGAAATATGAAAAGTTACAAATAATATATACACTTATCTTTGTGTTATAGCTACAATGAATTTGTATCCGCTCAAATAATAGTTACACCTGTCTTTGTAATTATTCTACCAAAAATTGAACAATATCCAATTTTATTCGTTAAATTAATTTTTAATGAATTAATGTTGATATACCTGTCAACTGCATATAACATGACACTAGATACTATAAATTAATCACACAATGTAAAATATATAGACCATACTTACATTAATAGACCAAAATATTGGCATCATCTACATTGTCTGCTAACATCATGGATCATACAACACTTAGCTCAGTATACTTAAGCAACAAACATGCTTAATCAGCCTAATTGAGTGTTGAATTCATAGTACAAAGGCCTAATATTAATTATAACAGTAAACATCTTAAAAAATGCTACCTCATTAATAGGAGCTTCATTATCTCGTATAACAGCATCATGACTATCAATCTCCTTTCCAGATTGTGTCTTCAAATGATCTCATGAGTTTCCAACAACTACACATGTGCGAAACTGCCTGGCCTGAAGAGGGAGCTTTATCCGTAAAATCAAATTGAGGTGTTCCTTACGGAGAGTTCGATTGCTGCAATTTTTAGCTTTCCTATGACCAAGAAATTAAAGGTAAACAGATGAACCTAGATTCACATGCATTTACATCATATGATATAAAGACACAAATAAATCGGAGTTCCAAAGAAGAACCATATGTTGATGATTTGGCCATTTTGTAACGAAATCGTGCTTGTAGTTACGATTACTATTTCATTGTTATTTGTTGAAGTATTACGAATTCACAATTCGTAGCTACACATTAGTTACAATTTTATATTCGTGTTTAAATTGTAACTACGATTATGTAATTCGTAATTAATCTCTTAGTTACAGTAATGTAATTTGTAACTCTCGCATTTTTATTAACGATTTTTTTTTTTGAAATATGAAAAGTTACAATTAATATATACACTTGTCTTTGTGCTATAGCTACAATGAGTTTGTATCTGCTCAAATAATAGTTACACCTGTCTTTGTAATTATTCTACCAAAAATTGAACAATATCCAATTTTATTCATTAAATTAATTTTTAATGAATTAATGTTGATATACCTGTCAACTACATAAAACATGACACTAGATACTATAAATTAATCACACAATGTAAAATATATAGACCATACTTACATTAATAGACCAAAATATTGGCATCATCTACATTGTCTGCTAACATCATGGATCATACAACACTTAGCTTAATATACTTAAGCAACAAACATGCTTAATCAGCCTAATTGAGTGTTGAATTCATAGTACAAAGGCCTAATATTAATTATAACAGTAAACATCTTAAAAAATGCTACCTCATTAATAGGAGCTTCATTGTCTCGTATAACAGCATCATGACTATCAATCTCCTTTCAGATTGTGTCTTCAAATGATCTCATGAGTTTCCAACAACTACACATGTGCGAAACTGCCTGGCCTGAAGAGGGAGCTTTATCCGTAAAATCAAATTGAGGTGTTCCTTACGGAGAGTTCGATTGCTGCAATTTTTAGCTTTCCTATGACCAAGAAATTAAAGGTAAACAGATGAACCTAGATTCACATGCATTTACATCATATGATATAAAGACACAAATAAATCGGAGTTCCAAAGAAGAACCATATGTTGATGATTTGGCCATTTTGTAACGAAATCGTGCTTTTAGTTACGATTACTATTTCATTGTTATTTGTTGAAGTGTTACGAATTCACAATTCGTAGCTACACATTAGTTACAATTTTATATTCGTGTTTAAATTGTAACTACGATTATGTAATTCGTAATTAATCTCTTAGTTACAGTAATGTAATTTGTAACTCTCGCATTTTTATTAACGATTTTTTTTTTTCAAATATGAAAAGTTACAATTAATATATACACTTGTCTTTGTGTTATAGCTACAATGAATTTGTATCTGCTCAAATAATAGTTACACCTGTCTTTGTAATTATTCTACCAAAAATTGAACAATATCCAATTTTATTCATTAAATTAATTTTTAATGAATTAATGTTGATATACCTGTCAACTACATATAACATGACACTAGATACTATAAATTAATCACACAATGTAAAATATATAGACCATACTTACATTAATGGACCAAAATATTGTCATCATCTACATTGTCTGCTAACATCATGGATCATACAACACTTAGCTTAGTATACTTAAGCAACAAACATGCTTAATCAGCCTAATTGAGTGTTCAACCCACAGTATGAAGGCCTAATATTAATTATAACAGTAAACATCTTTAAAAATGCTACCATATTAATAGGAGCTTCATTATCTCGTATAACAGCATCATGACTATCAATCTCCTTTCCAAATTGTGTATTCAAAAGATCTCATGAGTTTCCAACAACTACACATGTGCGAAACTGCCTGACGTGAAAAGGGGGCTTTATCCGTAAAATCAAATTGAGGTGGTTCTCATAAAGAGTTCGATTGCTTCAATTTTTAGCTTTCCTATGACCAAGAAATCAAAGGTAAATAGATGAACCTAGATTCACATGCATTCACATCATATGATATAAAGACTCAAATAAATCAGAGTTTCGAAGGAGAACCATATGTTGATGATTTGGCCATTTTGTAATGAAATCGTGCTATTAGTTACGATTACTATTTCATTGTTATTTGTTTAAGTGTTACGAATTCACAATTCGTAGCTACACATTAGTTACAATTTTAGATTCGTGTTTAAATTGTAACTAAGATTATGTAATTCGTAATTAATTTCTTAGTTACAGTAATGTAATTTGTAACTCTCGCATTTTTATTAACGATTTTTTCTTTGAAATATGAAAAGTTACAAATAATATATACACTTGTCTTTGTGTTATAGCTACAATGAATTTGTATCTGCTCAAATAATAGTTACACCTGTCTTTGTAATTATTCCATCAAAAATTGAACAATATCCAATTTTATTCTTTGAATTAATTTTTAGTGAATTAATGTTGGTATACCTATCAATTGCATATAACATGACACTAGATACTATAAATTAATCACACAATGTAAAATATATAGACCATACTTACATTAATGGACCAAAATATTGTCATCATCTACATTGTCTGCTAACATCATGGATCATACAACACTTAGCTTAGTATCCTTAAGAAACAAACATGCTTAATCAGCCTAATTGAGTGTTCAACTCACAGTACAAAGGCCTAATATTAATTATAACAGTAAACATCTTTAAAAATGCTACCTCATTAATAGGAGCTTCATTATCTCGTATAACAGCAACATGACTATCAATCTCCTTTCCAAATTGTGTCTTTAAAAGATCTCATGAGTTTCCAACAACTACACATGTGCGAAACTGCCTGGCGTGAAAAGGGGGCTTTATCCGTAAAATCAAATTGAGGTGGTTCTCACAAAGAGTTCGATTGCTGCAATTTTTAGCTTTCCTATGAGCAAGAAATTAAAGGTAAATAGATGAACCTAGATTCACATGCATTCACATCATATGATATAAAGACTCAAATAAATCAGAGTTTCAAAGGAGAACCATATGTTCATGATTTGGCCATTTTGTAACGAAATCGTGCTTTTAGTTACGATTAGTATTTCATTGTTATTTGTTGAAGTGTTACGAATTCACAATTCGTAGCTGCACATTAGTTACAATTTTATATTCGTGTTTAAATTGTAACTACGATTATGTAATTCGTAATTAATCTCTTAGTTACAGTAATGTAATTTGTAACTCTCGCATTTTTATTAACGATTTTTTTTTTTGAAATATGAAAAGTTACAATTAATATATACACTTGTCTTTGTGTTATAGCTACAATGAATTTGTATCTGCTCAAATAATAGTTACACCTGTCTTTGTAATTATTCTACCAAAAATTGAACAATATCCAATTTTATTCGTTAAATTAATTATTAATGAATTAATGTTGATATACCTGTCAACTATATATAACATGACACTAGATACTATAAATTAATCACACAATGTAAAATATATAGACCATACTTACATTAATGGACCAAAATATTTTCATCGTCTACATTGTCTGCTAACATCATGGATCATACAACACTTAGCTTAGTATATTTAAGCAACAAACATGCTTAGTCAGCCTAATTGAGTGTTCAACTCACGGTACGAAGGCCTAATATTAATTATAACAATAAACATCTTTAAAAATGCTACCTCATTAATAGGAGCTTCATTATCTCGTATAACAGTATCATGACTATCAATCTCCTTTCCAAATTGTGTCTCCAAAAGATCTCATGAGTTTCCAACAACTACACATGTGCGAAACTGCCTGGCGTGAAAAGGGGGCTTTATCCGTAAAATCAAATTGAGGTGGTTCTCACAAAGAGTTCGAGTGCTGCAATTTTTAGCTTTCCTATGACCAAGAAATCAAAGGTAAATAGATGAACCTAGATTCACATGCATTCACATCATATGATATAAAGACTCAAATAAATCAGAGTTTTAAAGGCGAACCATATGTTGATGATTTAACCATTTTGTAACAAAATCGTGCTATTAGTTACGATTACTATTTCATTGTTATTTGTTTAAGTGTTACGAATTCACAATTCGTTGCTACACATTAGTTACAATTTTATATTCGTGTTTAAATTGTAACTACGATTATGTAATTCGTAATTAATTTCTTAGTTACAATAATGTAATTTGTAACTCTCGCATTTTTATTAACGATTTTTTTTTTAAATACGAAAAGTTACAATTAATATATACACTTGTCTTTGTGTTATAGCTACAATGAATTTGTATCTGCTCAAATAATAGTTACACTTGGCTTTGTAATTATTCTACCAAAAATTGAACAATATCCAATTTTATTCGTTAAATTAATTTTTAATGAATTAATGTTGGTATACCTGTCAACTGCATATAACATGACACTAGATATTATAAATTAATCACACAATGTAAAATATATAGACCATACTTAGATTAATAGACCAAAATATTGCCATCATGTACATTGTCCGCTAACATCATGGATCATACAACACTTAGCTCAATATACTTACGCAACAAACATGCTTAATCAGCCTAATTGAGTGTTCAATTCACAGTACGAAGGCCTAATATTAATTATAACAGCAAACAAATGCTACAATCTCCTTTCCAAATTGTGTCTTCAAAAGATCTCATGAGTTTCCAACAACTACACATGTGCGAAACTGCCTTGCCTGAAAAGGGGGCTTTATCCGTAAAATCAAATTGAGGTGTTCCTTCCAAAGAGTTCGATTGCTGCAATTTTTAGCTTTCCTATGACCAAGAAATCAAAGGTAAATAGATGAACCTAGATTCACATGCATTCACATCATATGATATAAAGTCGCAAATAAATGAGTGTTCCAAAGGAGAACCATATGTTGATGATTTGGCCATTTGTAACGAAATCGTGCTATTAGTTATGATTACTATTTCATTGTTATTAGATTAAGTGTTACGAATTCATAATTCGTAGCTACATATTAGTTACAATTTTATATTCGTGTGTAAATTGTAACTACGATTTTGTAATTCATAATTAATTTCTTAGTTACAGTAATGTAATTTGTAACTCTCGCATTTTTATTAACGATTTTTTTTTTGAAATATCAAAAGTTACAATTAATATATACACTTGTCTTTGTATTATAGCTACAATGAATTTGTATATGCTCAAAGAATAGTTACACCTGTCTTTGTAATTATTCTACCAAAAATTGAACAATATCCAATTTTATTCGTTAAATTAATTTGTAATGAATTAATGTTGGTATACCTGTCAACTGCATATAACATGAGACTAGATACTATAAATTAATCACACAATGTAAAATATATAGACCATACTTACATTAATAGACCAAAATATTGTCATCATCTACATTGTCTGCTAACATCATGGATCATACAACACTTAACTCAGTATACTTAAGCAACAAACATGCTTAATTAGCCTAATTGAGTGTTCAATTCACAGTACAAAAGCCTAATATTAATTATAACAACAAACATCTTAAAAAATGCTACCTCATTAATAGGAGCTTCATTATCTCGTATAACAGCATCATGACTATCAATCTCCTTTTCAAATTGTGTCTTCAAAAGATCTCATGAGTTTCCAACAACTACACATGTGCGAAACTGCCTGGCGTGAAAAGGGGGCTTTATCCGTAAAATCAAATTGATGTGGTTCTCACAAAGAGTTCGATTGCTGCAATTTTTAGCTTTCCTATGACCAAGAAATCAAAGGTAAATAGATGAACCTAGATTTACATGCATTGAGATCATATGATATAAAGACGCAAATAAATCAGAGTTCCAAAGGAGAACCATATAGTTGAGCAATCCTTTTTGTTGTATAATCTTCCCACTCTTTTGTGTGAACATCTAGATTCTCTCTTGTCAGCATTGTTGTCATGTTGTGGTACTGTATTTTTGAAAGATAAGCACTTATAATTGCTTACGAAGGTAACTATGCTGATGATATAAAATTATTACTAACCTGCTCCCATAATAGAATCGCTTCACAAACATTATATTTATACTCCAACGATTCATACATTTTAAATTGCTCATTGTACTACAAGTAAAAACTAAGGCAGTTAACAATTAGCAGCAACATTTTCCTAACAAAATTTAAAGAAAAGATGTAAGATAGTGAAAGAGAAACCCATATGCTTTTAGTGCCTTCAGGGAACTTAAGAATCAAGTTGCAGTGGTCAATAATGTGTGCCATGAGTCCAAGCCCTCTGTTTGCCTACATTTAATTTTAAGATAATAAGGAATTCATAAGTTAGAAAGCCCTCTAAAAAGGGTTATCAAACCCACCAAATCTCACAACAATCAAGTCCAGGATATAATTGAAGTTAAAAGTCACATCTTGACAGAAATTAGTCTACCAACATGTGAAAGTTACAGAGCCAACACAAAAATTTTCCATACTTTAGTGTAACAAGCAGGTAAAAGGTAACCAACATGATTATTTACAAAGTCAAAAAGAGTCTCGTATCCTATAATTCTCATTTCATCTTGTCGTGTTTGATCTAGCGGAGCTTGAATGATGCTTAATAAGCTACTTGCCAACAAAGGCCTGTTAAAAAGCATGTAGAGCATGTGATTCTGCTTTAACTTAAACTTGTAAGGATATGATATAATGAAATTGAAATTGTATTATATTTCGACAAAAGGCATTGTTACCAGCTTGTAAAATATATCCCTTTTGTAGCATAGCATCATTAATCTGCAATACACATTATATATTGCTCTTTTACTACAAGCATGTTGTGTACATTGTTCACCATGTGTGTGCAGCACAACAAGATATTCTTTGTTGAATGTGACACTTTTACTGTTCTATTTCTTATATTTGGTTTTCATATTTTGGTTGTTTAGTTTGATTAATTATTTTGTTGTATGTGAACTTTAGTTGTCGCTTAATTTCTAGTGTTTGGTAACTAGAGTATGAGTTTGTATATCATTAGCAAGATATCTACTATGTTAGGTGCAGATTAGGTAAAATGCTGTATGTTATAACATTATATACAACTTTTTTATCGTAAAAATCTATGAACGGATGTTTCATTGAACGTTTCTTCCATCTCTATAGTGTTTTTCTCTCTTGAAAGCTAACAAATGGTATCAGAGCTCCATTGATCTTAGGAGGCTGAGGTTCATTCACGTTTTCCAGGAAAAAGCTTGGTTTGGTTGCGTGTGAGAGAGAGTTAAACACTGTTAGTTTTTTCTCCATTTTACTCGTTGTTTGGTTATGGCTTCAAGTTATTTTTCTGCTATTTCTCCACCTATATTTTTAGGTGAGAATTATGCTATGTGGTCCATAAAAATGAAAGCTTATTTGTAAGCTTTTGATTTATTTACTGATTTTGAAGGAGATCCAGCACCTTTGAGAGCAAATCCCACTGTGGCTAAAATGAAACAGCACAGTGAGGAGGTTGCAAAAAAATATAAGGCCTTGTCTGCTATTCATTCATCTGTGTCAGAGGTTATTTTCACAAGGATTATGGCTTGCACAACAGCAAAAGAGGCTTAGGACCAGCTGAAGGAGGAGTTCCAAGGAAGTGCAAGAACAAGACAAAAGTAAGTTTTAAACTTGAAAAGAGAGTTTGAAACTTTGAGAATGCAGGACACAAAACTTGTGAAGGAGTTTACAGATAGACTTCTCAAGGTTGTGAATCAGATAAGGGTTTTCGGTGAAAAGCTACCAGATAAGAGAGTAGTGGAGAAGGTGTTTACTAGTTTACTAGAAAAATTTGAAGCAAAAATTTTATCTTTGGAAGAAGTGAGGGATCTGAGTCAGATTTTAGTGTCTGTGCTTATCAATGTTCTTCAAGCAACAGAACAGAGAAGATCCATAAGAAATGAGGAGTCTATAGAGAGTGCTTTACTTGCAAAACAGAAAACTAAAGTTACTGTGACTAATTTTCCGAAGAAGCAAAGTGGAGAAAGAAGAGATAAAGGAAAAGGCATTGATGTCTCAAGTAGAGATGGTGAAAAGAAAAAGTTTGGACCTTGCTATCATTATAAAAGAGAGGGTCACACAGCAAGATTTTGCTGGTTTAGACCAAATGTGCAGTGTAGAGCATGTAAACAAATGGGGCATGTGGAAAAAGTGTGCAAAAACAAAGCTGGACAAGTGTAACGATCTCACCAAGCACAAGTTCCTGAAGAAACACATCAAAATGAAGAAAAATTATTTGTGGCTACTTGTAGCAGAGGAGCATGGCTTGTGGATAGTGGCTATACAAATCATATGACCTATAATGAAAATCTATTCCAACATCTTGAGAAACGCTTGGTTTCGAAAGTGAAAATTGGAAATAAAGCCTTTGTTGACATTCTTGGCAAGGGTGAAGTTGTTGTTGACACACCAAGAGGTACCAAAGTTATTTTAGATGTTCTATATGTGCCTAAAATTAGTGAGAATTTATTAAGTGTGGGACAAATGCTAGAAAAAGGTTATACTTTAAATTTTTCTAATAATGCCTACATTATATATGATTCTCATGAGTGTGAAGTGTTAACTGTTGCTATGAAAGAGAAGAGTTTTGTTGTGGATTTAGACAAGAGTATGCATGCTGTCCTTAATGCAAAAGTTGATGATGAATCAAAGTTGTGGCATAAAAGGCTAGGACACTACATGTAACACCCCCTTACCCAAGCATACATTCCCGAGTAAGGTGTAGTTACAACGTAAAATTTTTTTTCTTTTTTCTTTCAAAAACACAAACCCGATTTATGTTTAAAAGTATTCTGGACAATGCCACGACAGTATTAAAACATTTCTTTACTCTTTAGGACCATTTTACAAACCACACCATAATATAGTAATACTTTAAAATAAATAAAGTATACACCCCTCCAATTTCAAATATTTTCAACTTTACCTCTCATATGGAAAATGATAAAAATACCCTCACAATTTCAAAAATTACATTTATGTCCCCACATATCAAATGACCAAAATGCCTTTGACCTTTTAAGAAATTCCATTTATGTCCTCACATGTAAAATACCAAAACACCATCGACCAATTTACCCTCAATAATTCCGAAAATACCCAAAATACCCCTAACATGTGAAAAGACCAAAATGCCCCTCACATGTAAAAAATTTGACAAAGGAACCCCTAACATGGCCGGCCCCTCTACATGTCCAAATCCATCAATTTTCTCATCAAATCAACAAATTAACAATGGTTTATACCATAATTCACCATCAATTTCCATTAAACATGTTTTAATCCAACAAAATTAAGCATAAACCGTCAAAATCACAAAGCCTAAACCCTAACTAATTGGGGGTTTTGTCTCACACTCAATACGCATCAAATTAAGCATAATCAATCAACAATTCACCAATACATAACATGATTCCATCATTTAATCAAGTAAAATCACACATTTACATAAAAAAAAACCAAAGAGGAATAGTTGCCTACCTCTCTTCCAAGCAAGATCACCCCACTTCCAAGCTTTGAAAATCATCAAAATGTATGCCAATGAACTCCCCTTGATAGCTGGTACAAAACCCTAAAGTTTCGTCGAAAAATTTCTTGAATTTCACACTTTCTCTCTCTAAAAATTAGATTTTCTCTCTCTAGAACGAAAATGGAAGAAAACACCATTGAAATTGGAAGCAAGACAGTCGGCTAACAAGGGTGAAATATCCCAATTTGTATATTAAAATAATAATATAATAAAGTAAATAGTAAAAATATATTTACTAAAATATTAAAATAATGAATAGTAACCCTACTTGGTCAAACTTTGACCAAGGGCAAAATAAGTAGGAAAAATTCCTCAACTCTCCCTTGGGTACTTTTGGCCCTCACAAAATGCCTGGGGAATTCAGAAACTGCTTGTTTCAATGAAAAAGGCTATTCGACGAACAAACCGAAAATGCATCCGAAAACCGACAAAATCGAAAATTAAAATAAGGTTATTACACTACAACTATAATTCCTTAAAGTATATGCATACACAGATTTTGGTTCAAAATATGCCTACTATGAATGAGGTTGATGGTGTTTGTGAAGCTTGTCAATTTGGCAAACAAAAAAGATTGTCATTTCCTTTACACAGTACATGGAGAGCTAGTGAAAAATTACAACTTATTCATACGGATGTGTGTGGACCTATGAGTGAAGGTTCTTTAAATGAGAGTAGATATTTTGTCTTCTTCATTGATGATTTTTCAAGGATGTGTTGGGTGTATTTTCTGAAGTAAAAATCAGAAGTGGCAGCTGTCTTCAAAGATTTTAAAGCAATGGTTGAAAATCAAGCACAAACAAGCATTAAGGTGATTAGATCGGATGATGAGACAAAGTACACAACTCCAAAATTTGAAGTTTTATGCAGGGATTTTGGTGTTATTCATCATTTTACAGCTCCTTACACCCCTCAGCAGAATGGTGTAAGTGAGAGAAAAAATAGGATAATTATGGAGATGGCAAGATGCATGCTATTTGAGAAGAATTTGCCAACAAAGGTTTTGGGGTAAGGCTGTAAATACCTCAGTTTATTTGTTGAATAAGTTGTCTACCACGACACTTGATTCAAAAGCACCTTATGAAGTTTGGTTTGGAATGAAGCCAACATTGGAGCATTTGAGAATTTTTGAAAGCATATGTTATATGCACATTCCAGTAATTAAAGGAGACAAGCTTGACAAGAAGGCTGAGATAGGGATTCTTGTAGGTTACAGCAATACCACCAAAGGTTTCAGGGTGTATGAGCTGAAATCTAACAGGCATGTGATATGTAGAAATGTAATAGTTGATGAACATGATGTTTGGATTGGACAAAGGAGGAGGTTTAATAAAAAAGAGTTGAAATTGGGGAATTTATCCCACAAATTAAAGTTTAGGAGGAGTCATCTTCAGATGAAGAAAATGCTTTGGGAATCAGAGGCACAAGACCTTTGAGTGAGATTTATGACAGATGTAATGTGGATTTAACTGATCCTATTAGAGTTGAATATGCATATCAATTTGAAGAGTGGAGAGAGGCTATGCAAGCTGAAATGAAAATGATTGAAGGGAACAAAACCTGAGAGCTGGTGGGAAAACCTAAAAATAAAAATGCAAATGGCGTGAAGTGGATTTTCAGGACAAAGTATAAGTTGATGGCATGGTGAACAAATACAAGGAACGACTGGTTGTTAAAGGTTATGTTCAACAACCTGGTATTGATTATGGAGACACTTTTGCTCCGGTTGCAAGAATGGACACAATTAGACTTCTATTGGCAATTTCTGCAAATAAAGGCTGGAAAATATTTCATATGGATGTGAAGTCTGCATTTTTGAATGGAATATTACATGAAGAGGTGTATGTTGAGCGGCCAGAAAGTTTGTTGTTCCTGGAGAAGAAGACAAAGTGTACAGATTGCACAAGGCACTTTATAGCCTTAAATAAGCTCCTAGAGCTTGGTACAGTAGGGTGGATACGTATTTGTGCAGCAAGGGTACAAGAGAAGTGAAAATGAACACACTTTGTATGTGAAGAGTGATGGAAGCTTGCTGGTTTCTTTATACGTTGATGATTTGTTGGTGACAAGTTGTGATTTGCAGTAAATAATTAATTTCAAGTGTGATATGGAGAAGGAGTTTGCAATATCAGATTTGGGTTTGATGAAGTATTTTCTTAGTATAGAAGTGCGGCAGTATAGTCATGGTATTTTCTTGTCACAAAAGAAATATGTACTTGACTTGCTAAAAAAATTTCATATGAAAAACTCTAAATCTGTTGCAACACCTATTATTCAAAATCAAAAGTTTGAAAAGGAAGATGGAGTTGCTAAAGTGGAGTGTTCGGCTTATAGAAATTTGATTGGAAGTTTGTTGTATTTATGCGCTTCTAGACTTGACATTATGTTTGCTGTGAGTTTGCTTTCCAAATTTATGCACTCTTCATCTCAGGTTCATTTTTCTGCAGCAAAGAGGGTGTTAAGGTACATCAAAGGCACTGCAGATTATGGAGTTTGGTTTTTAAAAATCGAAGGAGGCAAGTTGGAAGGCTATACAGACAGTGATTGGGCTGGAAGTAAAGATGACATGAAAAGTACATCAGGGTACTTGCTCTCATATGGTTCAGGTACATTTTCATGGAATTCGAAGAAGCAAGCTGTAGTTGTTCAATCTACAGCTGAAGCTGAATATGTCTCTGGCACGCTGCTGTAAATCAAGCTTTGTGGTTGAGGAAGTTGCTTAATGACTTGAGTGAAAGGCAAGAAGAAGCATCTGTAATTTTTTGTGATAACAAGTCTACAACTTGTTTTGTAGAAAATCCAATTCAGCATGGTAGAACAAAGCACATTTCAGTCAAGTATCATGCCATAAGAGAAGCCAAAAGAAATGGAGAAGTGAAGCTGGTTAATTGCAGCTCGGATGATCAGTTAGCATATATATTGAGTAAAGCTTTGCCTAAAAATAGATTTGAAACATTAAGAGAAAGGCTTAATGTTTTTAGCAAAAGTGCCAAGGAGGAGTGTTGAATGTGACACTTTTGCTGTTATGTTTCTTATATTTGGTTTTCATATTTTGATTGTTTAGTTTGATTAATTATTTTGTTGTATGTGAACTTTAGTTGTTGCTTAACTTCTGGTGTTTGGTAATCAAAGTATGGGTTTGTATATCATTAGCATGGTATCTGCGGTGTTAGGTGCAGATTAGGTAAAATGTTGGATGTTGTAACACTATATACAACTTTTTTACCTTAAAAATATATGAACGGACGTTTCGTTGAAGGTTTCTTTCATCTCTACATTGTTTTTCCCTCTTGAAAGCTAACATTCTTACTCAAGGTAAGAACCCTGGTTTCAATTCTTAAACACTTACTCATAAGAAAAGGAGAAAAAAACATCTAAATAGAAGGTTATGGCTTTTATAAAGCATTGGTGACTTCTGCCAATTTATTAATTCATTTCTTTCTTTTTTTTGTTGTGGGGGGAATTGGAAAAACAAAGCTTCAAAAACCTCAAGTTTATTTTTGAAAAATAATAATTGGTCTTGCACTAATTATTAATTTCCTTGGAAGATTCTTTAACTTTTCCATTTGATTCATTTTTTACTTATGTTTCACTTGAGGAGGATAACCTCACCTCTTTTCTCATGTCAATCGCATGCTAGTTTTGATCTTTGGATATCATATTATCCACTCTAGGGTGAGAATTAATTGTAGTGGTAGCTGGTGTGACTCCATGATCTTCATCCTTTTTATTCATCAAAAAGTCATCAAGCGAAGAATTTTCTACGATACAATTAAGTATGTCATCACTAATGCCTTCACTATTGACCAATTCACAACAATCTGGACACAACAATCTTTATCTTTGAAGTAGGCTGCATATCTATCAAATTCAAGCAATCCAATCTCATTGATCTGCTTGTGTGTTTAAATCACCCACTTTTCTTATAACCGCTCCACTCATTTCTAAAACATTATATAAGATTCTCAAAATCATATATTAACATCAATCCTAATTAAGCATGAGTTCATGGTTGAAGAATCTAATTGCATAAGGGGATTGGGGAATGTTTAACTAATAGTTTCTTCTTATATTACCAAAAAAAATAAAAAATAGCTTCTTCTTTTGTTTTGCTTTTTTTGTGATCACGTCATTGTGATTTATTTTGTTATAACTTTTGTTTCTAAATCCATTTTACTGCTATGGTTGAAATGTATGCCTAAGAAAGTGAGAACCTTTTTGAAACTTTTTGAACTTGACAGTTAGGCTTCACTTCTCTTTATTTAACTTCTTGTACAGCACTGGGCTGGTAACAACTTAGAAGCCTGTGCCATTTGGATATGAAGTTAAAACTACTTGTGATGTAGCATATTAAACTACCCTTCAAATCTGGAATTGGATTTTCATCAGTCTGCCTTCTTGTTTCCAATTCAAGAAAAGCAACTTATAAGCTAAATTTTACTATTTATACGTCACCATTGAATATTACAAATTCTTTTAGCATAGTACATAAATTTCAATATTAATTTATGGCGGATTTCTTCTTTATTTAATACGTTATAGAATATAAGTCTTTTATTATTATATGATATGTGACCAAAAATAAGAAACGGCAATACAATTAGTGTATATTAATGATAGAAATAAAGATGTGGAAAACAAAATAGAGATTCTCTACCATGACACTGTAGACCGATTGAAAGGGATGTAGAGCAGCTTGGTAGCGCGTTTGTTTTGGGTACAAAATGTCACGGGTTCAAATCCTATCATCCCTACCTAGTACTTATCTTATGAGCAGTAATGAGGGATCCATTTCAATTGATTAAAATAGGATATACAAAATAAATCTTTCATTTTTTTTATATTATTTATGATAGTATATAATATTATATATGATAGTATATCATGGGAACCAGAAAATGAGTATTCCTGTTTACTAGAATGCAGGACAGCCAAATTTGGTCTCCTTTACAAATTTGGGAATCATCAACTTAGGAATCAGTTATGAGATAAGATATACTTGCTATTTTTTTTTTTTTTTTTGTATAATTCTATGCAAGTCTAGAATACCAGGTCTGCATCCCTAAAAGTTTCCTCTTCATTTGATACTTACCAAAACTAAGTACACCTAAAACATTATATAAGGCATATTATAACTCGAACCTCAACTTCCACAAGAATATCAGGTCTGCATCCCTAAATATCTCCTCTCCATTTGATACTTAACAAAACTAAGTACACCTGAGACATCATATGAGGCATATTATAACTCGAACTCTAACTTCCACAATTAAATGTGAGTGTCTTATCGATTTTCTTCTACTGCACCACACCCTAAGTGCAATATCAACTAGTGTTGGTATCAAAATTTGGACTTATCCTTACCTATGTGTCCACAGTACATACCATTCTATGTGACAACAAAGAGATTTGTTATATTGCAACTTATATGTGATTATATTGCAAACATGTGGACCCCCACTTACTCAATTATTTAGGCAGAAAGATTGAAATATATATATATATATATATGGCTAATTACATAGGATTTACTTGAGATTTAACTTTATTTTAAATTACTTATACGATTTTGATAAATATTATCCCGCTTCATTAATTACCTATACGATTTAGATTAATATCATTTTGTCACCATTAATTTAGCAGCCGTCTAATAAGAAATTTTCTCTCTTCCACTTGGCATGTAAGAATGACTTTTTTGTCTTTAAATTTTATTAAATATTCATATAAAATTTTAAAAGCATAAAATTACAATAAAATATTAATATAAAAAATATTAAAGTTTATAAATAAATATAACAAAAGAATACTAATTTAATATTAAACCTTATAAAATTAAATGAATATTCTTTTAAATAAAAAATGTGACGACCTGAGTGGGCGGGTGCAAGAGGCACCGGCAGTTACCTGGTGTCCAGTCCCACATCGCCTGGGTGGTGGAGGAAAGGTTTAATAGGATAGAGGGTTTCTTAATACAAACCGAGACCTTTTCAGAGCGTTTGGCTAAGGGGTTCGTAGGAACTTCAAAATTAAGCGTGCTCAGGTGTGAGCAATCATAGGATGGGTGACCTCTTGGAAGTCTGACAAAACCCCATACCATTGGTCGTGTGGTGGCTAAATTGGGGACAATATCGGTTGGAAAGGGACCAGGGGAGCCCAGTGGAGAGCGTTAGACCTGACCGGGGGACCCCAGTGTGGGGGTGTTACAAAAAATATATCCATAACTTCAGGTTTATTTTAAATTAACTATACCATTTTCGAAAATTTCAACCTACCCTTAATTTTAACATCAATTAGTTAAAATTTTTATCTCACCCTTCAATTTTAACATTAGTTAAGAATTTTTCTCTATCCTATATGATTTTTTGAAATGACTTTTTTACCCTCAAGGATGGCTTCGAGGAGAGAGCACTTGAATTAAGATATGGACTGAAGAAGGAAGCAAAGTTCCTCATAATTCTAGACGACGTATGGAAGAAATTGGATCTGCTTGATATTGGTATAGCTTTCGAGGATCACCAGAGAGGATGCAAGATCTTTGTTGAATTTTTTAATGGCTTTTAAACAATCACTTTGAAGGAATAAAATATCTAAATTTTTTATGAATTTTATTGGATAGTCAAAGGTGTACTTCGTTTGCTATTTTCCTTCCTTGTTTCTATCAAAATTAATATCACAGTATATAAAACAAGATTCATGACCTGTGATGGATGTTTTAAGTTAATTGAACAAGGCTCATGCCCTATTCTATATCATGTCTTACATCTTCTATTTGGTTGTCAAAAAAACCTCTAGTTGGATATGGTTTTTAACACTCTTTCTCATCAGTATTTTATGCTTTATGAGGTATTGGGATTTTTGTAATAAATGCCCAGTTTAGGTGTCATTAATCTATAGTTATAGTGATTTATCTGGTCATTATAAGGATGTTCACAACTGAGTTTACTTTTTAATATCACAATTTCGACTCTTGTGATGATTTCCTGATGATCGCGGATTGGATGCTTTTTTGAGATTTTGTTGATGTAGTTGATTTTATACAGTTCATTAAATTAAATGCTGCCACTTTTTTGTTCTATCTTTTCTTATCTTACTTATAATCTAAAAAATTGCATATTTCCTGTGAAACTGCAACTGAAATAAAGTTTTGCATATTTCTTGAAACAGCAGCTAAATTACGGTAAAGATTTTTAAATGCTGTCATTCCTTTAGTGTTTGCTTATGATTAACACATATTAATAAAAACTTTGTTTAACCAAAATATCCACATATGTGAAGCTATTTAATGTTGGATTTTTTCTCCTTCTTTGGTTTTTTCTTTTTTGACCTTTTTTATAATATAATGTTCAGGAATTAAGATATGTGGCTTATTTCAATCCTGAAAATACTATTCTTGTTGTCCAAAAGCCACCTATGAATATTTTAGATTGTTTCATGCATAAGCATCTAGATGTATGTAAAAATGTATTACTATCAAAATGTCCTTTGAGAATTAATATCCATGTAACTATCAAGCAAAAATTGGAAAAAAAAAAAAAACACTACCTGTTCTATGTTGTCAATTGGAAAAGCTATGTGATTATTTACTTGACAACGACAATATTAATTACAACATATTCCCCTATATTTTCCCATTCATATTTTTTAGTATTTGATATGTAAGGGTATGTCTGTATCGATGTGATAAGACCTGTATTCAATTGTTTCTCTTGCTTATCTTACGTTACTACTGTATTAACTATTAATCACAAAATAAATAAGATGGATAGAAGTTGGATAAATCTTCTCAATAGATCACATATGGAATATATTAAGGGAGTTAAGGAATTTCTAAATTTTGGAAAGAAAAATGTAGGCAACGAAGATGCAATAAGCTGTTCTTGTTCAAATTGCAATATTTGTGTAAACAGAGATCCTTCTATGGTTAGAGATCACCTTTTCATTCATGGAATATTAAAGAATTACTCTTACTGGGTTTACCATGGAGAACATGGAGATAGTGGTACCAACACTGACGTTGAAGATGTTGAACCATGAAGGTAAATTTTTGTATATATCCATGGTTTTACAATATGGAATAAATTTCGGTGTTGCACGGTGTGAAAGCTCTTTTATTATGGGTATTGGTATACACATGCTCCCATTATATGTATTAGGTCCAATAACAATTGGTAAGAAGCGTGAAAGAACAAAGGGAAAAGAATTGACTAAATGGAAGAATCATAACATAAAAGTCATCATCACAATACCCCAGCATATCATGCGACAAGTGGAAAAAAATTCTCAAATGTTGGTAACTCAAGTAAGATGTATGGTAAAAGGTTTTTCACCACTTGCTGTTGAAAAGTCTGGCAGAATCATTAAAGATGTTAAAAAAAATTAAAATTAAAAGTCAATTGAACCCACTTTCAACTTGTGAGGATGAGTGAGTGTTTTCTAATAGTTTAAGTTTTTGGGAACAATTGTAATTCAATAGTGTGAATAATCTGTTTTTTTATTTTTTATTTTTTTGATAATCGAAAGTGCCTAGGCAGGCCTAAGAATGAGGCATTGGGGATGAGCCCCACAGATACAGAATGCGTGGAGAAATGTGATCTATGGTTTATCATCTTCTGTATTCTCGCCACTGTCGTCAACCAACGCCGCTAACCCCTGCGCACACCTGCCGTACGTCTCTGAGCCACGCCAGCTCCGACAGCCATCGATTTACCATTAAAACCGATTTTCTTCTCTCTCCTCCCTATTGACAGATTCAGGGGAGTTTCAACTAAAAGTTTGATGATTTCCTCTATTTGACCTCTTGAACATGATTCCAACCTCCATTTCTTGAATTTTTTTTTTTCAATTTGTTGGATTTATGAAAACCCTTTCGAGGACATCATTTTCTGGCCAAATTCCGATCGCCTCATGTATTGCCCGATGAAATTGAAACCATATTCTTATTCCTTGTCTCTTGGGCTTTCATTTGATAATATGCAAATTTTGATTGAGTTTAGCTAAAATGCCTAAATTTGGATATAGGGCATTTCGGATTTGACTGGAATTGACCATTTTATACAGTTCAGGTGACTAATTTTGATTTGTTTACGCTTTTAGTGACCCTTAGAGACTTAATGTAAAGTCAATTTCAATATTTCTTGGAATATATACATGTAGTTAGCTAAATATTTTAGTTTCTACTTTTAAGGATCAATTATTTATATATAATAATATATTTATTTATTTATTTATTTTTCTTAAATATAAATGTAAGTAATAAGTATTGAACACAAACTGATAATATATATAGTAATTCCAAAGAGACATGTGCGGGTGACTGATCTATTGCAAGCTACAGCTAATAAGCTTCTAATAATTCTGTGTTTTTCTGCATATGCTTTGCAAGTGTGTGGTTTCAGCATATCCATGTGAATATCTTCTATGTGTTGCTTTTGCTTTTCTTTCAGCTCCTTGAAATCCCATTTTTAATTAGTTGACAATGGTTTATTATTATTATTTTTATGTGGGTTTTTTCTAATCGTGATGTTTATTATAGTTTTCTGCTTTCTGCTGTTGTTATTTCTCTTTAAATATTCTACAATTAATATTGCACTTGTTATTGTTAATATTTCTCTTTAAATATTTCTGCTGTCTATGTTATTTCCATAAATGCAATTCCAATTCCATGCCCAAAGGGATTAAAATTACCGTCATTTATTGCTAGGCAAATGAATAATATTACTTACAACTGCAACTATTATTCGATTAAAGTGAAAAGCAAAGTCATTAGTAATCCTAACCATTGGCAAAAGAGAAAAATGGTTAGTTTTCACCACCAACAACTAAATATTCTAAATGTGCGAATAGTTTTTATTCACAGAGCAACCCTCATCGCATCCTTGCTTTAATTTTTGTCAGCAGTAATTAAATAACAGTCCTATCCGTATCCTAACCAATGAAATTGATAAGTTGGGACCAATTATTAAATAATCAAACCCCACATGTTTCATCATTACTGGGTAGTTTATTTAAGTCTGTCTGTGCAGTGGAAATTGCTTAGGAATAAAGAAATAAAGTAGGAAGACAAACTTAGCTAGCTAGTTAACTTCAACTATATATGAATCAATATATAATGTGAATTATGCATGCCGTGGCAATAATACATGTTATGCGATCAAAAATAAAAAGGAAAAGTATCGCGTAATTACGAGGCTCCATTGTATCACCAGAAGGTAAATTTTTATAATGACCATTTTTAGGTTCAACTAAAAAATAAATATTTAATTTAATGATGAAAGAAAAACTAAATATGGAAAGTAAAAAAATTAAAAATTAAATTAGATACTAATTTTTAAAGTATTAAAAGAACTTTGACCAAAAATATGTAATTAAAATACCAGTTATTTTGTTATATATTAAAAAGATAAAGTTAAATGTTTAATAATTTAAGTGCTAAATTTTTATTGTATTTATATTTTTAAAAATATATAAATTAAATATTTATTTTTTAATTAAACATAAAATAAAAGTAAAACAGTCATAAAGAAATAATGAATTTACAGAGAGTGAGAGTTCACTGACGAGAGAGTTGGTATAAACAAATTGAAAACAATAAAAAATCTAATAAACGAAAAGGTGTTGTTTATGTAACACCCTCTTACCTGAGCATACATTCTCAAGTAAGATGTAGTTATTACGTAAAAAATTTTCTTTTTCCTTTTTAAAACACACTCGAATTAATTTAAAAACTATTATGGATAATACTACAATAATATTAAAACCATTCTTTACTCTTTGAGACCGTTTTGCAAACCACACTATAAACAGTAATATTTTAAAATAAATAAAATATATACACCTACACCGTAAAAAAAAAAAGGTATTTAATTAAACACAGAGTATCTTTGTCCAAAATATATAAAAAGAAAAATACGGAAGAACACTTTGCAATGCTGTACCTCCCCAAGTCTAACACCGCCACCAAGCCCCTACTGCTAAGCTTTGGATTTACCTATTACACACGATAGCAAACAACAATGAGTAATAAATCACTCAGTAGGCAACCAGATGCATATGCTAATACCATGTCATGTAGTGTACAATCATACACATAAAATCATCATTTTTCCCTTTTTTCTTTTAAATTGAATAGCCCACTCTTTTTTTGCATTTCGTGCGGCCACACGAAACACCACGCCCTTTGTTGTTATGCGGATGAAACACTGTTTCAGCCAACCGATCGCTGTGTGTGGTCAGTAATTCACAAAGCTTTTAAATCAGGGTTTAAAACCATGCACCATCCTTTGAGTGCTATAATTTTGAAAACACAAACCCTCAAGGAGAAATTCTTCATTTCACATAAAACAATAGACCTCATGCATTGCTCTATATAAATGAATGCTCATGCCATAATGCATAAGTAATAACAAACCACCCAACAAAATACATAATTATCAAATGCATAATACCAACCGTCCTATTCCAATAACTGTAATTATCAAAATATCTTTGCTCAATCACACTGATATAATTACCGAAATATCATTGGCCATCTCAAGAATTACCAAGATACCACTTGACTACATGAAAATTTTCCAAAATAACCCTTAATAGTTATATGGCTAATTACCATACTACCCTCAGTAAAATAATAGAAATAATAATTTCCAACCAGATACATACATACAACCATTCCAATATGTACATCTCTATCCATTCATATATGCATATATAGATACAATTATCAAAATGCATATATAAATAAATACGTATATAGAAATACACACATATAAATACACATATCTATATACATAAACACATGTATACACACTCATATATGTATACACATATATATATATATATGCACATAAATATAACTTATATATATTTAATTAATACACATACACGCAAGTATAAAAATACCTATTAGTGTATAATAAATTAAATCTCATTTTAATGCATAAGTACTTATTTATACACATGCAACATGATAAGATACACTTATGTATAGTTAATAAATACACACATAAAATATATGTATTTTGTAAAATATAACTATATTTATAACTATACAAACACATGTATAAATAAATAAATTAAGTAAATTATCAATAAGGTGTTTGAATATACATATATATAAATTAATAATCAAATAGGTAATTTAATACATATATAATAAAAATAATTTGGACTTTGATAAAGACTACAATACCCCTCCAATTTTAAAAATTTTCAATTTTACCCCTCATATGAAAAATAACAAAAATACACTCAATAATTTAAAAGATTACAATTACATCCCTGCATGTCAAATGACCAAAATGCCCTTGAACTTTTTGAAAATTCTATTTGTATCCTTTACATGCAAAAGACCAAAATTCCCTCAAACATTTTCAAAAAATTCCATTTGTGTCCCTTACATGCAAAATAACCAAATTACCCTTGAAACTTTTAGAAATACCTAAAATACCTTTTAAATGTGAAAAAACCAAAATTCCCTCACACGTAAAATTTTTCACACAATTGCCCTATAATGACCAGCCCCATGCACAAGCTTAAACACATTGATTTCTTTATCAATTCATCAAATTAAGCAAGCATAACACCAAACCCATCAAGCAATTCCATGAAATCATGCTTTAATCCAACAATTTCATACTTTAATTCACAATTTCTACAAAACCTAAACCCGAACATTTGGGGGTTTTAACACATGCTCAACACACAACAAATTAAGTACAACTCATCATCAATTCATTGATTTCAAGTATGAATTCTTTAATTAATCAAGCAAAAACACATAAAGTTGCAAAAAAAATCAAAAGGGATAATTACCTACCTTTCTTCCAACCAAGAAAACTCTCAAACCAAGCCTTGAAAAACCACCAAAACAATTCCAAAGAGTTTCCCCAAGTCGGCAGCCTCTACCCTCAAAGTTTCACTTGAAAAGTTTTTGAATTTTGTAAAATTCCTCACTTTTTCTCTCTAGAATTCTATCTCTCTCTAGATTGCAATTGAGAACAAGTGAAAATGGTGAAACTGTGGAGAAGAAGAGTCGGCTATCAAAAAGAGAATTGGCAATTGGTAACTTTAAATTAATAAAATAATGAAGTAAAAGTAAAAAAGATATTTAACTTTATTATTAAAATAATGAATAGTACAAGTCAAACTTGGTCAAACTTTGACCAAGGGTAAAATGGATAGAAAAAAGTTCCATGACTCCTCACAGAGTACTCTCGGCATTCATAAAATGCTCGGGGAATTCAGAAGCTGCTCGTTTTGGTTAAAAAATAAAATTGCAATAAAATCAAAAATACGTATGGAAATTGATAGTTTCGAAAATAATAACTTTGTTATTACAATATGGGTAATTGTGGATCGAATCACAAAATCGGCTCACTTTTTACCTGTATGAATAACTCATACAATGGAGAAGTTGGAACAACTTTATGAGGATGAAATTGTGCGATTGCATGGAGTACCATTAACAATAGCGTCAGATCGAGAGAGACGATTCACATCGTCATTTTAAAAAAGCTTGCATAAAGTGATGGGAATTGAGACTTAATTTTAGTATGGCTTTCCACCTTCAAACAGATGGACAATCAGAGTGGATGATTCCAACTCTAGAGGATATGTTAAGGGCATGAATGTTGGATTTTTAAGAATGTTGGGAAAATTATATTCCATTAATAAAGTTTGCTCATAATAATAGTTTCCACGCAACAATAGATATAACACCATACGAAGGTTGTATAGAAGGAAGTGTAGATCTCTTACGTATTGGGATAAAGTTGGAGAACCAAGATTACTTGGTAAAATTAGACAAAGAATAGACGAGTGAAATAATTGGTAAAATTAGACAAAGAATGAAAGTTGCATAAGATAGACAGAAACATTATGCCGGCAATCAAAAGAAGGATTTGGAGTTTGAAGTTGGTGATAAAGTATTTATTAAAGTTGCACCAATGAATAGGATAATGACATTTGGAAAGAAAGGTAAGTTAAGTCCATGATATATTGGACCTTTCAAAGTGTTGGAATGATGTGGAGATTTGGCTTATCGTCTAGCGTTACCTCCAAAGTTGTTGAGTGTATATAACGTATTCCATGTGTCTTATGTTCCGAAAATACATACATGATCATTCGCATGTTACTGAATTTGAATCGTTGGAAGTAGACAAAAATCTCACATATGAAGAAAAGCCGATTCAAATATTGGAAAGAAAGGATCAAGTGCTTAAGGCTAAAACGATTTCACTAGTTAAAGTGTAGTGGAGAAATCATCCAGTGAAAGAATTGACATGGGAACATAAAAACGAAATGGACTCCAAGTATCCAAATTTATTTGAATAAGTATTGGTTTTTAAATAGTGCAAATTTTGGAGACAAAATTTCATTTTAGGAATGGTAAATTGTAACACCCGAATTATTTTTAAGTATATTTTATATATTTAATTAATTGTTTTATTAATTATTTTATTATTAAATTAAATTAATTACTTAATTGGTGGCTAAATAGAATTTAATTAGGATTTTTCATATTTAGAAAGTTTCATTTAATTAGGAAATCTAGACCTAATAGGATTAGTTTTCCTAAGACCCTAGAGAGATTACTATATTTATATATATGTATGAGTGTATTGTGTGGCAAAGCTATACACACTGAAAGAAAAAAGAAAAAAAGAAACAAATGGTGTTCTAGTCAAGAGAGGACGGGAAAAAGGAAGAGAGAGGAAGAAAAAAGAAAAAAGAAAAGGAGGAAGGATGGTGATCGAGTGAAAAATAAAGAGAGAGAAGTACAAAAAAAAAAGGGTAAAGAGAGGTGATGGTCGGAAAGAAAGAGAGAAAAGAAAGAAGAAAAAAAGAAGAAGGGTTGGCAACCAGGGAGGAGGAGAAAAAAAAAAAAGAGAGTAAAGAAAGA